>OZ010578.1:18855826-18858326 GCA_963932145.1 Acanthosepion lycidas | reverse complement strand
TATATATATATATATATATATATATATATATATATTAATGTTTAAATATTATTTTTAGTGTATACCAATAATTACGTAGATGTTCAGTTTATTTATCATGCAGTATATTTATTTATTTACATCTCCCGGCCTGAGAATTGGATAGATTTTATTTTAAAAATATGCGTTCTCAAAGATTTCTCGAATATTCTGGCCAGGAAATGGAAATAAATAAATATACTGTTCAATAAATAAACAGACCATCTAATCAAACATGGGTACCCACTAAAAATAACATTTAAGCAATAAAGTGAATATATGTTGGATTTATAAATGAACAATTCATTCATATATATATATATATATATATATATATATATATATATATATATATATATATATATTTGTGCGTGTGTGTGCGTGTAGGTATATATGTGTGTGTGTGTTAGTGCATGCTAATGTATTTACAAATATCTATTATAATGTTTTTATATCTATCTACCAAAATATTTATTCATAATTTATTCCTTAAAATATTTATTGTTGTGGATTCCGCGGGAAAAATCGGTCTCCAATAAATGACAAACGCAAGTATTTAAGCTAAGAAATTAAATGTATTCACACAAAATACAAAAGGTAATACTGTTAGTAAAACCCAGGAACGCCGGTTAGTATTAATCAAAGAACGCTATATACAGTCTCGAAGTAAACTTCCTTAGAGTCGGGCGTCCTTGTAACTGACTTCTAATGTCAACTCAATCACAGTGTCTATGTACTTTCCACTCTGTTTCTCCACCCTGTTCCTCTACCTGTTCCTCTACCTGTTCCTCTATATCCGACTCCTGACTGACTGTGGCTATTTTATGGCAGCTGGACGAGTCCATTTATATCAGAAAAGGGTGGACCCCATAATATTTATGTATCCACATATCTGATGATGCTGCATGAAATCATTACAATATTTATAAAACCGATGGATTTATACATAGTTCTTCTCTATTTATTCAGTGAAATAAGCTACTATATTCTTACACATTTGAAAGTAATAGTGATTTTAGCAATTTGTTATTCTTTTCGACAGATTATAATAATAATATCTGAAGTATCTAATTAAAACTTTTTTCAAAATAATGATATACTATAAGTAATTCGTCCTTTTTTTTAAATAAAACAGACGAAATTTCTCTCTGCGTTAAAGATTATAAACATTGAAGTAAAGAATGAACAATATATGCCCACAAAATCTTCGTGAAATTACATTCCTGATCAGGAGATATTTACCTTTCTCGTTTCAAACATTTTGTATTATTCAAATCAGGATAAAAGCTGAGTCAATTCTCTCAATGTTTTCTTCATACTTTATGTCCTTTATCTCGCACTATCCTTTGAAAACTATATAATTGGTAGGTTATTTGATCGATTATACGTTGATATATAGTCGATATTTCCAATTCATTGTATAACATACACATTTTTCTATATAATCGAAATCTCTATTAGTCTTTTACGCTTTCTTTTGTGGTTTGATTTTTTCCATTGAATTGCAAATTCTCTTAGAAAGTTTGGTCTTTAGGTTATATTCAATTTGTCATCAGTTTTAGCAATTAAACAGCTTCCAGTGAGATCCTTAGAATTAACTCTTCGAAACACACTCTATTTACTGTATTTTGTTTGTTTCTTTCATATAGAGAAAGCTTGATATAATCGACATACTATGGTTATAAAATGTAAATAATTTCAAATTTGATTGGTCAGTTATTTCCTCAATTCATATAAGATTTGTTCTTGGTAGCATTGAGATATCTTCATTTACTAATAAATTTTGGTCAATGTAGTAAACATGTTCCTTAAGAAATCAGTTTAGGAAGGAACGCCATCGCATCGGAACGATATTTCACGGGTAAAATTATTACCCTTTGTCGAATTACTCTCCTAACAAACAACAAGGATCTTTCCACGGTTTTCAATTGAAAAACATTTCATCTGGTAATAGAAATCATTTCATCTGGTATTAGAAAACATTTCATTTTGTTATAAAAACCATTTCATCTGGTAATAAAAAACATTTCATGTGGTAATAGAAAACTTTACATCTGGTAATACAAAACGTTTCATCTGTTATTAGAAAAAGTTACCAGAATAAAAGTTAAATATATTTTTGACAATGCAACACTA
Source organism: Acanthosepion lycidas (assembly GCA_963932145.1). Lineage (NCBI taxonomy): Eukaryota > Metazoa > Mollusca > Cephalopoda > Sepiida > Sepiidae > Acanthosepion > Acanthosepion lycidas. The sequence goes on along the minus strand of OZ010578.1, from coordinate 18,856,172 downwards.
ATTTAAATTCTCGTTTTACAAAACGCCGATGGCATTTACTCGAGGCTGTCTGCAATATTATATATATATATATATATATATATATATATATATATATATATATATATATATATATCGAGTTCACGATTCCATATTGCACTGAATTGACATTTGATGTAGGACATGACATCGTATTCATTATTCATTCTAATTGTCAGCGTACTTACATATTTCATTGATTGAAAACTACGTATTCTGTATAACTATTCTCTTGATAAAAGAAACAGATTGGCACGATAAATTATTCAACTTGCGTTATAGGGTCGTGCAGCAGATTTGTCGACGATCTTTGAAGAAATTCTGCACA
>OZ010578.1:18843326-18850826 GCA_963932145.1 Acanthosepion lycidas | reverse complement strand
CATGTTTCATTCTTTGTGTCATTCTATATTTTATATTATGTTTCAAGCTAAGTTTCATGTTTCATGCTATGTTTAATTCTATTCTGCATTCTGTTTTAGGCGATTTCCATTTTAACTTACTTTCTTCATTCACATTTTATTACCAATTCATTTTCCATCTTTTATTGTGAATATGTTATTGAACGAATCAAAATTTGCTTCAAACACCTTACATTTTCTTCACTGTATTTCGGGATTGAGTGATTCGTTTGTTTCCTACTGCTTCTTAACATTTTACAGGTTATGCAAAGCCAGCAAATATGCGAATCTTTTTTTAGAAAATAATAATAATGTTAGGGGACCTTACCAACAATAACATAATGGACTATTCCATACGTAATAAATACTGCGCCTCAAGAGGAAGCAGAGCGTTCAGTCCGAAGTCAGGCGACCGGCTGATCGGCTGATCGGTTGAACTCTCTGCCTTCGGGCGGGGAGGAACACGAATGAGCCTACGCCGAAGGGCGGAGTCTCTTTCAGAGAGGTAAACCGACCCTGAACCCGTTTATACGGGTTCAAAGGCATATTTTTGGCCGAGAGCACGGGCTCGGAGATCCCACGTTAAACCGGCCTTGTGCCACATGATGCCCTCATGGGGGATGACAACTTACCGTTCTGTCTGAAGTCTAGAGTTCAGTTTGAAGTCTGGAGTGAGGTCCGTCAACAGCGAGTCAGTCAGTCAGTCGAGTCAGAAGCAGCCCGAAACAGAGTCGCGTTCAGACAATTACTACTAAACCTGATTGTTCGTACTAACACTTTTCTACTTTCTGTATATATTCCTGTTTCTAATATATCTGTGTTATTCCATATCCGCCTTCGAGTTCTTCTTTATTGGTTCTACATTGGACTATCACTCTGGTAGAAGGAACAGGACCATAACAACAACAACAAAACTGAAACAACAACAACAACAACAACAACAACAACAATAATAATAATAATAATAATAATAATAATAATAATAATACAAAAAAAAATAGTGGTTTAGTGAAACGTGATTTACTAATTAACCCATACCTGGGGAAGAGATAGATTCATAAATTTTCGCATGTGAATATAACCAGACGAAGGCTTGTCTCATTGATCATCAATTCCTAGTCATTATCCATTACATCTCCTGCATATTTCCCAAGCGGTAAACCATCTAAATACTAACTAGGCTCGATATTGGTTCTACTTTCGGGAACGTACGGGAACTGGTGTTTCAACATGATATGGCTGTAAGCTTTATGTATTTCAATATATCTCCTGACATTAACTTTTACTTCAGACAAATCATCGTAATGTGTTTTCTTGTTTTAGAGTTTTATTCCATTCTTTCAATGTTTAACGGGAGAGAGCTATAGTAGAACGATTTAGTCTAAGGAGAAACAAAAAGTGGGGTGTTACATATAATATAATATATATAATTCTTCCTTTTCTGGAGAAGCCGTGTTTAGGATCCCAGACTCAAACGGACCGGATTCGTCTACGGTGACACAAGCGAGGACATATTCATCGAAGGGGAAACAGCTAATCTTGGGTTTTCCCAAATTGTTAATTACGAACTGAACAGAAACGGCACCATGTGCTTGTAAGTTGCTAGGACAGGCAGATGTAGTTTTTTAGCACAAGATAAAAAAGCAACCATTGTGTGCCTGGTCACTGTCGCCACTGTATGTCATTAAGCGGCTGTCACGTGTCCAACGTGATGTATCACCACAAAAGGGAGACAATCGCTTTCTGCATTCCTACAGTGTTTTCAATGCAACGATTTCTTATATCTCTTATATTTGATTTATCTTCTTCAGTCTTTTATTTCATCTTCCATTTTTCTTTCAATTTTGTATTGAATATTATCATTAAATTCTCGCCTAAATTCCCCCATATCTCTTAATTTGGGTTTTTTATTCAATCAGAATTTCAAAATGTTCTAAATTCATTCTACTTTCCCGCCCTTTTACATTGTCTACGATACGAATGTAATGTGTCTTGGATTAAATAATACTGGCTAAGTGGAATGTGTAAAGGCGAACATACGGATTAGTGAAAATATTTGATGCTTTTGTTTTCCTATTAATTATTAATGTTTTATTATTATCACGTTCAACTAAACATGTCAACATATCAAATTCCTAAATTACTAAGAAGACTAGCATACTAAGTCTACCTACACATGATGGTAGTGTTTTTCTACATTCATCTGGATGAAGATAGTCGAAGAAAACAGTCTACAGGAAACTCAAATAATATTGGCGTATACTATACAATATTATCGGCCAAATATGTAAGTTACTTGAAAACCGACTGGAATCATGAAACTCAAAATATTCTTAATTTTGCGAATTATATATATTTAACAATTAATAAACTTTTTTAACCCTGTGAATATTATCGCTTACACGTCGCATTGTAAGTTATGTGATCAAAATGCCTAAACTTCAAATGTTTACAATGCCGATTTTAAAAATGTTTAAAAGATAAAAATTAATAACATAAACAGTTTTTCCTATTCTTGGTAAGAACACGAATTATGGATGAAAGAACACGATCTAAAATGGTTGAACAAAATTAATTTTCATGCGTTCTATAGAAATAAAATACATTGGGTATTTGTAAAGAATGGAAGTTGAAACCCAATCTCATATAGTATGATAAAGTTTCAGTGGTGAGTGTAACATATTTCTCAACGTATATATTTTTCATATGTTACTCCAGAGAAACAGCAAGAATGAATATTACTAAAGAAATTTTGAAAACTGTGAATTCAGAATTGAGTTTCTTGTCATTTGAAAATGCCTGCCTGCGATAGCCCAGAAATACAAGTTAAAAAAAAATGTGAAATATAAGAATATTATATATTTTGTATCTGTCTATATTTCTGCGATGAGATTTTGTAATTATTTACACTATATTGTTTGGTTTGTTGTACTCGCTTTCGTTGCTATATTCACAACGGTTCAGCCGTTGTACGCTCCGGCCTTCTTCAGGTGATATCGAACCTAACCATTTATTTCGTTCACCGGGGTAGATTTTTCTCACTGTCACTTTTTTCCTTTTAACTCAAATCTCAAAGTTTTTTTGTAGCCAGGTATTGAACTCACAAGATTTTAGATCTAACCACTGGAATCAACGAATAATTGTATCCACTGGGCCAATTGCCTTGGGGACATCAGTGTATGAATTCTGGGGGATTTATAAACTTAATGTCACCCTTAATTTTTTACCAAAGCTCATATTGCAATTTTCTTATTAATATTGTTCCTCTTAAGCATTACGTATTATAGGTTCTCATATTGTATTCATTTATATTCTTGGTCGGCTAAGGAGGTTTTTTAGCCTAGAATATACGCCGATTGATTAAGTTTCCAATGATGTTCTCTGTCCAATATTTCAACCTCATCCCACAGGAAGCGGTGATCACCCTTACCCCTCCGTATGTGGTTAGGTATGTCTAATATTTATATTTCCAATCGTGTTTCGGTGTTCCTCTAGTCTTATCTTATAGGAGGTGCCATGTTTCTTCCTTTATATTTCTTACCACAGCTGCACGTGATGGCATAAACACAGTCATGTTCTCCTATGTGTGAGGTCTTACCTGGAAGAGGTGTCTGCGAAATGTTTAAACACATTTGAAGGTCGTGCTGATGTTATATATGTACCATAGATCTTTTTGCATTTTTCCGTAAAGTAGGTTAGGAAAACCGAGGCTGTTTTCTGAGTGTTGTTAACCTCTTGTATTCTTTTATCCTAGTTTGTCGGAGCTGTTTCCATGTACCTAGGGAGGTTGTTACGTTGTAGGTAACTGCTTACACTGACCTTTGTTTCATATGTCTCTGGGACGCCAATAATGACTATTGCTCGATGTCCTAACCATCGGACATTTATTTTCTTATGAGTGGTGGGAGTTGAAGATGAGGTATTATCCGGTGAATTTTAGCTTTCACTATATACAATGTCTTGGACCCATGATCTGTTCCAGATATTAGGACATCCAGGAATGCGAATTTGTTGTTTGTTTCAGTCTCCATTATCCAGATCACATGGTCCATTAGTATATGTGTGATCACATTCCGAAATTAGTTTTTTGAGTACTGAATGTAAGTATCTCCATTAGGTTATGCACTGGGATACTGGTCCGTTCTCCTAGGGATGAGCGAAAGCCTGCCTGAACGTGACTACCGATAATGACACATCTGTGGCTACTCTGATGAACTAGCTCAACTCTGTCCAGACTCAACTTCTTTTTGCATTGGATGAAAGAATCTTCAGTATTTCCTCGAAATGGGCGGAGCTTTGGACACATGATGGTCACTATCCTATTAACAGGTCTATAATATGATAGACCTTGTGCGTCGACTTCTGATCTTTCAATACGTTTAATTTTTGTACTTGGCGGCCCATAATTTTCATCGATAAGCATTTATCAAGGTCATACTGAATCCGGTCTTGTTCACCGATAATTCTGTTGAATAATGCCACGAGCCACTGGGAGATATTGGCTTGCAGTTTTTTTAATGCAACGGTTGTATTGGATTGTTTCTCGGACAAGGGAACTTCTGTTTTTTTTTCTGCGACGAGACGGATATAAAAGTTATAAAATTTTTGTTAAAAGGATTTGGCACTAGATAATTTGAAAATATTTAACCTCATCAATATTACAAAATACTAAGTGTAGTATAATATGAAAGTGTATAATGTAAGTGTAATATGAAAGTGTATAATATAAGTGTAATATGAAAGTGTATAATATAAGTGTAATATGAAATAAAATAAAAGTGTATAAGTGTAATAAGAATAAATTTATAAAATAATTTTTAATTTGTAAAAAATTATAAAATAAAAGTGTATAATATCCTTGTAATATGAAATAAAATTATGAATAAAATATGAAATATATGTCATATATGTTATGTGTAAAATATGGCATATATAAAATATATAAAAGATGAAATATATGTTATTATATATGTTATATATAAAATCTGATATATGTAAAATCTGAAATATATGTTTATGAAATTCTAAACCCTTGGAAAGTGATTAAACAAAATACAAATCTATATAGAGCTGTATAAATAATATTATTCATATTTATAAGAAAGCTTCTGTAACACTGATGGGGAACGAGTCAGCATGCACCAAATAGAAAAGTATTTTTCATGAGCGCTTATATATGCATATATATATATATATATATATATATATATATATATATATATATATATATATATACATATATATATATATATATATATATATATATATATATATATATATATATATATATATACATATATATATATATATATATATATATATATATATATATATATATACGCAGATACAAAGACACAAAGACACATGTAGAGCTTTCAGCTTTAAAAATCGGGAAATCAGTTCAATCTGTGACCTTGGTTTCAACCTTAGGGTATACTGAGGCGATTTTTTATCAAATGACCTCTTAATCCTCTATTTAAAAGACTAATGAACATTTGATTATTTATTTTTCGAAATAATAATACAGTGTTCATTTTTTTTTTTTAACATAAAGCGTTAAGAGTTTATTTGATAAAGGCATCAACTGCAGATTGATTTTTTAAACGGAAGGGTTACCCGGTCATCCAAAATTTCCTGCTCTCTATTCATGCGTTGCTGAGACAGGATCTTAGTACCGCATGGAGGGTAATTCAAGAGTAGCTCCAGTATCAGATTAATTCGCCCTCCGCCACAAGAGAACTTTTGCCGATGGTTTATTGCACAAACTGCGGAACCGTTGTTTTTCTATTCAGTTTTGATTGCGGATAAGTCAAGATTTGGCAGAGATGGAAGAAGAATTTTTCAAAACTAGTGGATGTGGGCGGACCGGAGTAACTATTGTGCAATACAAGTTAGACACCAGCATCATTTTACAATTTGTGTATGGGCTGGGATTTTGGGTGACTGTCTAGCATGTCAATATGTTCTCCCAGCAAGTTTATTAGGTTGGTGCAAAAATAATGAGGGTTTTGACATTATTTTTTAACGTCAAAAACCGTCATTATTTTGGCACCAACCTAATACATAAGTTTCTACAAGGAATCCATTTCGAACATATTTCCAGACCTGCAAGAGGATGTACCAATCCCAATACGAAGACGCCAGTTGTCCATAAATGATGGGACTCTTGCACATTTCAGTAACATTGTTTACGATGCAAAGGCTGACATCTACCCTGAAATATGGAAGAGTGGGGAAAATAGGTTCCATTTCCTGTAAGTTCCCCCGAAACGCAAGACAATGGATGTTTTCTTATGAGACCAAGTAAAACAATTGCATTATGCATCAGAAATTAATAACATGCCATTGGGGCTGCGAAACCGTTCAATACTGTGTGGGAGTATTTGAAAGAGTCCGGGAACCGAAAGAAATTTTGAACATATTTTTAAATGGTCATTTTATCTTGTTTTCATATATATATATATATATATATATATATATATATATATATATATATAATTATTTATTCGAAAATTATAAGTCGGGCGACCGGCTGATCGGTTGAACTCCCTGCCTTCGGGCGGGAGGAACCCGAACGAAGCTACGCCGAAGGGCGGAGTCTCTTTAGGGGAGGTAAACTGACACTGAACTCGTTTATACGGTTTCAAAGGGCATATTTTGGGCCGAGCCCACGGGCTCGGAGATCCCACGTTAAACCGGCTTTGTGCCACATGATGCCCTCGTGGTGGTGGGGGACTAAATACTGTTCAGTCTGAAGTCTGGAGTGAAGTCCGTCAGAAGTCTGTCAGTCAGTAAGTCAGAGCGAGCGAGACAGTCTGTCGAGTCAGAAGCAGTCCGAATCACAGTCGCGTTCAGACAATTACTGCAAGACATTAGAATAGTGATACTGGTTGAGGCTACATTGTTCTCTCTACTAAACCTGATTGTTCGTACTAACATTTCTACTTCTCTGTATATATTCCTGTTTGTAATATATCTGTGTTATTCCATATCCGCTTTCGAGTTCTTCTTTATTGGTTCCACCTTGGACCATCACCGTGGTATAAGGACTTGGATCATAACAATATATATATATATACACTGCGTGCCAAGTTATTATCGAGATAACATTTTTTCTAATATTTCAAAAACCGTCCAATCAATTCACACAAAAATTTCCCACAATTTGGCAAACCTGACCTGCGCAATCACATACTTTTTCGTACTGATCTGCGCAATATAAACAAACTGGCGCCATATTTGTTATCAGCACGGTGATTTGAGAATGCAAAATTATTAGAACAGTGTAAGAATTTAGTGAAAAGATGGATCGTAAAAGCAGTTTAAGTGATGCTGAAAAGAAAACTATCACCTCAGAACTCTCAGTGAACACTATAAAGGATAGTTATTATGTAAATATAAAAATGGATATTGATTTAAATAACAAGCGGAATATATTGTTTCATGTATTAAAGCAATATTCAGATTGTCTCATGTTTAATC
>OZ010578.1:18798326-18838326 GCA_963932145.1 Acanthosepion lycidas | reverse complement strand
GTCAAATATTTCCTTGCTCTTCTGTAATCAAACAATTTGGCTAATGTTTCGTTTCGCTTCTGCAATCAAATAATTGATATAATGTTTAGTTTTGCTTTTGTAATCAAATAATTTTCCAATGTTTTCTTTGCTGTAATTAAGTAGTTTGACTAATGTTTCGTTTCTCAATTATAATCAAATAGTTTGATTAATGTTTCATTTCTGTAATCAAATAATTTGGCTAATGTTTGATTTCATTCTGTAACCAAACTATTTGACTAATATTTCTTTTCGTTTCGTTTCTGTGACCAAAATTTTTTCTAATATTTCGTTTCGTCTCTACAATGAAGTAACATGTCTATTGTTTCGTTTAGCTTCTGTAATCAAATAATTTGTTTAATTTTTTTTCGCCCTCTAATCATATAATTTAGCTAACGATTCGTTTCGCTTCTGTAAAAAATAATTTTGCTAATGTTTAGTTTCTTTCTTGTAATCACATAATTTGGCTAATGTTTCCTTCTTGCACTCAAATAATTTGGCGAAAGCTTTTTTTCGTTCTATAATGCAATAATTTGACTTATCATTCGTTTCATTTCTGTAATAAAATATTTGTAAACCTTTAGTTTCTCTTCTGTAATCAGATAATTTATTAAAATTTTTATTCCACCTCTGTAATCAAATAATTTAACTAATTTTTTCGATTCATTTCTATAGTAAAATAATTTGTGTAGTGTGTCGTTTCTCTCCTGTAATAAAATAATTTGGCTAATCTTTGGATTCGCTACTATAATCAAATAATTTGGCTAATGCTCCGTTATGTCTCGATAATCAAATAACAAGATTAATGTTTCATTTTTGTAATCAAATATTTTGGCTAATATTAATTTTTGTTAATTTAATCATATAATTTGTCTAACGTTTCGTTTCGCTTCTCAATTTATCTATTTAATATTTAAGTATCAAGATGCGTAATATACAGGGTGAAAATAATGATTGTACGCTAGAAAGTTGCAAGCAGAAGCACATATATCGGAGATCAGGGTCGTCATTTATTTTGCCTCTGCCACAGTGAAATCTGTCCTTAATGTTGCCGTGGCCGTGGCCGTGGCCGTGGCGCTTTCGACTGTCCTGTTTATTTGTTAAGGCTAAGTAGTCTGAGATTGCGAGCTCCTGCAGTGTGACAGAGTTATCAAAAAGTTTATAGAACAGGAATAGGAAGTCAAGCTTTGAATCCATTAGATGATGTTCCACGTCTGGAAAGTTTGTATGTCGGCCCCTCACAATTGTGTAAGATATTGTGAACTTGGCGTTTACGTTTATTTTTTTTTTTTGTGGCATGGATTTATAATTTTGTTTGGTTTATTTACCGAAGATTAGGGGAAAAAAGCAATTGATTTTACTATTGCAATTCAATTGTTTTTTTTTGTTGTTTTTTTTTTCAATTCAATATCGTTAAAATTATTTAGGTAAAACAACTTATACCATAAATGTGAAATCAAATGTTTCATTGAAAAAAAATCGAGTCTTGTAGAAATAGATTTTGGTAAATAAAGGGTTCAGTTCGACATTCCAACCACCTGAAGAAGATCGGGGCGTACATCGGCCGAAACGTTGTAATAAATATGGCGAAAAATATGAGGACAATAGTCCGACTAAAGTAAATAATGTACATAATGCCTCATCTGAAAAATATAGACAGATACAGATTTTGATAAATAAATCGTAGCGTCGTTACAAAAATAAGATCACAAATTCTGTTTCCAAAATGGGCCGCAGTTTAATTTTTGTTCGCTTTTATAATTTCGTTAATATCATCAAGATTTCTTTCTGTTCATGTAATGAATTGTTGTGGTTGATCTGGATTTGAAAGTCTTGTATTATCAACAGTGAATGGAAGTGTTTCCTACAAATATGAAATAGGAAATGAATATTTGTCATTTCAAACAATATCGGAATATTTCATATTTTAATGAAATGCGTATTATTTCTTAATATTATAGGTTATTTATAGATAAATTATTTATATTATTAAAATAAATATACAGTATAGGGTCTCCATAAAGTTGGTGTCCACTTTAACAAATTTACAACTTTATTTGTATTTGCGATAGAAATAATCTGTAAAAAAATGTTATAAAGTTTAATATACCTAGATTTAGGTATCGCTAAAATAACTAATGTGATTTTAGGCATTACTGTAAATCAGTTGGCAAATGTTTTCCGTAAACTGCAAAGTCGTAATTCTCTTTGTATTCCTAATGAGGGAGGACATGTGGAAACAAATAAAATTTCAATAAAACCTTAAAAAAAGCATAGATTTACTTCTTTCCAATACTGTTTACAAATTATTTCTATCGCAAATGCAAATAAAGTTATATATTTTTTACAGTACACACGAACATTATGGACACCCTGTATAATGTCGTTATATTCGTTTGTTTATTGACATCATTGAACCAGCTATTATGAAATAATAAAATCATTCACTGAATCAACTGGATTAGTCTCCACGTCTTTTCAATTTCTCAGATCTTTCATGAGGTTTTCCTGTTCATGTATTTCATCTAATGAGATTTAACGTATCAACGTGTTGCTTGAGACGCTGAAACGTTGAATAGCAATATGGCGTTTGTAAAATTTTGACATGAGACAGAAAATACAGTGGAGAATTGAGATTTGGCAAGATAAAAGAATTTAATTTTTCAACAAGCCAAGGATTCCATTATAAAGCTAACTTCACAAAGGGACCAGATGGCAAACTTTGGCAGTGATTGATGGAGTCGGTAGAGAGTACTGCCTAAGTGAATTCTGGGTGGCCAAAAGAGATGATAGAAATTTAATTGACAATATGGAATTCGTAAAAAAATTGGCCGATGGGAAAAAGGAGAATTTTGGTAAACAAAAATTCTAGATTATAATTTTAAGGAGGCCAGCTTAGCCACACCCGCATGATGGGATGCCATTGGTCGAGTGTTAGTAATGATGATAAGCGGAGGGGAATGGGTGAGAAAGACGGAGAAGTTATTAACTAACACTGAAGGGATTGTTCTGAGATTCTTTAAATATTTTGAGCAGAAATTATATTAGAAGATAATCCTTTCAACGAGATGAACAATGTCATTTTGATCACACTAGATCAAGAAAAGTGTAAGTTACACCCTAGTAAGGACAGATATTCCGCCAAACGAAATCATAGGATTGAAGTAATTGCTATTACTATTACTATTACTATGAAAATGTTTCATTGAATGTTCCCCATTTCTTAGTGAGAGATATTTCTAAACAAATAACTGTTTGCAAAGTAAATACAGTTACCTCGCTTGATTATAAATCTTTTTATTGCATAATTATATTTAAAGAATATAAGTAATGTTATTAATAAATATTACTCTCAGAAATATGGAATTATATTTATGACATATTAACCGCGTATGTGTAAATAATTAAGAAAGTAAGAAACAGTCGGGTACTTACCTCTGTAGAGGAATTAACTCGATTTCTGTATATTTTTTGATCGTTCCGACGTTAAAATTGAATGATATTCTGATGGGACCACCAAGAATGAATAATATGAACCAATATTCTGACACCGGCAGCATTCTAGCTGATGTTATAAATTCGTTTTAATAACGATATTCCCTATAAGTCATATACTATTTGTACATACAATGAATTGTACAGGTGAGAAACATGAAAGCATGAAAAATTTACATTTGTTTACTTACTTCACTACACATTTCATTTGGCGTCCAGTTGAGGACATTGACGTAATCATATATATATATATATATATATATATATATATATATATATATATATATATATATATATATATATATATATATGTGTGTGTGTGTGTGTGTGTGTGTGTGTAATTTTAGGATCAGAAACATGTCAAAAATGCTAAACAATTGCAATCGTGTTTCGATGCGAATCCACACATCTCATCAGGCGAAAGTAAATGTCATTTAAAAATCGCCTGATGAGGTGCATTGATTCGCATCGAAAGACGACTGCAATTACGTAGCGTTTTTAGACACGTTCTTCATGTAATATCCTAAAATAAAGAACAATAGTCTACTTTATAGTAAACCCACTTTTAAAGTAAATGTTACGAACGTTGAAATTGTACTAGATCCACTCTCATCTTATATATATATATATATATATATGTGTGTGTGTGTGTTTGTGTGTGTATATGCAGTATTTACGCAAAATTAAAATTAAATAATATAGACTAAAAATTCTTGAAGCTAAATGCATAAAACATTTGAAACCTAACCTGAACATCATGTTTAATGTCATGAGCAGCAGTGCGATTTTCCCTTCAAGTGTCTCCTATGCACAGTCTTGTCGTTGCTTTGAAATCTTCCATGTAAACAAAACCAGATTATCAGTGTTCTTTTTCCGTGTATTGTTTAATATATTTTAATTTAATTCTCATCTTTGTTAATAGCTTATGTAAGACGAAATCTTTGATAGGATTAAAAAAATATGTATCAATATTGTGATTTTCGTTCTTATTTTAATGATATTGTTATTAAGCATATAGATGATATATAAAGAAATTACATAAAATAAATAGATAAAACTTGTCCATATTATTTAATGAAACATGCATATATATATATATATATATATATATATATATATATATATATATATATATAGACGCATAAATAAAGAGTGAAATACTTGTTAAAATCGTACACACCTGCACTTTATATCTAATGTGTTTGGGACAAGCCTTATAATTACATTGGTCAAATTATATATATATATATATATATATATATATATATATATATATATATATATATATATATATATATATATATATATATATCGAGCAATTGTCGGTGATTGACCTTTGGTGGAATTCGTAAAAACAATAGACTAGATTTAGCTTGCTCATTCTGTTGAAGGAAGACAACTCATTGGTAGAAACTCTTACTGACACCTTATCGGTAGGGCTTCTAGTTTGTGGCATTCGGATGTCTACACGCACCGAGGAGCTGTTATACAGTGAAACATTACTGTCTGCGAATGACAATATATATATATATATATATATATATATATATATATATATATATATATATGTATGTGTGTGTGTGTCTGTGTGAGTGTTATAGATTAATAGAATACGGTAATATGGGGTTATATGTGTGTATAGATATATCAGAAAATATTCGGAATATGTATTATGTAATATCTCTTTATCGAAGTCAATATTTTTGAGCACGTGCTTGACATTATGGATAGACATCAATTTGTTGTCGTTTTCAGCAAGAGGTTATTTAAGTGTTTTAATATAATAAGCTTCTCAAACAAACATAAGTTACATCCGTCTCCCTTTCCATTGCATCGTTTGGCATTCGCGATTAGCTCCCTGCTAACTCTTGTGTTCTTATGGTTATTTTTTTTATATTCAAACATACTTTGAAAGTATTGTGCAGTTTTTTTTTTTTTTTTTTATAGTGATCAGTTTCATTTTGTGGTGATAAAAACGCTGTTTACTGCTATTCTGGTTGGATCTAAATAATGTTTAGCCTTTTCGCCTGAATCGATCCTAGCTCTGTCGATTATGCCTTCAATCATGCAATTGGCATTTAATGTGTGGTCAAGTTACGGCTTTAGGGCAGTTGCATTGACTTTTAGTAGGATTATTATACAGTGTTTTGTTTGTTCCTTAGTCCATGGAGTTCCGTCGTGGTATAGAATTGCTGTTTGTGTCTTTCTTTTGATATTTACTTTTTGTTCAGCAATATAGCACTAGTTCGTTTCTAAATTAATGGCGGCCATCAGTAGATCTTCCGTGATGTGTGGGTAGAAGTCTCCGATATCGAACGGAAAAAAATGTTCATTCTTTCTTTTTTTATATATATTACTAAACCATTCATTAGCTTCAACTGTATTTCTCCACTGGTTGATACCTAAAGAATTTTTATTATACTTACACGGTTTTTCCATAATGGTTTTTCTTGTGATACCGACAGTATTTTTGGATGGGTTTAGCAGTTAAAGGATTGAGGATTATTTAAGAAATTCCCCTTGTCGTATTTAATGGTGAGTAATGCCTGTTGTTTGCGCAGTTTTCCGATTCTTCCGTCTATTTTAGTTCAGTTACTAGAGCTTTGGCATCATGGATAATAGATTTTTCCCAGGAGTCCTCCGCTTTTTTTTTTTATAGAATTTACAAACTTCAGTATTGATGGCTTTCTGGTATAATTCTGCGTCAATGTAATAGCAATCACATTTCTTGATCTTATCGATATCTCTTCGCATTTTATCTTACAGTTCATTGGTTTGGTTATTAAATTTTATAATATTTATCGTTGAGAATAAATCTTTTTCGAATTCTGTTTGTAGTTTGTTGCTTAGTGAAGTTTTTTTTTAATTTGAAACCATGTTTGTTTTGCGTAGTCATGTATATTTTCATGGTCTAAAGAATTGCTTCCATCTCATTGTCTTTATAACGCTCTCGATTTTGTTTAACAGGGTACTTCATCGTTTTGTAATCTTTCTTTTAATTCTTCTAATACTACTATTACAACTAATACTACTACACATTTATACTACTCTTTTTCTGGTACTACTACTAATTTGTCTTCTTTACTATTTTGTTGTTTTCTATTACTTCTTCTCCTACTACCACTACTACTACTACTAATACTCTTGTTATTTGTTAACTTTTTCAGTCTTCATCTAATATCATTCCTTCTAAACTTATTTTCCCAATGGGATATTCGCTGATCGCGTTCATTTCGTTCATACTATTCCTGCAGTTTATTCACATGTGTAGTCTCTCTTCTTTTTCTTGTTCGTTATATTTTTCGCTCTCTTCTTCTTCGTCTTTCTTTCAATGTTTTTCCCTTCTTTATTCTATAATTGAAAACTTCAAATATTCCATGACGTTTTCATGGATTGTATTCTTAATTCTAGTTTGATAGTTATCTTTTTTTCCTTTGTTACAATTCTTTCTATTATATAGACATCGCTCCTCTTTCCGTTCCTTCAACTCCTCCATCATCATCCTCACCATCCTCCTCATCATTATTCACGTATAATATCTCTACTCTTATCTAAAGTAACAACAATTTCATTAAACGACAAAAAAATGAATAGATATTTCACAATCATAATGATTACATGCTAATGACTGTTTTCTAAAGTCAAATTTTTAGTCACATATTCAACATTATCCTCTGTCTAGTAAAAAATGTTAAGTAGGGTTAGATGTAATTGTGACAATGAAATATACTTCAGGGTATATGTCACTGTCAAAACTCCAGTAATAATGAAGGAAACATTTTTTCGGCGCTTTCATGAATAGATATCTACAAATCTAAAGGTTTACCTTGTAAGTGATACCGCATTTACTAAGGAGAAACCTGCTGTCACCAACAAAGAGTTTTCATTATCTGTTATGAAAAATGGTTACGCATACGAAAGCTAATACAGCTTTTTAATATATAATACACCTTATCCAGAAATTATATATATGTGCGTGTGTGTGTTTGTATTTGTGTGTGTGTGTGTCCTATACATGAACGGAATGCTTATGGCCTGAAATACAATTTAACCGTTATAAATTACGTATAATATTGAGGTAATTGAAATTTATTCCAACAAATGTCTGAATTAACAGAAATGTCTTCCATAACACATTCGAAATCCTTTAAAACAAATGTATTGACATTCGAACCTACTCGGTAAATAAAAAAAATAATAAATTTACTGAATCTAAAATAACTAATTCGGAAATCTGAAAATGGTTAATAGAAAATTGGATAGGCAGAACTTGCTGATATTATTTTTTTAAACTCACCAGGGTTCTTAAAGACATGTACAATAGATGAAGACTTCGAACCGGATGGAAAGCAGGAGTCGCTGAGGCAAGAGTTGTATAGTTTAGAGAGGACAGGTGCCAGTTCAGGAGCACATTTCTTCAGGACAGTGGTTGGTATCTCCTCCTTATCGCTAACCTTATGGGAGTCTAAAACAGTTCAAAGAATTCTT
Source organism: Acanthosepion lycidas (assembly GCA_963932145.1). Taxonomy (NCBI): domain Eukaryota; kingdom Metazoa; phylum Mollusca; class Cephalopoda; order Sepiida; family Sepiidae; genus Acanthosepion; species Acanthosepion lycidas. The sequence continues at coordinate 18,830,325 of OZ010578.1, read as the reverse complement.
ACTACCTAAATTCTCCTTGTAATGGTTCACTGCAAAGCCTACCCAAATACCGTCTGCTGAAGTGACTTTCGCCCAGTCATATGTAAAAGACAGCAACTACGGAAACTAAAGAATTCAAATGCAGCACCCAAATTGCGATACAAAAATCTCCTGAGGGAGACGAGCATGAAGGAAGATATATCAACAGTGTGAAAAGAAGATACGACAGAATACAAACGGAAACTCGATATGTGTCATACTAAAAGAAGCTTTAGTGGTATCAGCAAACGATGTCATCTCCAAGGGGAATGGACGAAGAAGAAGAAAAAAAACAAAACAAATGGTAACTGATGAGATTATTGATATGATGCAAAAGAAACTGAAAACGTTGCAAGTTAAGGAACGGAATACAGAAAACTACACCAGTAAATAAGGACTAGATGCAGGCAGGCTAAACTAAAGTGGATAACCGAAAAATGTACAAAAATAAAGAGACTGACATAGACAATGCAGATATGCATAAACATATAATAGAACAGGACAGAATGCCTGCTTGTCAACAGGCTGAATATAATCAAAGAATGTAACGTTCATATTAGAGAAGGAACAAAAAATTCTTCAAAGCTGGAACAGATATATTGGAGAAATCTTCCACGACGAAAGAAAACAACCAGCCTGAAATTCTAAAAACCGAAGTAGAAGCAGCATTGGCCAAACTGAACAAAAACATGGTGGCAGGGCCAGACGGAATTGTAACAGATATTGTGACAGCCTTAGATGATTTTGGCATAGGCAAGATTACGGAAATAATAAATCAAATTTACAACAGTGGGGATATACAGATATATAACAGATCTATTTTCATACCACTCCCGAACAATCAGCGTCCACATAACAAAACTCATCATCCGTATTCTGATGAATAGAGCGCGTAGCAGGCTCAGGCCAGATATAGGACAAGAACATCGTTAAAAGACACCGGAACAAGGAATGTAATATTCGTGCTCAAAATGTTACCTGAATGAACGAACAATACAAATGCAGAATTACGTGCACCTGTAATTTATAGACTACGCAAGAGCATTCGACAAAATATACCATAAAGAAATGTTAGACCTGTTTAGAAACCTTCACATATTCGGGAAATACTTTAGAATAATCAAAAACCTCTACGGCGGCAAACCGCTTGCATAAAGATAAAAAATGAGTTCAGAAGATATACAAAAATAGAAAGCAGGCGTTACGCAAGTATGTATCTTCTCGCCGGCTTTATTTAACCTATACGGCGAGGCAAATCCGAGAGAACTGAAAATCCTTCCAGGATTCATCATTGGCGGCGACAAAATTAACAACGTAAGATACACAGATGACCCAGTGCTGATAGCAGACACGTAAAGGAAACTACAATACCTCCTTTAGAAGGTAGCGAAGTCGAGCGAGAAGAGACTAAGCATAAACTACAGGAAGACAGTCATCAGCAAAAAGATGAGCCCAAAATGCAATTTAGACGTCGGGGGCTCTAAAATCAAGCAGATGCAGAAACTGAAATATCTGGAAAGTGTTCTGACAGGATGGAAATTGCGACCCTGAGTTCTGAAGACGTACTAGAATAGCTAAAGACGCATTCCATATGCTAAGCAGGGTATTCTGAGACAGGAGTTTTTTGTTGGTAAAAAAGAAATGATTACTGAGCTGCTACGTGATATCTATCTTACTTTACGGCAGCTTATATATATTGAACGATGTCATCAAGGATGAAGAAGAGATTCGAGGCAACAGAGGTGTGGTTCTACAGAAGGATGCTAAGGATAACATGAACCGAACATGTGAACAACCATGAGCTTTTGGAGACGGTGCAAACAAAGAGAAAACATAATTAACATCATGTAAAGTTAGATGAAATTTCATGGACGCGTAATGAGAAAGGAATGCTTGGAAAATCTGATACCCACAAGAGCATAAAGTAGAAGAAGGACAAGGAAAAGTAACGCGTGACATTCTTAACGGGCTTAAGCAAGTGGATGGCAGAACAGGGTTTTGGAGGAATAACAAAAATACAAAACCTATTGAGACATACACGGGACAAGAAGAAGTGGAGAGCCATGATCGCCTACGCCCTGAACGGGAAATGATACATAAAGAATAATATATATATGAACTGACACACACACACACACACACACACATACATATATATATATATATATATATATATATATATATGGAGAGAGAGAGAGAGTAAAATAAAGAAAGAAAGATATAGATAGATAGATAGATAGATAGATAGATAGATAGATAGATAGATAGATTGTTTTTGTTTTGTTTTATTTTTGTTTTTTTAGGGCGGGGTCTGGGAAGATAATTATAGATATTTTTTCCCCACGGGTTGAATTTACAGTTTCGGGATTGATTGTCGTAGGCTGATGTGTGATTTTTTTTTTGTTTTTCTTTTAGTCTCCAATTTTGTGCAATTTGCGTATTTATTATTTGTAAAAGATTTTTTGCGTATTGATTTTCTTTGCAGGGTCCTTCAGTTACTCATATGTATATTATTTCTTTGTCATCTTCTGGTTTTACTCTGGTTTGGTATATTACACCATTCTGCAAGCAATTACTGTATATGTGACATACGTTCTTTAATCTACAATATCTTTTCGAGATAATAGTGTTTTCTTTGATACTGGGTCTTACTAATTAACCCATAAAAGTGGGAAAAGTGGGCGAATCATATATTTCCCAAGAGTATTTGCGCGTAAATGAATATAAATGAAACAAATTCAAATGAATTAACAATTCTGAAATATTATTTGATTCCATCACGTTCAAGCTTAAAACACTTTGCATTCCAAAGCGGTTACCCATTTAGTAAATGACAAGACTTGACGTTGCTTATCTTCGGTGATCTTACGAGACCAGTGTTTAAACTTGATGCTGACGTTTTCACCGTGATTTCGCGTGTGTGTCTGTGCATTTGTACGACTGTGTGCGCGCATGTGCATATTATACACGGTTATATACACATTATACAGTATTGGTGAAAATCTCTTATTTCGTAACGTCAACAATAAGTTTTACACACCGAATAGTCATTATTTACTAAGCTTTTGTTTCCTGATTTGAAGAAGGCCACTAAATGAATCATGTAGCTAGAACAGTACTCATTATTCAAGTACAACAAGACTAGCTCGTTAATCATTTCTAAACGTCGAAATATTTTCTTAGGTACTAAGATGTGCAAGCCATTTATGAGCATGTGAATTTATTTTCACCGTCATTCAAACTGAAATTTCATTCTACACTTGGCTTTGATCACATGAAAGTCTGTGTGTTCTATTAGGAGGATTACGTATTTTTTTTAAACCGGCCTTAGAACACGTCTTTTGATTTTTTCAGTTTTGATCATATCTAACAAACAATTGACAATTACTTCAGTTTGTTTTTCATTCATATATCTTTTTCACTGTCTATTTCAGCTGTCAAATGAAAGCGGCTCAACATTCCACTTGCAGGTTTTTTCATGAAACTGTTTCTGAATAAAAAAAAATGCCTCAATGTTTTTAATGTAAGTCGTTTAAAAGTAAGTTCTGCTAACATTTTGATATCATAAGGATGCAGGAAAGCCATGTCAAGTATTCTTCATATGTACTAAATTTTGATAATAGAAATATTTACCTCGTAGAATGCTACAGCTTTAATAGATAAGGTTAAAGAAAGTGCAAAGTATTACGGAAATCTTACGTTACAGTAGCTTTTGAAAATGAACCAATAAATTCGCTTAGAATTTAGTAAAATCTTAAATATTACTGAAATTGGAAAACTATCTATCTATCTATCTATCTATCTATCTATCTATCTCAGTCTGTTCCTATCTATCTATTTATATATTGAATCTATTGCCATGTCAGCTTCTAAGAAAGTTCGCTGTGTCAGGCGAGACAATGTTTCTGATGAGAATCCATCTTAAATATCTAAAGGGTGTTCCAATAAATTGAACCGATTTTAAATGTGAATTAAGTTTAAGTGTCTAATGATGTTTTTTTTTTCTTTCAGATTTGGCGGACATATGAGAAATACTATTTTTAATTACCATGACTTATAGAGAAATACATAAATTTCAACCAATAAAACTGATTTATTTTTTGAGCTATCTTAATGAAACTCCCTTATATATATCATCCGTCTTAATGAAACACCCTTTATAAGTGAATATGACTAATATTCCAACGGAATCAGTATATCTAATTAGTGAGTAGGGAAGATAAGATTTTGATAATACATAATTGCTGGTTTTCCCAGGTTGACCTTGACTCGGGGTGGTAGCGCCTGTTGGGGTTCCAGCTATGGGCAAAGATTTAACACTCACACTTGGTGCAAACTATTATGAAAGTGTAAAAATAGGTTTTAATACCAGCAATACATTTTCGTAAATATCTATTACCAGCAATGAATTTCTGAAGGAAAAACATATTATCAGGAATGAAATCTTGTCGGCATTAAATAACCTATTAAGATTGGTACACCATAAAATAAAACAATCAAAACCAAGCTAAACCACGTATCATTTGACAAGGTTACTTTATATATTTAATGATCATGCATCCTTATCCCTTACTTGAATTAATGAGGGATTCTGCTACTATAGTACTCAGCGTATATAAAGAGTGTATCAATAACAAACTGATATTAATGTGAATTAAGTTTAAGTATCTAATGATTTTTTCTTTTTCTTTCAGATTTGGTGGACTTTTGAGAAATTCTATTTTTGACACATAATTACCATGACTTATAGAGAAATAAATAAATTCAGATTGGTTTCAACCACATGAAAATATTGTAATCTTGTTTTTAATTATGTTAGCTGTATAAACCGAGAAGTGAAAAGTCAATAGAAAATCATGAAAATAACGGATGTATCCGGTTCTAGAATTCTTTATATGATCTAGAAAACTAGATGGATTTTTTATTTCCCCATGAATAATGAAATAAAGCCACAAAGACACAAAGCGGATGGTGACTGAGAGTGAGATAAACAGAGAAACCATTACTGAAGAGAAAGGGCAATAATTCAAAAAGAAGATGGTCATTAACGTTACATTTAAATTCATGAAAATGGTACTTAGCAGTACAGCACGAAACCAAAGGAGAATATCACAGGCAGCAAGTGTGGGAAAAATATTTGAATAAAACTTACGCTTACAGTATGCAAGACCTTAATGCTAATTTAAATTAAAATTAAATTCATGAAATCAAGGTTCCAAAGGATATATATATATATATAGAAACAGTACATGAATGCCACTTTACAGCAATGGGAAATTGACTGAAGCCGAGATACCAGGCCAGGACCGATAAAATTGCAGCTTCTTTAGATTTTGTCAATAATCTCTAGATTTATATCAGAAGTACTACAACAGATGAGATAACAATATTCAATGCATGGATGCATGAGAGACATATAAAGGTACAATATAAATTCGGGCCCGAATAAATGTCAAGCATGTTGAATTGAACCACATTTCGTAGCAGTAGACTTATCAATTCTCTGGATAAAATCGTTCCAATTCATATAAGTGGAAAAAGTTAGCACGAAAAAGCGCAATGATATATGTCTCCCGAAGTTTAGCATCACGCACATTGAAGCAAAGCAAAAAAGGTTCAATTCACTTCCGTTTTTATTTAATAAGACCTGTGAGTACAAATGAGTTAAATATCCAAGCCTAACAAATAAACTCTTACTGAATTATTTTCAAATTAGAAAAAATATCTCTTCTATTGACGACTTATATACAATTTGTAAGAACATGTTAGAAAAACTTCACGAAGAATGTGACTCTAATTTTATGACGTCTTTTCAATATTCGACCATTACATGAACACTTTGCTATTGTTTAACTGCCATCAGAGCAACATGAAGTTGTTATCACTGGATCATCGTTTCAGTATGATTGAAGCAATGTGGTAAGCTTCATATATATATATATAAATATCACTCTTCGCTATGGTACCTAGACTTTAAAAAAAAGCACAATATTAGACTGGCGTCGAGATTTCATCAATTTATATTCGAACTGTTTAGATGTAGGCGTAAATTCTATGCTAACAGCTTCTTTTCTCTCATTTTTGGCTTGTGGAACTCTCTTCCGGAATTATATTTTCCAGCCAACGTTAACCTTCAATTACTCTTTTATCTTCCCGCTCAACTGCTCATTATTAATGTTTCTGTTCCAAATTATTCCACGCCCTGTGCCTCATTGTGTCTTAGCGGCTTTACTGAGTGGCATGGGCTGAAACTGATTAAAAATTCATTCTATTTATCTCACTCTTTTACAATATCTATCTATCTATCTATCTATCTATCTATCTATCTATCTATCTATCTATCTATCTATCTATCTATCTATCTATCCCAGGCTGTTCACATCAGTCGATTCTTTGTGTATTTTTGACAGGATTTACGTATTTTTATGCGCGAAATCCAAAATAGGTTGGTTTTATATTATTCTCACACCTAAAATATACAATCCAGTACTATCGAAATGCTATCTACTGATCACAGTATTCAGCTCACAAGAATATGTTGATTCTTCTCATTTCTCCTGAGTCTGTCAGTCATCTGACATCGATCACTGCATATGAGACCAACGTCTTCCATTAAGTTAACCATTGCTAATATCAGTAATGCTCTGTAGTTTCTATTAAAATTATATAATGTAGGATAATGGACTGAATACTGAAGCGTTTTTTAAGTGAAAGATGAAAAATATATAAAACCAATTTTGTGGTACCAGTTTCAGTGGCTCGAGATATATCCTTCAGTAGTAATTCAATACTACACTGTTGAGCGACTGCTGATGCATCAGCCATACAACTGCAGCAACATCTACGTACTAAAAACATATGTGATCACAAATCTCATCAAGATCATTAAAAAAAGATTGCAGATTGTTATAAAGATCACAGATCATGTTATTGATTATTAATATTGTGAACATTTTTCTATTTTTCATACTCTACGAATAATTTTATCTTTAACTATTTTGCATAATTTGCCAGTCAAATTTGCTTAATTTAATCTATTTTTCTGAATATTATTTTATATTCCTAACTTTGTGCTTATTAATATATATATATAAAAAACCCTGGCATCAGACGGGGAATAGATTCTGAGGAATGGATACAAATATTCAAAATTGATGGATGTACTAATAATTTCGCCGTTGACTATATATACTAAAGTTCAAAACTTTCAGGCAACCCCAGGTGTTATTTTTTAAATGGGCCGAAAAATAGTTGTTTTGAATACTAGAAAATTATTACACGTGATTAAAATGTGAGAAATGATTTTTATTTGAAAATATTATGATTAAATTTTGATGTCGTAAAATATTTTCCTTTAGCCTTGTTTACTTCAGCTCAAATCTTCAGCACAACTTCCTCAAAGTATAAGTTTGATAATTGATTCCATCCGTTTTTCTATGAGTGCAAGTGATATTGTTTATATTTTTCTTTATTTTTGGGATGGAAATATTTCACCCTTCTGCCAAATTCATTTCATTCTTATTCTGTTAGTGGCATGAAACCTTTGAACTGTAGTGTACACGCACGCACACAAACACAGACAGACAGACATACAGATTTCCACAGATTTATTTCCTTATATATACATTCTTACGGATTTTAATCAGTTCCTTTCACTTTTATTCCAAATCTAAAATCATAGATATTTCGTAAAATTTGTTTATTTTTAATAATAAACAATATTTTCTTTTGTTGATTGATTTTTTTGTATGGCTCATCTTTTTGCAGAGGATTTAACACCAGAATATTTTTTTCATATTTAAGAAGTGGCAAATAATAATAAGTTACAGGTAGACATTTTACTAATGAACACATAGCTGCTATCAAAAGAGCTGGATTCTAAGGCTATTTCCAAAGGATGATTACGTGGAAGGGAGCATAACGATTCCGACTTGAATTTCAACACGAATGTCCAAGCCACGAACTCCGAGACATTATCCTCTCTACCACCTGCATATCCAAGCTTACAGAACCTATAATGCCTAAGTGGTCTCTATCAACGAGAACCGATTTTTCAATGTCCGTAACCTTAGACAACATGTAAGCAGATTGCAGATGCAAAAATTGTGTGTGTATCTATATATCGCTAGTCCAGTATTAATCTTTTATATTTACATTCACATTATTTCTGACATTGACCATTTTATCCCATAAATATATGATACTTTAACACTTTATTTCTTCATTCATATATATATATATATATATATATATATATATATATATACATATATTTATATATATATATATATATATATATATATATATACATATATTTATATATATATATATATATATATATACATATATTTATATATATATATATATATATATATATATATATATATATATGTGTGTGTGTGTGTGTGTGTGTGTGTGTGTGTGTGTGCGTGTGTGTGTTTAAAAATATATAGAAAATAGGAAAGAAATCGTTAGGTAAATAATCCAAAGTGAACTCTTATGTAGCGTTGGAATCATATTTTTAAATATATAGTTATATATGTGTGTGCATGTGTGAAGAAATGTAGTTTTAAAATGTCCTATATTTATGGGATACATTGCTCAATATTAGAGAAGGAGCGTATGTAAATAGAAAAGTGAATACTGAAGTCAACGCTCAGAAGCGACCGACTGTTTCATTCTAGCATTAACAAGCCTGTCGCCTCTGTGTGTTTTCTTCAATGTTCACTTTTTTATGTATATATATATATATATATATATATATATATATATATATATATATATATATATTTTCAAGATTATTTCTGTAACTTCATTATTCTCTCCATTTAATAACTTAGCAAACTGGAGAAAAAATTGTTCAATCTCTCACTTGAATTCAGTTACACTTCAATTGAGAGATAATAACTGGTCAGAATAGAATTGCTGTCAAGAAATGATATCCCGCAACAATTTAACAATAAAAATCTATCAAGATATGCCAATAATAGTAGAATAAACAAACATCCTTATTCAAAAAATATCTTTGATGAAGTTTTGGGCGCATAGATTCAAGATTTAATACAAATAATAATTGCTCTGATCTAGCATCTCGATTTCAGTCACTTTCCACCGCTATATTGTGGCTTTTCACACTTTTTCCTATAAATACTTTCATAGCAATTTCTCTGCAGTGTACTCAGACATTATGGATTAAAACTTAGTATTACACTGACGACATGATATCATCATTTTAAAGTTGAAATGGGTAGACGTAACCGTATATTGTATGCTAACAGTTTTTTCTATCGTACTTCTCGCTTGTGGAAATCTCTTCCACTTTCTTGCTTTACAATCAAAACAGATCTTCTAAAATATAGATTTGTCGTGGATTCCGAGATGAATTCGGTCTCCAAGGAATGACAAACACAATAATCAAATATAAGAAATAAAATGCATTTACACAATCATACAAAGAGTATTACTGTTAGTAAGTCCGGGAACGTGGTTAGTAGCAAATACAGATAGATATATACAGTCTCGAAGTAGTACTTCCTTAGAGTCTACGTGCTTGTAACGGAATTCTACAAGAGGTTACCTCACTCTATCTCCGTTGGTATATTCTCTCACTCTCCGTATATCCTCTCACTCTCCAACTACCCGACTACCGGCTACCGTCAATGACTGTAACTCTGGGTATTTAACGGCAGCAGTCCAGGTACACTTGGTAGAGTCCACTTATATGAAAAAGGGGTGAACCCCATAACAATGTTGAATGTCAGTAATTATCTTGTGTCTTTTTAATTCTTGTTCATTCATTATTTTCTCTGATAAACATGTTCCCCCTATTCACTATCACAGAGTAACCCCTTTTTTCTCAGTCGTGTTATTGCTTGCTTGGAGGTGTAATGATTAAAAAATGAAAAATATTACATTTTCAAAACATAACAATAACTTGCTATTTCTTGACTTATAATATAATTCGTTATATATATATATATATATATATATATATATAGGCCTCATAATTATATACACACCCACATAAATATACACACTTACGCGCATCATACTCACTCACTCCCTAAGAACGAAATAAAACAAAAACACTTAACATAGTCAAATCCCCTTTCCAGGAACCAATAAAACTGTCAAATTGACAAAGGTAATTCAGAGCATGATGAATTCATCCAGCTCTTACCTTAAATAACAATTTAAAAGAGACTGTTTGACCAACTCAAGGACTATCAAAAATTCATGTTAAAAGATAAAAATAAATAAATAGAAAAATTAAAAATTACACACAAAAGTTAATTTTCTCAATGAAGACCTTCGTTTCTCTCTCCCTGTTTATCTCTCTCTCTTTCTACATATATATATATATATATATATATATATATATATATATATATATATATATATATATATATAAATAATAATAATAATTTCGTTTTCTAACATATGTTACTATGTGAGAAAACGAAATTATTTTTGCACCAACCTAATATATATATATATATATCTGTAGTTCACTGCTACCATCAGGCAGGATTTTTTTCTTCTCCTGATGATGGCCATGTTGGCTGAAACTAGTCGAGGAATCTAAATGAAATGATAGTAAAAACGAAAGAATATTAACATACAACCCAGTGTGTCTAAAATTTTAATTTGTTAATACTGTTTATTGTTCAACATATATATATATATATATATATATATATATATATATATATATATATATATATATATATATATATATATATATATATATATATATATATATATATATATATATATACGTATGCAGATTAGGTAGTGAGTCGGAATTAAAACTGAAGAACCGATTTCGATTTGGCCCAAGATTTTTTTTACAGTTCTCTGTGTTCGGTTCTTCCGAAAAGCATAGTTGGTTTGGCGCATGACTTTAGCCCTATAATCGAACTTATGTGATAACAATTTTATGTCGAACACTCTATCACACAGAGAAGCTCCAACAAACCCTCTCTCACTTACGCACACAAACACACACTTACCTACACATAAATACACATATATTTATATGTGTAAAATCCTTAAGTATATAATAATATTCAATTTAAAAAAAAATATGCTGATATGTGCATATTTTGTTATGCTACAATATATCTTGTTTAATCTGTTTATATATATCTCGCTACCTGTATCTGTACGTACCTATTTAACTATATTTAATGAATTTCTTTATCTATCATTTTTCTTAAATATTTTTAATAGGAAACAGCGAATGATCGCGTGAAAACCGTTTCCTACAAGTGGCGGTTACTCTATGAATTTACTCAATAATTGTTGTGTTTGTGTCTCTTACAATTACTACGCTTGCCAAATTTGTATGTCAGATTTAATTTCTGGGATAGATTTCTGGGATTCATTTCGCTCAAATATAAATAAACATTTATAATTATTAGAGATTTTTTTCAGCTGAGCTAACCAATGTGCAGTTATATCGACACTTTGCTATTGTACTTCTGCAAATTCTACATTTACATAGACATGGTCAAATGAATTACAACAACAATTAATGTCCGAATATACTTTTAATGTAGGAACATAAAAAACTGAACAATTTATCAGGTTATTCTTTTCGAATGGAATTCTTTATAGAAAACACATAATAATTGCAGTTTATTTTGTCGTTAAATCTTCCCTTCTATCGTATTTGCTTTTTACAGTTCTTTCAGTCGTGCCTCTGTCTGAGGTTGAATCAAAATTCCCAAGCCGATAAATCAGTATGGAACATTTAATGTCCAATTTCATTAAAAAATTATTGTTCAATTAGTGGAGAAGACGTACTAGTGTAATTAGGTAAATCTAATTACAGTTGCTTTTCTCTCTTTTGTTTTATGAAACCATGATTTACAAAAACATAGTGATATTTAATTTTACAGTTTATTAATTCCATATTTAGTCATCGTTAAATCCTAAGTATTTCTTAGCACAAAATTATCTTCAAACGGACAATTAAAACTCCATTTACAATTCAGTTAGTGTTTGCGAAAGATAAATTCTTTATATCTTTTATCCGTTTCTTCTAAGATACCGACATTTGCATATTTAACAAGCATTGCATATTATAGGACAGGATAATTTCTATTTTTTATATAATAGTTTAGTTTCCCTAATACACGATTCAAGAGCCTTTCATAGTTGAGCATTACTGAATAAGGTGTGTGATAGGATCACAAAAGTTGGCAGAAGGATGTGCACATTATTAGGATAGCGGTTTATCCTTGATTTGAAGACGTTACCATTGTAGTATTCAGAAAAGCACACACTTGGGAGTTTGCTTCACAAAATAGCATTTCTCGGAAAGAAGTTTTCTGGGTGTAAAGCCCTCCTAACAAGTCAAATACAGGGGAAATGTGGATGATTCAACTACCTTGAAATATCGTGCGTCGTTTCGTTATAAATGACTGTAATGACGGAATTAAAGCAGTAGGGCAGATTTGAATATTTATTATGGAAATACCGGTATATTACCTATAGACCTGCAAGATAATGTCGCTAGGAAAGGAGTTACGGAATGGAAAATATGTCATCAACTCCAAGGTCGCCGAAATGACTTTTATTATCATAAAGTGAAAGATTTGCCAGATATAGCAACAATATTCTATTATTTATGCAGATATTACTTGAATGTTATAGTTCGATTCCAGTATCAGTTCTACTTTTATATATAACTTATAATAGTTTCGATCTAGTTGGATTCTATTTAGTAAGAAAATCATACAGTGTAACATGAAGGCAGAGAGTGTTAAGGTAATTCTTGTGCAGTAATCCTGAATGTCGATACAAGATGAAGAACTTAAATAGCAGCCATTAATTGAATATTTACTTGGATTTAAAACTGATGTCATGTCTTAATAGACATCTCCCATACTGAGCAGTCCATCATATTTACTATAGTTCGTAGTATCATCATCATTAGTCGACCGTAGTAGACCGATCCTTTCCTTAGCTGTATAGTAAGGGCTACATACAGTTTTCAATTCAGAGTTACGTTCTCCTAGACCGGTTGCCATCCAAGGCTATAGAACACAGTCTGTTAAGGAGTTGGGATCATCCAGCCAGTACGAACGATCCTTTCCTTAGTAAGCACTACGCCAGGGCTACATACAGTTTTGAATTCACAGTTACTTTCTCCTAGAACGGAGAAAAGGTGGTGGCAGAAGAGGATTTAAACCTTTCCCAAGTGTATTAGCGCAAATGCAATGGATTCGATTAGAATTCCTGAAGCCGTTATCCATTTCTCCACCTCGCCACTTATGCAATTTAAAGACTAGATGAGAGCAACTCATTCATGTCTTACTTGTTTTATAGGTCATCGTTCAAAATCCTGCATTTCTGTCTTCAGGTAATATTTTAACCTTGCTCAGAAATATGTCACTATCTCAGCCACTATGCAGACAATAATAGTAAAACTGCGATGCCTTTAGTGCGAAACACATTTAACACATTAATGGACCAATGGCGAATTTCAAATCAAATTTTACATTTCACTGGTACAACTTAATCGCCTGTTGAATAAAGTCGACAATGAAACTTATTTGCTTATTAGCATTTCCATCTGGGGTTCAGGAATATCACCAGTGATTATTTCTAACGATTGCCTTCTCATATATTGATATAGAAATACGAAATCAAGGTCGTGGCGTATTTATTGGCAACTGTTCTTGGCATCATTTGGTTTATTGATTTGCATTTCTATCTCCTTTCAATTTTTTTTTTCTCTTGAATCTTTAATTGCTAATCCTTCCGCGGTAGAGATGGATGAGTGTGTAGTTAGCAATGAAACATTAGAGGGACGTGTTCGAATTCCAGTCCTGATTTTTACAACAGCTCCGCACAATTACTATTGGGAAAGGTATTAATCAATTACCTCCTACCAGGCATGGAGTAAATAGTAGGACATGAATCTGGAAAATGTTTCGAAAATTCGGTTAATGCAATATTCATTCAAAGAAAAGCAATATTCTTACAATCCAATATAGTATTCGGCTTTAAATAATCCACAGGCGGTTGATAAGCTGAAAAGGATCAAATTAATCTCCTGAAGAGTGCATGCACGATCACAATGGATAGTAAGTTATTTCAGTCAAGTAGAATTCTGTACTGTTGTAGAGTAGAACTCAATATATTTCCTGCTCTTCACTACTATTGTGACAATACATTCATCCTGATTATATTGTGGCTAATTACCATATTTATATTTGTATTTGAGGAGTATTTGATTTAGTCCCTGTGGTGCAATACAGTTTCAACATTTTTAACTGGACCATAGCTGACATTAAGCAAATGGAGATCAAAACGAGAAAGCTTCTCACATGCCACAACATGCATCATCCCATGGCTGATGTTGATCTTCTTTATGTGTCCAGATCCGAAGGAGGCAGAGGATTATTTCAACTAGAACTGTCTTACAAAACTACAAAAAATGGGCTATTCAAAGATACCTAGAAACTACAGTAAAATAGTTGAGCAACTGTCTTAAAAACATGAAAGTAGTAAGCCACTGTATTCAATAATAAAGGAAGCGAACAATTTCAAGTCGGTGACGAAATACTAGTAAAGCATAATAAACCGACTGAAGATGCAAAATACTTACAAAAAGAAACAAAGTCAAACGATGGCAAGATAAACCACTTCACGGTCAGTATCAAACAAGCTGATTCAGACAAACCCCGTACGAATCAGTGCATACATAGAACAAGTATAAAAGGTGTTATTCTTGCTGCACATGACCAATTCTTGCCAATAATAAATAACTAACACACATACCTAAAAATTGTTTTAGTCCAAAATGCAGATTATGTATTAGGTGGGTGCATAAATAATGTCGTTTTCTCACATATGTTACTATGTGAGAAAACGACATTATTTTTGCACCAACCTAATATAAACGCGAAGAGATGAGCTGAGGCGTATTTCAGTGCGGAGGTGAACAGTCTACGAGTGCCTGTCCGTTCTCCGATGCCAGCTTCGTCTCTCTCTCTCTCTCTCTCTCTTCTCTCTCCTCTCTATCTCCCTCTCTCTCTCTGTACCTTTTCGTGTACTGGTCAGTTTTATAGCTAGCGTAAATTTTTGTTCTGTCGTCTTCGTCTTAAAAGCCAATTTATATTCACTCATATTCATTATTTTTTCACCAACCTAATAATAAATATTCTGAAATAATTGACCATCTATTATCAGGTTGCGCGGTATTAGCACCCACTGAATGTAAAACACAGCACGAAAATATCACCACAGAAACTGAAACGCTTACAGAAAGTAAATTGTAAGAAATCCGTATGAGCAACACTCAGACACGGTTATAGTGATAGGACTTTTTAAAATTTTCTGAGACTTTACAATACACACTGACAATCAAAGCTAATTGCCCAGGTATCGCAATTAGAGTCCGCAAAGACAAAATGTGCCTCCTTATTGGCATTGCATTCCCTGCAACCTGCAATGTATCTTTGAAGATCTTCAAAAATAGTATAAACATACAAGGAACTTGAAATCGAAACCTCAAAAATGTGGCAGATGAGAAAATTAACAATTGCATTTGTAGGAGCCCTCGGATTGATTTGAAAAGATTCCAATAGATGCATTGAAGGAATCCGTTGTAGCCTGTGGCTTAATGATATACAAAAAAAAAATCACAAGTAAAGCCAAAACCATACGAAGGGCTTATTTCTATGTAAAATATGTGCGATTTTTTAAAAATTGCTCAGTGGAAAATGCCATGATATCATTTCACGAAAAATAGATTTTGGAAAGCTGCAATTTGCACAATGTAAGAGCCACTTAGAACAAGCAACAACAGGAACAACACAAAATATATGGAGAGCCAAAAATGGACGGATATCAGTATACCGAAAAAAAAAATCCGCTGCCACCAGTAAAAAAAAAAAAATCTGGAAATCACCAGGAATAGACCGAATGGCAAATTTCTGGATATTGAAAAAATATATAGCTCTCACCAAAATCTCGTAACATGTATGCTCCCCAAAACAGAAGAGACGTAGAATACGAAGAACTGTAGTTACATCACCTGCTTACCAAGAATTGACAAGATCCTTAATTCCATCACAAACGAGAGGACATATAACATCCTTGGCGAAACTAATTTATTCCCAGTTGAGCAGAAGTAAGTAAAAGAAAAGAAAATTATCGACAGTATGGATCGACTACAGAAAGGCGTTCGGCGATGTTCGAAACTCATGGATAAAGAAGAGTCTAAAATATACAGAATGTGCTTTAAGACGGTCAAATTCATAATGAAGTTCATCAAAAACTGGAAGACTACACTAAACCTAAACCATACAAACGCTTCATTAACATCGAGACAAATCAACATCGTAAGCGGTATTTTCCAAAGAGATTATTTCACAACCACTCTTCTGCTTTGCATTGGCACTAGTCAGCTACCTACTTAAAAGTAGCTACGGATACAAGTCACAGAATAGAAGATTGAATCAGCTATTCTATATTGATGATTTTAAAACGTTTGCCAAGGATGACAACCAGCAACAGACATATATATATTTTCAAAGCCTTCAACACAGATATTAGAATGCAGTTCGGAATCGGCAAATGGTCCAAAGCCACTTTGAAAGGCGGTAATCTAACGAAAACTACGGATTTAGACATATGATATCAACAACAAAATTATGGAACTAGATCAGGATCGTACACACAGATACTTTGGAATTAATGAAGGAGATGGAATATAACATTCAATTATGAAGAAAAAAAGATTCGTAAAGTATATAGGTCAGTGCATTTGATCCTAGAAAGCTAACGAAATGAGGCCAACAAAATGGAGGCTATCAACACTTTAGCTATAGCCGTATACATGTAGATTCAACATTATTAAATGGAAGTTATATGATATTAAAAGACTGGACGCCAAGACGAAAAATAATCTTAGCCAAATGAGGATGCACCACCTGCAATCAAATTTTGTTAGGCTCTAGGTATGATGAGCTTTAGAAGGCTGAGGTCTCATCCAACTTAAACTAATTATAAAAAACTACAACAATCGGATTGGAAGCCTACCCCACGAAAACAAGGACTCCCTGTTAAAAATAGTAAATCATCGGATCCCATACAGCAAGAAAGAATCTACGCCAAGCGAGTAAACCAGAGAGCAAAACATCTTGATCAAATGAAGTTACGAAGATCTGGGAGGACACAGCGGTGTATGGCAAATGCCTAAAAAGAACGAAAGACGCAGATGTGGACAAACAGAAAATGCATCAGCAGCTGAGGACCACCAGGTTGAAAACTGAGGTAGAAGGCCTAATTATTACAGCTCTGGACGAAAGACACGCAACCAGATTCCTATCGAACCAGACTCCTGCCACATAATCAAGTATGGAACCAAACCGAAATGCGGAATCTGCGAAAAATATGATGAAACTTTCAACCATATTATCTCAGGATACCCTGAACTAGCAAGAAATGTATATACCCACAGACGTAACAATGTAGCGACGTATGTGCATTGAAAGATATGCAAGAAGCACAAAATCGAAACCAATGAGAGGTTGTATGAGCACCGAACAGAAACAGTTACCAATAATAACGATGTAACTTTCCCTTTGTACATGCCAATTCAAACTGACAAAGAAATAAAAGACAACGGACCTGATATTATCATGAAAGTCAAGACCTTCAAGAAGTGTTTGCATATTGACGTAACAATAGCATCTGTGAGAAACATCTCCATAAAAATTATCCAGATATTTTTCAATTACAAGGATCTGGAGATCAAGATTAACTGGATGTGCAAATGAATACTGAGACTGTACCAATAATAATCGAAGCTAGAGGCCACGTGAAAAAAAGGAACGGACAATATTACAAACAATATTCTGGGTAAGATCAACATACATGATGACTAGAAAATCACCTTACTAGGAACATCCCATATACTAAGGAAAATGCTATCAGTTAAATGACAGTTATCCTATTGGGCCTAAGAACCACAGTTTGTACACGGTTTTATAGGATACAAAGATAGAAATAATAATCATAATAATAATAATAATGAAGAACAAGAACAAGAAGAAATAATATACCTATACATTATTTGTTCTTCTCCATCTTCTTTATAATAATAATAATAATAATAATAATAATAATGAAGAATTAGATGAAATAATGTACCTATACATTATTATATACTTCTTCTTCTTCTTCATTATTATTATTACTATTATTATTATTATTATTATTACTGAGCCATTGTGAACTATAGAAAGGCTACATATACCAACTCTTTGATTGGTTGCCAACTGCAGATAGAGATAATTCCGCTGTAATTTAGCCAGTAGCTTTTGTTGGAGAGGGGAATAGTGGGTATCAGTAGCAAGAGTGCGCGAAAGTTGATATAAAAGATTGAATTTGTAATCTCTTCCTGTTATTCCTACTTCCGAATCATTTACGCCATCGTCATACCTTCATGAGAAACATTTTAACGAGGAGCAAGGGCAATAAGAGAAAAGTGATCAGACCGACACAACAGTAAATTCATGAGTACTCGTTATCGACAAGGGAAAGTCATCTGAACACAAACGCCCGCATATATATATATATATATATATATATATATATATATATATATATATATATATATATATATATATATATATATATAATTTGGGATAAGGGATAAATACAAACTAAAATATGGTATTTTCCACAGTTTCAGTTTCCAACTGTACTCTAGACTGATTGGTTTTCGTGCCAAGCCAAAAGTATATTTTCTTCATGCATCTTTACGATATTTAAGATATATTCTGGTATTTCTTTCAATTTCTTTCTTCCCATTCTTCAGGGTTTTTTTTTTATCCTTTATCTTCTTTTGTGCTGACTTTGTAATTAATACCCCCTCCCTAATACCATTTTATTGAAATTATTTGTTCAGTTCTCTTATCTTCTTTAACTTTTCCTTCATTAAATTACCCTTTTTGAATGGTCTGTCATTCAATTCTGCGTGACTCTTCTTCCTTTCTTTACAATTTCCACTTTTATTTTTCAGTTTTTCTTTCCTCGTTGCTTTAATAAACATGCTATTTTATCATTTCCTATCTTATTCTTTTATCTAATTATCATTATTTCGGAACATTTCCATTTGTTTGTCATTGCTTTCACATTTCTCAATTTCACTTCTTTCTCTCCAATCTGCTTTTTATTAGGTTGGTGCAAAAATAATGACGTAATAATGTCGTTTTTTGACGTATTTTTAACATCAAAAAACGACATTATTACGTCATTATTTTTGCACCAACCTAATTCTTTTGCATCAACTTCTACAAACAAATAAGCTTGTAGAACATTCACCTCATGCTGCAGTGCGTTAACCACTAATGATTATATTTAGTTTTTTTTTATTAGAATTTTTTTGAAATCTGATCATAGTGAAGGATTTTCACAATCTGTGTATACGAAAGTGACTCAGCAATTTTTTACGAGAGGAAACAAATATCGAATTTTAATATTATTCATATCACTAGCATTTGTTAAATATTGAGCGAATATTTCCTTTTACTTTTTCATTTTTATATTTTTCCTCTTTGTGATCACTTATTTATACATTCACTGATTCTTTTTTCTAAAAACAAATAGAATGATGTAAAAAAAAACAAGCTAAAAACAGAACATTTCAAACATGTCCACATAATCATCAGATTAATTTGGGGATGTTTATTCGATTTATCGTGAGCTACAATGAAACAGAATGAAAACATGTCTTTCAATCTATCTCACAATGAACTCTACGGTTAACCATGAATTCACATCTGTACATAATGATTCATTTTTATATCGCTTTGTTTGTTTATTCGACACCTTGTTTTTTTATTATTCTCTTTCGCAGTCTTTTTCTTTTCGCGCACTTTCTTTCGGTGTTTAATATTTTATAGATATCCGGATATTTTTAACTAAAACATAATTGTCTTTGTTTAGCTTAGACTTGAATTTGTATCCACGATATTTGGACAGTTTAAACAATTAACCACTTAATCTTTGTTGTGAATGAATATAAACAATTGTGTTTTGATATATTTTTGTTTTTTTACTATGATGATTCTCCTTATTTCCCGCGCTTTTTATTTGTTATTTTTCTCAGGACGAATAAATCAAACATTTTCTATTGATTGTGTCGATCATGCTTTTGAGAAAAAAATATTTATTTTAACTGCGCCAGTAGACACTGTAATGAACAAAACAAAAGTCTATGTTGTTCACTGCTTAGACATTGGCAAAACAATTTCATTTTGAACCGTAATATGCCATTCACGTTCGACGCTGGTTATTTCTTGTAGCATTGTATGTAAATGAGGTACTGCTATAAAAGCATACGCCACAGCGAATGCAGCCGAGCTATCTTCTCTTGACCTTAGAAAAAAGTTTATTCCAGAGAATACTCTACTACTTAACAATATGGCGTCACCGATAGGATTCCTAACCGCGTTGGATCAACCGGGGCACATAGAAACGTGAATTAGATTTTTATCAGCATTGGCTAGAGTAAAGAAACTAATAGACAAGAATGCCTCCAGAGGGAAGAATGAAATTACTGATTTATTTTTGGCTTCGGAAGGATGTGAAACCATAAAGAAAATATCTAGTATGGTGTACCCTAAAATACTGAAGACGACATGGCCATTCTATAACTAATTGAAGATATGTGTGGCTTTCCACACAAACCTAAGATTATAGAACTGCTTCAAGCGAATGATGTGAATTTAGAAGTAAATATAGAATTCTTGCACCAATTAAAATTAATTAATGAATTTAACAGTTCTAAAAACTATGGAAGCATACAATACAACTAAAATCCTAATTAAGTGAAAATATTATGACAACGACCACGAAAAAAAAAGAATAAATATACTTTTTGCTTCGAATTCTTGGGCAAGAGATTCATTTTCCACGTTTTGTTCTGATTGTTATTATGGCATCTCTGATAGGATTCGTAACCGCGTTTGATGAACTGGAGCACACAGAAACTTGGATTAGTTTTATCAGCGTTCGTTCGGCTAAAGAAACCGAAAGACAAAAAAAAAACTCCAGAGGCGCGAATAAACTTACTGACTTATTTTTCGCCATAACATTTGAAAATATCAATTAGAGTGTACCCCAAAATACTGGAAGATTTAGCATATGAGAAATTTTCCATCAATATAAGAAGATATATGCAAAACAAAAATAAAATAAAATAAAAAAATAACTGCTTATTGCAGAAAGAAGAATTTTATAGAAAATAAACTGAAACCGTAATGCAATATTTATACAGATTTAAAGAAACGTCAATATATTGCGATTCGAAAAACTGAGTTCGAGAGAAATTTCTATAGAAGGCCAATTGATCATTCTAAGAATAATTAAAGGCATGTATGAAGCTACATACGTATAAGTTCCTGGAATGGATACTAGTGAATGCTATGAAATCAGAATATGTATAGAATTCTTGCAGTAATTAGAATTAATTAATGAATTTAATTAATGTAAAAGCAACGTGGAAGCTTACAACACAACTAAAATTCTACTTAAGTGCTAAAAAGAACACGGAAGAAACAAAAACAAATGTCCAGCCGTAGGAAAATTACGTTTAAACTGTGAAAGAAACACCCTTTTCCAACATGTATGTAGTAACAAAGGGAGAATAGAAAGGGTAGAAATTGTAAACTCTCATACAGAAAATACAGAAGATTATTCGATAAAGATATCTATAAAAAGTGGAGAGATAGTAAAATTGAATGGCATAACTTTTCCCATGCAGGTTAAGACAGGGAGCAATGTTACCTTGGTACCAAGGATTCTCTGAGAAACAATAGTAAATCCAAATTAAGAAAAAGCAATCTTAATTTAAAACAATTTGATGAATCTATCATCAAATCAGTAAGGCTACTTTGAAGGAACTTTCGAGACAAAAAGGGTTTTGAGATTATCCCCATCACTTTTGTAGAATGCACAAAAGATCATAGACTCCTGGGAATAGACGTTTTAAAAGTGGATACGACGAAATCAATAAACTGTATGAAGGCAAAAATGAAAATTGTCATGGAACGACTGAAAGGATATGAAGCGAATAAAAGTAAATTGTCAACCGATCTATATTGAATGTCTAAAAATACCAAAATTAAAATCACTAAAATTAATCCACCGAAAAGCTTACTACGGTGGATTTGTCTTCTATTTGAAGTTAAGTATTCAAGCCGTATATTCAACAAACTGATAAATAAAATATCGGAAGTGTTTACACTAAAAAAATAAAAAAACAAAAACAAATTAGAAACCTTTTTGTGATTGACCAGTTTTATAGCAAATATTTACCTAGATACTGCGAACTAATAGAAACATTTCTAGAATGAGAGAAAATGTAAGTTTTAAATTTTAAGTAACGAGAATAAAACCTAAAAAAAGAAGGAACGACAAGTAATGAAAATAATGTTTTATAACGCGTTGAAACCTTACTTCAGCAACAAGACTTAATTAACTTACTATCAATTCCTTGAATAATATGATCCTTATATTTGAGTTGTTGTCAGATGGAAGTGACATGACAAGTACTCCGACAATTTCGAATTGTCATCTTCAGGGTGCAATTTTCTCATACACAGGCAAACACTAAGACGAAATATGTGTAGACCGAAATATGTTTCTTTAAATTATGCTATTTATTGACAGTTAAACATTTTGGGAGTGTGTGATGCCACGACGCTAGATTGCAACGTTCTCCTCGGCAGGATAACGGTGTCATCGGAGGGTGTATATATATATATATATATATATATATATATATATATATATATATATATATATGAGTGTATGAGTGTGTGTATGTATATATAATATAATATAATATACTATAATAAAATCATATATGAAGACAATATAGACATAGGTGCATGCAGAAAATAAGAATTAAAAAAATGAACATGGTTTAAACAAATTAAAAATACTGGTATGGCGAAAAATAGCGATAAATGTGAGTTAAATTGCGATAAAATATCGTATTTACGAGACCAAATATTCAAAGAAGGAATTTCACCCGACAATAAACCGATAAATAAAATATCGGAAGTGTTTATACTAAAGTAAATAAATAAATTGGAATCCTTTTGGGGATTGAGCAATTTTCATAACAAAAATCTACCTGGATACGGTGACCTATTAGAACGATTTTCAGAATATAAAAGGAGTGAAAGGCAAAATATAACTTGTGAAATTTAAAAAAAGTCACCAATATGAAAACCGATTGCTAAAATCTTTGATCCAAGAAAAAAAAAGTGATATGTGTTAAGTATGCAAGTGATCATGCTGTAGCCGCATTTTTATCTCGGAAGGTCGTCGAATAAGTTACCTGTCAAGACAAGGTCAGCTGCAGCTAACTTCTCATATATAGAGAAAAAAGCTTAGCAATTGTATGGATCAAAGAAAGAGATTGAAATGTTTTTTTTTTTAGGAAAGAATATTTTGTTAAATTCAAATCAGAAACCTTGTGAGTTTATATTTAATATTATTATATTTTGATCTCCCCTGATTGGGTCGTTTTGATGATGGGGAGTATGATGTTGAAAGACCCGAAACTCCCTGAGGAACCAAATCAAAACATCAGTGACGACTCCATTGGGCGCCTACTTAAAAGCGTATTTTCGAATCACGAATAACCCCAGAAAGTAATTACCAAACGACACATCTAGGAGTTAAAGATGGACTCTAAATCTCATGGGCTTTAATTTCGAATTTTAATTTAGAATGAAGCAGAAAAAATGATATTTTTCAATGGTAGAAAGACTTTACAAAGAATTAAAAATAAAGTTAACTGTAGAGAAAGGCATAATATGCAACAGAGATATTATAATACCACCAAAAGATTTGAAAATGAAGTATTAAAAAGTGTATATGATAATGTACATTGTGGTATAATTATGACAGATGTTATTAAAATTACAAGGGTGGTGGTCAAGATATTCTCGGAATCTACAAGACTATGTAAAATATTGCCCAAAATGTGTTGAAATAATAAAAAATACAAAACTTTTGACAAAACAATATTCACTCGTGGTCTAAGTAAAGAGAATCATGGGCTCGTGTACATATGAACTATGCAGATATTAAAGGATTGGGACTATTTTTAATTTTAATAGGCTCAGTTTCAGGATGGACCGAAGCAATAAATGTTGCTGACAGAAAAGCCACCACTGTAAAACAAATATTACGAACAATATTTTCAAGTTTATGGGGTACCTAAAATTTGGTCTCAGATAACGCGCCAGAATGTCGTGAGTTAAGTTTGTGCTCGAGGGTAAACTCTATTGGTTGCTCCGTGTATAAAACACCTCCTTACAGCCCACAATTGAATGGGATCGTAGAAAGAAGGGTACAGACAGTGAAAATAGTACTTAAAGCATTTCCCCCATTTACTGATAATATAGAGAGTTACTTACCAAGATTAGATTACTTTGTGCCAGAAACCTTGTCTTGCCTGAGTTCATTTACAAATCTACAATTCGCCCGTGCATTGAATACTGTTGCCATATCTGGTCTGGTGCTATTGTTATTAATCTGGAACTTCTTGACAAAATCCAAAGAAGGATCTGCAATATAATCAATCCTGATTTGACATCTTGATTTCAGACACATTCTCACTAACGTGAGATGGTTTCGCGGTCTTTTCTACAAATATTTTCATGGCAACTTCACTGAAGAATTTTTTACCCTGGTGCTCCGATTACACGAACTGAAGCTTTCTACTAGATTGGTATCTAGGTCCCACCTGTTTACTGTGGAAATAGCTAAATACAATACCTACTCCAACAGTTTCTTTACTAGCACATCCCACCTGTAGAACAGGTTTCCGTTTATTCCTTTTCTGATAAATAGAATCTTCAAAAGATTAAGTGCAACGTCAATACCGTTCATTTTTTTTCCTTTCCTCAATCCTACTTATACTGTGTCTTTTCTCTGACTTTCACTGCCTGTAACCCTCTGCCTGCTAGTGGCATGTCCACCTTTATTTGGGTGGATAGATATGAAGAAAAATAAATATATTTTGTTTCTCTGATTGGTTCGAATACTTTGTAAATTTTTCTTACATTTTTCTATCCATTTCGAACGAAGATTTAAATATTGTTTATTCATCTTTCATTAAAATAATAAATGCCACAAAATGTATTCCATTTAATATAAATCCATGTTCTTCCTTTGCGCTGTCATTCCTTATAATTTTTGTTTTTCTCTACATTTCTTTCTCGTTCCCTGCCCGCAATATTTCTAACGTTATTCATTTGTTTTACCCTCAATATTTATTTTTCTCTGTCCATGTCTTCACATCCTTTTCTCGATAATAGCTGACCAAAACCAATCCAGCCTAATCGCAATTCCCTGACGAACGTCATATCAGTAAGTAATGTTTGTCTTTATAAACGAACACGTAAGCGCCGCCGAAACATGTAACGGGGAAGGTGATACACATTTTATTTCTCTTTCGGATCAAACGCATCAGTAAATTGATTTTGAGGCAAGAGTTCAAACCATGAATCTAAGAAGTCAGAGGCTAAGAAAAGTATCTTCGAAGCTAACAGAAAATTTTCAACTCCATCTTCTTCAGAAGCAGCTCACTTAAAGGAAATATTCCGCAATTTGTGTTGTGCCAATGTCTATTTTTTTTTCTTTCGAACGATTGTTTTCGGTGATGCGGGTCGAAAACTCCTCAAGAGAAACGAGAATGAATTGATCAACTGAGCAGCTACGATCATTTTTGTCGCTCGAAGCACGAAGGCATCAAGGTTTCGTTTGGTTTGTTTGTTTTACGGCATATAAACATAAATGGGTTATTTAATGACGACAAGCATTTCATTGCTAGTAATATTTTTTTTCAAAAATGTATTATCGCAGTTTTGTTTTTTAAATGCATTGCTGGTAATATTTTTTTCCCAAAGTGTATTGCTCATAATAATGTATTGCTGGTAATCATTTTTCCAAAAATATATTGTTCATAATAATGTATTGCTGATAACAATTTTTCCTTCAGAAATTAATTGCTAGTAATAATTATTTACAAAAATGTATTGCTGGTATTAAAACCTATTTTTACACTCATAATGGTTTGACGCAGATTTGAGTGTTAATTGTTTGCCCATGGCTGGGACCCTAACAGGTGCTACCACCCCAAGTCAAGGTGCACCTGGAAACACCAATAATTAAGAGGTGGTTATTCGCTCCTTAAAACCTCATGATCAAAAGCCTTGTTACTGAATGTAGTTAATCGCCTTACCAAGGACGGACGGCTTCAAGTCAAGCATTTACTGTTTTCATAAATAAACAGGTTTTACGGGAACCTGAATAAAATAACATCTTTACAAATATAAAAGGAAACCTATGGGTCTTAGAAAATATCATCCTTTTTTGAACATTGTGAAATGGCGCTATATAATCACAAGGAACTGTACGAAATAATAGCAACCACATCGGTCGAGGACTACCAGCAGCGGAAACAACTAAAACAAATAGCTCATATAATTCGAAGAGAAAATAATTATCTAATCAAGATGTTAACATTACACTCTATAAAATAAAAGGTTAGGAAAAAAAATCCTTGTAATTAACGGAAATAGTGATAACAGCTGCTGAACTTGAGAAAAGAGTTACGCTGAATTTTTTTAAGAGAATGATTGCATAAATTTCAATTTGGTCTAGTTCTAACTGGTCGTGCAATGACTGCAAATGTTTCCTTGTAGGGAACCGGTTAATATTTCGAGTGAACATTGCCAAAAGAGACACATTGGAATTGATGAAACAGGAATTGTTTTAGTTACCGATAGGTAATATGTTTGCAAAAGAAAAGAATAGAGACAAATTGTTGTCAGGAATAGAGTTCGATTTAGGCGGGAAGTCGAATGCAAATAAATGAATGCATAACGTCGACTCCGGCTTTGAAAAGAGAAAGCATGAAAGTACAAATAAGATTAAATTACTTAGCCGAAATAGTTTCCCAAATCCTATGCTATAAGTATTACTGAATTTAACTGGATTTTGAATGAGGCCATATTTTAGCTTAATCTTTTTAGCATTTATCCTTTTTAGAAAATGCTGGTGAAGAATGTGTCAAAGCTAAGGATTCCATTGAAGATATTTCAGAAAAGAATAAGAAATTAACAGATTTACACAACACAGCCTTCTTTCGCCATTTCTTCCTTAAAATCTGAACGAATATCAAATACGTAAATATATATTATATATTTACAGAACAAATAGAAAGAAAAATGAGTTAATTTCGAAAATAAGAGAGCAGGGAAAGAACTGATAAGCAAATTCAATAATGGGAAGCCCAATATTTAAAATAAATATATCGTATAAAAGTAACAAAAAGTAACAAATAAAGATAAGAAAACAATATTACAATTATATAAGTGTGTGTATAGGTATGTGTGTGAAAATTTCATAATTAATATCTGTAAAAGGACAATATGAATAGAGACAAATAGAAAACTTAGCCGACACGTTACATGGTATTTATCAAGGTTCATATATGTATGTTATTTTGCAAGAAGCCTTTATAAACAGAAGAAAATGTTCTCAGTATTTCAGTTTTTTTTTTAATTTAAGAAACGCTCATAAACATTCATCAGGCAATCTGAGACGTCTAGGTAAATTATGAATGCTGCTAAGTGAAGTAATTTGATGTCTAATCTATGAAAGTGAGTAAATTAACTGGAATTTGTTTTTTTACGCAATTAATATTTAAATTATTTTATTTTGGGATTAATTTGTGTATTATATATATATATATATATATATATATATATATATATATATATATATATATATATAAACATGCGGTTATGGATATAACGGTTGTCTTTTCATGTTTAACATTTTTTAATCATGTATGTTAGATGGGGGGAAAAATCTTTCGAGAATAGAGAAAATGTGAAAAAAACCCAGAGTGCAGATTGATATTTGATTCAATGTATGATTAATCCTTTTGATATATTATTGCGTATGAGATTATTTTTATAATCATAGATCTTTTTTTTAAATATCTGCATGTTTCCCTAACCTGATGTATTTTGTGAGTATATATATATATATATATATATATATATATATATATATATATATATATATATATATATATATATATATATATATATATAAAGTTAGGAAAAAAATCCTCGTCATTAACGGAAAGATATATATATCTCAAGCGTCATATAGCCTGACATGCCTTAACCGATTGGGCCGCAGAGGAGCGTTTGTTCAGCAAGGTTGATTTTACTGTTTTCAAACAAAATAGTCAATGATTTTATCTCATTCATTCATATGTGCACAATACGTATGCAAATGTAAACAATTGTCGTCATATATATGAAATGGTCAAAGTCCGAAAATTATTTTTTAAGACATTTTTTATGTATATACGTTCTTTTTTTATAGATACAAATATTTAAGTAAATGATCTGTTTATATTAAACAGTAATAACAACATTTACCTGTCTTAATGCCCGAGAAATTTTAAAAGAAAATACGCGTCCTCAGATAGGAATCGAACCTGCATCATATATGGAACCGTCATATAGCTTGACATGCACTAACCGATTAACTGTCAAAGGACGCCTATTTTCTCAGAAAATTCCTCCGACATTTATTATAAACAGAGCCTAACACCTTACCCATCAAAGACAGTCTCCAAAACGATTATAAATGCGTTGATTGCAAATTTTCGAACATCCCAATTTAGTATATATATATATATATATATATATATATATATATATATATATATATATATATATATATATATATATATATATATATATATATATATATATATATATATATATATATATATATATATATATATATATATATATATATATACTAAATTTTATATGTATATATATATATTACTATTAATTTCTATTTTAAAATATGCTTTTATAGCCAAACAGGAAATATCATGTTTCAAAACAGAAACTAAAATTTTAAATTTAATTATAAAATTAAATTTAAAATCTATAACTCTGTTCCATTCTCAAGCGATTTTTGGAATAACCTATAAAGACATTTACTTAATTTATGAGAACAGAAAATATTAATATTTTAATTTGTTAAGTTTAAGGAAAATTCAATTATTTTGAGAAGTATTGTTTGGTTTTATGGTCCGGTAGCAGTGCATACTCACAAAGAAATCCTTTTTTAGCGTGTCGTCTGGGTTTATTTGCACGCTTAATTCATAATTTTATACATAAATATTTCTTTAAAAAGTCGTTTGAATTTGAGTAAATCGTATTTTTAATATTTAAAATCCATTCCTAGAAATTTAAAGTATTGTTTCTACTTCTAATAACTAAAATTAGAAAACTATTATACAGGAAAGTTCAATTTCTTAACTTGAAAATTACTGAAAGTACTAAATTGAACTTTTTTGATATAAGATTATTATTAATTAATAATATATACATGCCTTATAAAACACCCAGTACTAATACATTTTATATACATCCTAAGCCTAATCAAATAGAAAAACAAAAATAGAAAAATCATTCGGTATACACATCCGTACAAGCAAATGATAAAAAATAAATAAGACAAAATAGCTTACATTAATCAATAAACATCAGATAAGAGTAACGCTGTAGTAACTAAACGTCTATATGCACTACGAAAACTTCGAAAACGATGTTAGCAGTGACTATTTTGAGTGTTCAAATCCAAAGTAGATCATTTAAAATGGGTCCATGCTGTTTATTTGATAGGATTTTTTTTGATATTTGAAATGACGCATTGTCAATACTGTATGGTTTAATCACTGTATTCTATGAATTTTTTTTTCATCATTGTTTGTTATAAATGTTATTATCGTCATACGGTTAGGAAATTACCCTATGGCCATGGCCAGGTGCCACATATCTTTAACAGATATGGGATTCTTCGGATGCATTTATCATTGTGTTATCTCTGTAATGTTAAGAACGTTAACTTGTTCGGGCCTTCTGTAAACTAAGTTATGAAATCCTTCTCTATAATAACATTTCTAACAATCTAATATTAATAAAATAGTTGTAATTTGTCTATAAATTCTTTTCAGGAAACAAACAAATCTCTCTATATATAAATGTATGAATCTCTCTCTCTCTCTACTTCTCTTTCTCTCTCTCTCTCTCTCTCTCTCTCTCTCTATATATATATATATATATATATATATATATATATATGTGTGTGTGTGTGTATGTGTGTGCAGCGTTGAGGCATTTCTGAATGAATATATTATAAACAATGTGTCTGGTAATAATTAACAAAATCCGTCCATACTCACGAATGACATTACGTGTATTGATATTAAATAAAGACGGAAATTTGCTATAAATGTTTAAATTTCATTCATTTTAATTTCCCAAGTACTTTCGATCTTCTTCCAAGATCATCTTCAGGGTTGCAAGTAGTACAAAACTACATATTGTTCAGGGGTACTTTATTTATACACAGCTGTGTGATGTTATCCGTTACCGTAATTTACTTTTCATTTTGCCTTTAAATGCAAGCGATTGAAAATGTGATGAACGTTCATTAGAACATGAAAATAAATTGCACCCCTGAATATGATCTCTCTCTCTCTCTCTCTCTCTCTATCTATATATATATATATATATATATATATATATATATATATATATATATATATATATATATATATATATGTATGTATGTATCAAATTGGGCACCAAAATAGGGTTTATAGAGAACCCGTTTTCAACATACTGTTGTACGGCTCAGAATCATGAACAGTATATCGGTCCCATAACAATCAGCTAGATAACTTCCATAAAATATGGCCATACATTGACGATGCTGATCTTCGAAAAAAAATGCAATATTGTTGGAACAGAAATTATGAGTGATCACAGAATATCTAAGGTCCTCATGTAAAACCTGCTTGTCAGTCGACAAAAGTGCGTTGGATGGCCGAATCTCAGGTATACAAACATGCTAAACCTAACATCTTAGCTGTCAAAGTGTTCCATGCAGATTTTGAGCGAGTTGACATGAGTTTAATTAACTGGAGATATTTCGGCTAAAGGTGTATTAGAAAAATTGAAATCAGTCGTATTGCAAAGAAAGGAAAGTCAACCGTGGAAAAAGTCAGCAAATATTCCTGTTGCTATGTCCCGAAATCCTTGCTGTTGCAAAAATTTGGGCTTTTGCAGGTCATGAGCTGGAGTGAATGCGTCATAAACGACACAAACATAAAAATTGAATGCGGTTGATATATCCTCATACGTCGAAATAAACTATATATATACCTATATCTATACATAGAATACACACACACACATACACACACACACACACATATATATATATATATATATATATATATATATAATATGCAAATTATAAAATGCACAATACATATATATATAATATTCAAATTATAAAATGCACAATATATATATATATATATATATATATATATATATATTCACAGATAATTTTTTATATTGTTTATATTGTTTCTTTTAATAGGAATCTATTCAATAAAAAAATAGACTTTATTCCATTCATTACGACATGACGTTTTAGAAGTGTCGATCATAAATAAATAATTTCAATTTTCCAATAATTAAAGTAAAGAGAAAACGGAAAATACAGGAATCAATTACAGTTGATTAGAAATCAAGTCTCACTCATTATGATGAGATATACCGTATTTATAATAATATATAATGATGTGGTTCGTAACGATTGAATATATCATTGAAACGAGATAGATAGATAGATAGATAGATAGATAGATACGAATAGCCTTCTCTCTCTCAACATATATAACTATATTATTCTTATTGCTTTCTCCCGTTTTCCCTGCTTAACGCTTTCTTTTTTCTTTCTCTTTCCTCCCTCCCCTGCTTTACATTTTGTCTTCTTCTTTTCTATTCCCGTCTAAAAATTATTTAAAAGGTAAAAT
>OZ010578.1:18705826-18793326 GCA_963932145.1 Acanthosepion lycidas | reverse complement strand
TCATTGACCTTATTAACTCAGGATATTCTTTTCCAGGAAATAAAGCAGCGACAATATTTTCATGCTTAAATATGAAATGTAAGAGAAGAAGGAGGAAGAAGATATGTCGAAACCTGCTGTAAAACAAAACCTTTTAAGAATGTGTGGAAAAACGTATAGATTCCACACACAGCTGAAAAGCCAATTCTAAAGTATTATTGAGTGCAACCAATTCACCCACTTGTACTTGTCAATATCTCGTCGAAACTTTTAAATCATGCGATAGCGTCATTATAAAGAATATTTACCATTCTACTACTTTTTGGAAAAGTTTACATGCAAGCACTATTATTATGAAGCTGAAATATTCAGTAAGACCAATATTCATGCACTTACATATGGATGAGAATGGACACGCGATTGAAAAATAAATTCAAGCATCATTAGATGAATTCTTTTTTATCTCAGAAACAAATCAGATGTTAAACTCATCTCATAATATCGATCGTAAGTAGGAAATCAATTTGTTGTAAAGTTTGTAACTGCCAACGTGTAATCTGGTAAGACTGTTAACATTTCTTTAAATTCATTTAAATATATCTTAAGAAAATGGCAGCTATTTTAAAATAAAGACAAAAAAAAAGAAATAACAATGAAAATATTAATAGAACGAGCATCATGTTCTGCTAGTCATGAATGGAATTAAAGTCAATATTCTTTCGAACTTGACTATTTATTCCAACAGACATATAGTTTCATAATCAGTGAAAAAATACCATGAATCCAATATCCTTTGGAACTTGTTATTCTGGTATGTATAAAGACTTAATAGAAGAATCACAGTAATTTAATTTTTGATTGAATATAAGAATGAAGAACCAAGTTCTAAATAATGACTTTGTCCTTCTATGATCTATTTTATGACTATATGTTTTTAAGCGTTTCCCCCCAAGCAAGGCGGAAACCACTAAGACGCAAGGGGTACAGAAAATTTGGAGCAAGATCAAATAGGAGTGATAGAAGAAAGAATGAAGAGAAGGATAGTGGATAGATCAAGGCAACTGGAGATGTCGATTGACATTACATTAGAATAGCTGGAGATTATAGCTCTCAGGGAAACTGGAATAGGAAAGGGAGTTCCACAGACGAGAGGTGCGAGACATGAAGCTATTGGAGTAGAAGAGACGGCTACATTTAGGAGTTTCGACAGTGAAAGGGTGAGAGCAGGACGCCAGCCATGTAGAGCGCTTGAACTCATGAAGTCTGGGAAACAGCAAATGCCGCTCATCGGAGCAATTGCCATAAAAAAATTTGCAAAACAGACAGAGAGAGGCGAGGGCGCGTCTGTGAGAAAGTTACTGTAGATGAGATGCCAGAACAGGGCCAACTACATTGTATATCCGCCTCTGGAGCCTATCAAAAACAACAAGGCAAACCGAAGGGGCTCCAGACCATATATGGCAGCAATACTCCATGCAAGGGCGATTTGTTGATTTGTAGATCTGGAGGATCGATTCCGGGGAGAAAAATTTCCTGGTGCGGCACACCGAGCCAACTTTGCTTGCGGTGGACGAAGTAATTTACTGAATGTATTTGTTCCATCTAAGGTCAGCACTCAACGTGAGACCGAGCAGTCGCAGAGAGATGCTCTTGAGTGTTTACAATATGAATCTAATATTTTAGACATGTGTGTCTGTCAGTTTGTAGTTATTATTTTACGAATTAAAATATAAGTTACCTTTTAAAAAAAAATCTGTTAACAAAAATCAAATATAAGTATTTAGAAATCACAAAAATGTCACTTCAGTAGTTATATTTTAACTGTTAAAGAGTAGCCCTGTGTATCATGAAATATGTACAGACAGAATATTAACAAGATCCTTGTTAAACTCTATTTATAACAAATTAAAAAGGCTGCCCTGTGTTCTGTTGCTCATCCTCTCAATAAATAAGATCGATGTAACAATAAAACATGAACAATGTAAATAACAAATGTCGGAAGATTAAAATTTGTGCTGACAGAATACGTATAATTATTATCTTGCCTTAGCCAGGCGTTCGGATGAAAGCCTTCTTATAGCTGCTCAAGACCAAGCCGTGAATAATTATTCTACCCTGAGGAACATCTATCAACAATTGATTCGGACGAAGTGCTGGATGCGTGGTATAGAACTGGAAAATGTCACCCACATCATTTGCTTTTATACAAGGATCGCACAGAAAGAATACAAACCCAGCCATTATAAAGAGACCATCAATAAGCATTGGTGACTATCTAGGAAGTATTTATTTGAATACTAATTAGATTCGTACTATTGTCCTCATCTTTGTTGTTATAACAATGTTTTGGCCGTAGTCGCCTCGGACTTCATCAAGTGCAAATTAGAATGAATTCCCTCAATGTAATCTACTGGGGTGCAGTGTTTTCGTTCTACTGCCCATATTTACGTATATTTCATCTAGATATTATTTGAGGTACTGTTCAGTGATTTTCCGCCCGTGTCCATTGAGATCAAGTTCAGCCCGATGATTCTCCTCAAATTCATTATGGCCGGAAGTTAGAACGTCTAAAAAGTCCTTGATATAAAAAAAAAAAAAAAAGATGAGGACAACTGTCCAAATATAAATAGTGTAAATAATGGTAACTCATTCCAGAATTTCAAAAAGAAATTGTATACTTGCAGGTGAACGGATATGGTGGGTCTAAAAAGACCAAATCAAAATCTCACGGGTTTTAAACATTCAAGACACCGTCTACCTGAGGCCACCAAACAAAACGTCCAAAGAAACGAAATGGTAGAAAAGAAAAAAGTAAGAAAATGATTCTTCATCAATACTCCTCTTCCTTCTGATGGCGACATTTTCAAGGGTTAAAGAAATTGCAAGGCTTAAAATTTACACCCACTGATTGATGTTGCTAAACTGTTGAACATTTAGGTCGCTATTGCTTAGAGACAATGGAGACGATTGTGTCAATATGAAAGAGCCAAAACAGTGAAATGGAAAACTATCAGAATAAAGCCAAGTATTCCATTGCTTCAGAAGTCTGATTTTCTTGGAGCTACAATTATTCTGCGAAAAGTGCCATCTGTTTGTATTCGGACTCTTGATGGAGAACACTTAAATGTAAGACATCCGGTTGAAAAGGATATCGTTCAGAAAAAGAGATAATAATAATAATAGATCATTGATTAATAGAAGAAAATATCCTTTCAGGGGTGAATTTACACAAGAAACTCAAAAGTTTGCAGAAGGGAATGCAACGGATTTTGCGTTAACAAACGAAAGGCTAACACATATAGGGCAAGAGCAAGTAAATACTATATTGATGAGAAATCTGATACATACTTCCCTAGGTTTGGTGGAAAAGCAATTGAAAGTTTGAAGCACATTTTCAGTGGTAGAACACAAGGGCTTACACAAAGAGTACAGACAACTCTCTGACAGAATAGACCTTAGTATATACTGTTATTTATCCAAAATATATTGCCATGAGTGCACCGTGATATAGTACGAAACTTCTTCACCTGCTGTAGTCAAGAATGAGTAAGTTATACTAGTGGTATATGAATACCATTCCTTGGAGATTAATAGCACTTACACCAACCACGTGCAAAAAAATGCAACAGTCGACGATTCCTGATAGACACTGTAGTAGCTTGGAATTAAGGAAATCGTGATGTCAGAGCAGGTGAAATTACAAAAGTAACAAAACTTCGCAAAGTAAACCAGAGAATTGTACCAAGGGAACATGCTCAAGTTGACCCTCTTCTAGTTAGCGATTTTTTTTTTACTATCTCTAAGAATCTTTATTTCGAAAGACAACTTCAGAATAACTGATAAAAATTGGTAGAGCTAAAGTGTTAGCATTCCTTGGAAAAGATCATGTCTTAAGGAAAACATATATTTTGTTGTCTCTAGATTGTAGGAGCCAGGATGTGACAATCACAGGCTCAGTAAAAAAAAAGATATATTGCAAAAATCCAGAGTGAGGGTAACATTTAAAATACTCCCTCCATCAATTCAACATACATGACCATAAATATTATAAAAAAAACATTAAGACATTATATATTTCAAATAAATAAATTAATGCATGAATTATCAAATTAAGATTTATTAGATTATTAGTAATACATTAAATTAATAAGATTATTTTAGTAAATTAATACATAGTTATTAGATTATTAGTAGTACATTAGATATAATATATAAATAAATAAAACTAAACATTATCTTATATACATATATATATATATATATATATATATATATATATATATATATATATATATATATATATGTGTGTGTGTGTGTGTGTATGAGAGAGAGAGAGAGTGTGTGTGTGTTAATAAGGGAATCCAAAGCATGGACTCTATGAATGAGTTAGTACTTAGCCCTAAATTAGCCCTTTACCGATGTTCAATGTTCTTTCGGGCATCGAGTATTTTTTATGGCTCAATTATAAACCTAATCTGGTTTTGGCGTGTTTGTTTTCCTGAAACCGTGATGATATTTTGACAATTCTATTCATCACTGTATGTGCATTATCCCTTTAGTGACCTTAGCCGTTGAGTATATTTCGCCATCTATACTTATTGTATCGACTTGAGTTAGGCCTGAGGGTATGAATACTGAAATCACTAAAAGACCAAAGCAGGCCACCACATGACTTCGTGCAATAGTATTTATAAACTTGTTGTCGTGTATGTGTATATATATATATATATATATATATATATATATATATATATATATATATATATATATATATAATAAACTCTCCCGTCGATTTCGACGTATGAGGATCTGACAACTTACTTCATTCGGTTAAGAAATTTTGTGCCATAATCTTAAGTGGCACTTAAGACCCGCTAGTGATTTACAAAGGAGACGGCATGTGGCGCAAGATTAAGGATTGTGTGATGAAATCACTGTTAGATTGTCTGACCTTTTAGATCTTGCTCTTGCTTTTTGAAGACGATTCAGACAAGCTGATTGAAAATTGTTGAGTCTACTAAAACACGTTACTCTCCATTCTACCCGCTCCAAGGCTAAGCCCTCGAAAGTTTTATGAGGTATATTGTCTGCTACGTTTGTGACATTTATTGGCACCAACTGAGTGTATCAATAGTTCCGAAAATTGTGGATAGTTCTGCACAAGTTAATGTCCAAGAAATTTTCGCAATTGTCGAAATTTGTCCATTTCATAATGTGTGACGTCATTTGTTTACATTTGGATACGCTTTGAGCAGGTATGAATGTACGTGAGAGATTCATGGAAGATTGAAATTTAAAAGCAGTAAAATCAAACTTGCTAATCCAGCGATCCTCCGTGGCTGAATCGGTTAAGGCACGTCAGGTTAAATGACGGTTCCGTATAGGATACAGGTTCGATTCCTCTCGTAGGACTAATATATCTGTATGAAAATTTCTCAGATATTCAGGCCGGTAAATGTTATTAATACTGTTTATTAAAAACAGAGACTTTACTTAAATATTTGTTTCAATAAAAGGAATGTATAAACATAAAAATGTCTTATAATATAAATATAAAAGTGACCATTGAAGTCAATACTATGACGGGACAGTTTGTTTCAGGCTAGATGCAATCGTCAAGCCACGAGTCTCGTAGCCTGACGATTGCGTCTAGCATGAAACAGACTGTAGCCTCTAAGTGTTGACTTCAATGTTCACTTTTATATTTACACACGCTCTATCTCTGATATTGAGCACTTTAGCATATAAATATAGCAAACCTTAAGTGTATATTTCTTTATATATGGCATGTTTATAATTTATTGTTTGTGAGCTTAATCACGGTCCAATTCTTCAGACAAAGAAATTCATTTTTGCCTTTTAAATTATACTACATTCTTGCTCTGTTCTGGACATTGAGCTCTAGCTGGATTCTATCCTCTTGAAAAAAATATATTCACCACCAATAGTATCAGTATATATGTGTTTGCGTCTGTGAATCAAATTAGAGTTTTAAGCTCTGCTATATTTATGGTTTAAAGTGCTCAGTATCAGGGATAGAAGGTATGTAAAGATACAGTGGACATAGAAGTCTATACCCAGAAGTGACAGTCTCTGTCATACTAAAATTATTGTCAGGTCAGTATTCTGCAGTAATCACACACACACACACACACACACACACACACACACACACACACACACACACACACATATATATATATATATATATATATATATATATATATACATACATCTTTATTAAAAATTTATCGAATGTACATGACGATAGAATTAATATATAGTGTTTATTGAGGGAATAAAAATGGTACGTCTACTTCAGATACGAGTGTTCAGTATAATAGCACTTGAATTAGTATTTCCGTGTGTGTTTGAGTTTGTGTTGGCGTGCAGATATTACTTAGAACGTGCACTTAAATATAAGATGCTTATCTGGCATGTTTTGGTCATTAGAACATAATCAGTGTTTCATCATTATCTAAGGTATGGCACGGTTAAGGAATGTTGAATGCTTCCTTAATATGAAACATCTAATATTACCATTTACATTATCATACTTTTCTTGATTTATCAAGAAAGGAAACCTGTACCCTTCAATTCTGATTATAAAGTTTATTATTCTTTTTCTCGAAAATCACGATCAACATTTTAGTCTTGCAAAATTTTGCAGCATCCTCCATGTTAAATTGATTTATTTCCTATACAAAATTGGTTGTAACTGATACGTACCCTGTGGCATTATACGTATTAAGAATTTACTCTTTCCAATTCCTGAATGATTCGATGTAACAAGAAGTTCATGACTACGCACTGTAGATATATTCTGGAGCTAACGTTGATAGATTACTTCTAAAATAAAGGACAGATAAAATGGTGTAACGGAACGCTGGACTGTCTTTAAATGCTATTTGGCAAATAATAAGAAGACTTTGAGAGAATCTGTAATCAATTTAAGGAATAAGAAAAAGATGATATATTCAAAGCTAGAAAAAATCAGAAGAAGAAATCGCAGTCTGTTGACATAAAAAAAAAAACACAGGTAGAATATATTGAAACAATAAAATAATAAGTTACGTAATAAGCTTACATAAAATAAAAATAACACATTTACACCAGATACTAATGGTGGGTACTAAATCAGATGTGAAAGGATATAAATGTTTCCGGTTAAATCAGATGTAACATTTTAAATAACCTCATTCCGCATTTCATCCTCTAATAAAATTAATTCTTTATCCTTCTATAAACATTTTGGTGTGATTTTGATATTTCTTTATATTTTCCTTGTCCCTGTTTTCACTAATGTAACCGATAGTCTTTTTACGCCTATAAGTCTGATATAATTTTTTTCTAATAAATTTAAAATAAAATGAGTTTGTACTTATTATCTAGAAAATTAAAGGTGGTAATGACTTTGGATGAAATGATGCAGCTCAGCCCAATAAGAAAACCATAGATTAAAGTCAGGTAGATGAGTTACTTTTCTATTTATTTCCCGGTTTCATGGATAAATGGAGGTTGTGCTGTAAACTCGTAACCCACGAGAACAGATTTGAAAAGAGGAAAGTGATTTGAATCAACTGATAATAAATAAATCAGGGTGACATATCAAAGGGAAAATAAAATAAATATATTGAAAAACAAAATATACAGCCGCTTCGTAAACAAAACATCAGATGTTAAACTATTTAAAAATACTTACATAAAACTCGCAGAAAAATTATAAATATTAGACAGGACGGAAGAGACAGTCACACATGAGGAATTGTGCAAAGAACTTGGTATCGACAGAAAAAAAAGTGAATCGCTAAAAAGTAGAGATTGTCGTATAATAGAAATGCGTGTAGGCTGATCACTTGATACAATCAAGAAACGTAAATCAGTTCATTATAAAGCATGAAAAGTCATACCGTATTGCAGCTATAATTTCTTTTCAGAGTACACACAGATGAAATAGAACCTGGGATAATTCTGGAAATTAAAATGTACTGATATACCAATATAAGTTGTATCTATCAAAGTCATCTAAATACACTGCAAGGAAATTGCGGGAATTTTCTCTCACACGGTTTCAACAAGAAGAACGATATATCTAGTGTAACCATAAGCGGATGACATGGCCACGACTTATGGATGGTTAGTTCATTCCCAGATCCTGACGAAACCAAGTAATTGACCTATACTAAACATGACCTTTGTATTATATGAAACGTCGTACAAAAAACTTGATGGGAAATGCAACAGGAAATAAAGTTCATTTTTTACCCAACAAAGAATAACTATCTATGAGCACAAGCGTTCAACTATTTTCATTCGTTAAAAAGCCAATATAATAAATCAGTACTTCAGGGAAAACCTTTTGGATGTGTTCGATCTGGTTTTCTACTCTCAAAATTCGAAGAGAAGTCAGCTCGCCCCTGAAAACTGACTCACCGACATTTGCTTATTAAATCAATTTACATGTCATAATCGATTAGGATTCACCATCGAACTTAGATAATTAGTGAGAAAATGGTCCAGTTTCATTGCCATAAATGTTTCA
The DNA here is from genome assembly GCA_963932145.1 of Acanthosepion lycidas. Taxonomy (NCBI): domain Eukaryota; kingdom Metazoa; phylum Mollusca; class Cephalopoda; order Sepiida; family Sepiidae; genus Acanthosepion; species Acanthosepion lycidas. The sequence continues at coordinate 18,784,805 of OZ010578.1, read as the reverse complement.
TGTTTGGGAAGATTGAATTAAAGAGTCAAGTTCGATTGGTATTGAAGCGAAACGAAATAGAGTCGATTTGACGATTCACAAAAAAATTCATATTAAGATGCCGGTACGGAGGTGTTTCTTGGTGTCCAAAGGCATGAATTAGTCGGTTTGGTCGAAGTGAAGAAAAAGTAAAGAGAAAAATTGGGAAATATCAGCGACAAAGATTAATTTCATTTGATAGTTTTCCATATAAATATTGAAGGTTCTCTCTCTTTCTCGTACTTTCTTTTTATAAAAGTTTTCACAATTTTGTTTACAAAGTTATCGATAACTGTATCTATGCATATACACATATTGACACACTCACACAAACACAGACTTTCACACACGCGCATATACACACGCGCGCGCACACACACACACACACACACACATATATATATATATATAAAGAAATATAATTTTAAGTTGAACTATATTTATAGAATAAAGTGCTAAATATCGGGGATATAGAGAGAGGGATATATATTAGTGAATACTCTGATCTAAGATGATATCTCTGTTAATTCTGAAGCTGCGAAATTAAAGTTAGCCGGAATAGATCGAGCATCATATTAACGAGAATATTTATATATATATATATATATATATATATATATATATATATATATATATATATATATATATATATTAAATTTAAATATTTGCTCTGGATTTACATTGAGCTCTCTGGATTTTATCCTCCTTAGGTTTACCCATACGGATTACCTAGTTTTTCTCAAACTAAATACATACATACATACGTACATATATATAGCAAGAGAGACGGGGAGAGCGATTGAATGGTGAGAGAATAAGTGAAAATGATAGAGTCATCTGAGTTGCATATCATTATATCTGCCGTTCTTTCTATATAAGAAACTTTACTTATATAGGGGAGAATGACTATATTGAAAATAATGAAATGAATTAAATTTGAGAAAGTTGCAGATAACATACAATAGATGAGAAACTAATATATCTTTGTTATACGAGGATGTGAGTTTCGTACAATTGAGTGAAATTATATCTAAAAAGGATTAAATAAATCGAATAAAATTAAGATGTTTTAATAGACTTATATGATTACCAGATTGAACTACATAAATTACTAGAAATTCAATTTTGTATGAAGAAAACATTAATATAATCGAGAAATTAATATCCAAAAGGGATATAATGCCAAATAGTGAAAGGAAGTCTGATGGAATAGTGAAGGAATATATATATATATATATATATATATATATATATATATATATATATATATATATATATATATATATATATATATATATATATATATATGAATTCTATTTATTCGTGGGGAAGGGTGATTAACTTGATATTGTTTTTGTTAATGCTTTAAGATCAGGAAGTGTTTGATAGGAATAAAGCAATTTTCTAAGGCTTCAAGAATTTTCTTAGAGCCTCTTAGACGCGAATAAGTATAAAATGTATGCCTACATTGAAATAAACATTAAACAATGCGTATCATTATCTCAATTCGAAAATCGAATAGTGAAATTTGTAGTAAATAAGGAAATCCTAGAAAGAAACCTGCCAAACCGATAGGTTATCATTTCGTATTGTATTTGTGGATATATCGAAAATTAAAAATTTGATAAAATTTGTTTGCTTTGAAGTTTGATGACAGAAAAGATAACCGTTAAACTGTTGCCAAAAAATCGTTTAGTGTTTTTGAAGACCTTCAGCTGGGCGAGGAAAGGAATAAATTCCAAATGGAAACGCGTCTCGACAATAGAAAGAAGAATCTGCTTTGTTTATGTGGCATTATCAAGGTTTTTCACGGAAATATAGATAAAATGAAGCAAGTAAGAAATAAGCTGAAAAGTGAGGAATTCGTAATAAGTTTTTCGTTTGAAGAATAGTAATGTATATTACAAAATGAATGAAGTAAACGTTATAAAAATGCAGAAAATCTTAAGAAAAATTGAAATATAACAAAAATATCAAAAACAAATTATGAGAGAGAAATAATAAAAGAGTGGAAACAAAGAAACGTAGATAAATTTCACTTCCGGAAAAAAATACAAAAAAGTAAAACAAATATAGAAAATAGAAAAAAAGAATAAATGAAAATGTTGACTGCAAAACAATGAGCGAAATTTACAAAAAAATAAATGCCGTTAATATCTGTAGAAGAGAAGACAGATAAAATAATGAAAAAGGAATTTCGGTTGAAATAGAAAGCAGAAAATTTACTTATAGAACAGCGCATGTTCTATGAAATAAAAAGAAGAGAGGGCAGAAAAATATCAATAATATCCGCAAAGTATGAGCAATACTAGAAATTCTAATAAAAAACAGGATAATAAAACAACAATAAAAAGAAAAGCAAAGAATTAGTGAAGGAAGCGTAGAGATAAGGAAGTAAAAAAAAAAACAAAAAAAAAACATTGAGGGCCATAAGCAGCAAAAAGAATAGATTTTAGGTATTTAAGTATAAAAAAAAACTGAAAATAATTTCTTTTTTTCTTTTTGAAAAATGTAAGCCTAAATATAACAAAATGTTTCAACTATGAAGGCAAAATAGTCATAAATTTATACTATCCCTGTATTCTTTCTAAAAAATATTTCCACTCTCCTTTCTTTCTATTTATCTATCTATCTATCAGTTCATATATACAGTGCTGGGAAACAAATATTCGTACACATATACATTTTTAATTTATTGTATTTCCAACAAATGTGTGTATATATATATATATATATATATATATATATATATATATATATATATATATATATATATATATATATATATATATATATATATATATATATATATATATATATATATATATATATATATATATATATATATATATATATATATATATATATATATGTGTGTGTGTGTGTATGCATGTCCAAATACTCCGTTTATGGTGAGTTCAAACCTGGTTGTCGGCCAGATCAACCCAAAATTAGATTTAGAAATTGTTTCAACATGATAGATGCGAAATTTATATTTGCGACTGCAAGTTTTTCCTTGACATAGATGAATGGAAAAATCCTTTAACCAAGGCAATCTGTTCTTGAATCTAAGTCCATTAATTATCTTTAATTGAACTGTTGTTTTAAAAAGGAGACCATATCTGACACGTTCCGAATTTAATAATATCCGCAAAGTATGAGTAATACTAGAAATTCTAATAAAAACAGGATAATACAACATCAATGGAAAGCAAAGCAAAGAATTAGCGAAGGAAGCGTACAGACAAGAAAATAAAAAAACAAACATTGAGGGTTATGGGCAGCAAAAGAGTAGATTTTAGGTATTTATGTATGAAAATAGTTTTTTTTTTTAAATGTAACCCAAAATTTAACAACATGTCTGAAATATGAAGGCCAAATCATGATAAATTTATACTGTTCCTATATACATACAAAATAAAATTTCCGCTTGCCTCCATTTCTTTCTATCTTTCTATCTATCTATCTATCTATCTATCTATCTATCTATCTATGTCTCTCTCTCTCTCTCTCTCTCTCTATATATATATATATATATATATATATATATATATATATATATATATATATATATATATATATATATGTTCATATCTATCTGCTCATATCTATGAATCTGTTCATACACACAGTGCTGGGAAACAAATATTCGTACACATACACATTTTTATTTTATTGTATTTCCAACAAATGCATAAACTTACATTTCACTGCATAAATATGCATAGAAAAAAGAAAAAAAAAGTTTATAGAAATCTCATTCATCCATTTTATGTGTGAAAAAAGTATTCGTACAATACAAAAAAGAATACATAATCTTCATTTAATCCATTGTAGAATAGCCATTATTATCTTCTAAGCAATCAACCTCTTCTTATGGTTCTCCATAAAAGATTTGATAATTTTATTAGTAGGTATTTTGTTCCATTCTTCTTCGCATACGGTCTTCAGATTCGGTATCTTTGTTGGAGCTCTCGATTGGGTTTGAATTTTCAAATAACGCCGCAGATTCTCGATTGGGTTTAAATCTGGGGACTGACTTGGCCATTTCACGATATTTATGTTATTATCTCCAAGCCATTTCTTTGTAGATTTTGCAGTGTGGTTTGGATTATTATCTTATTAGATCTAATTAGATGGATGTTCAAGATTTTCAACTGAAATCATTCAAATTGCTTCCAAAAGGCTGCGGCATTTATTCTGCCATCTATTACTGATATGTTGCCAGTAACTTTTGCCGAAAAACATCCCCAAACAAAATGATGGCACTACCAAATTTCACTTTTGAACAATGTTCTTTTGTTTAAACGCATCGCCATCTTACTTCCATACACGATTTCTAGAATTACGTCCATAATACTCTTTCCCAATGCTATTTTCCTTATCCTTATGTTCACGAACGAATTTCAACATGTCATCACTGTGTCTTTTCAATTACAGCAGATTTTTTACCAGGATTTTAGATTGTTTCTATGAATTTCATTGCTTATTGTCCGTTTAGATAGATAGATTCCCGATGAAAGCAAATCATTCTGCAACTCTTGACGAGTAACCATTTTGGATTTTGTTTAATTTGACGCATTAGTTTCCCTGAATATCTTGAAAAAGTCTTCCTTGGAGAACCACGAATATCAATTACAGAATGTTCTATTTGTATTTCTAGGCTAAACATAATTGCTGATAACATTGCTGGAACGTTCTAGAATATCTTACTTGAATAATCTAGATTATTAAACCAATTTAAATGTTTCAACATTTTTAATTTGCATTGTACGAATACTTTTTTTATAGATTAAAATGGTTAAATGTGATTTATTTGTATTAAACCATTTTTTTTCTGTTTTCTATGCGTAATTATTTATTATGCATCTGTGTGCAGTTAATTATATGTAATGTATGTTTATTCACTAGTTGGGAAATTTAAAATTAAAAATGTGTACGTATACGGATATCTGTTTTCCCCATACACACAATCTATCTATCTATCTATCTATCTATCTATCTATCTATCTATCTATCTATCTATCTATCTATCTATCTGTATGTCTGTCTGTATGTCTGTCTGCTCATTTTTCTTGTTCTTTGGTGTAACTTTTCACTTTTGTTAACTTTCTTATTTCTTGTTCTACCATGCATTCACAAAACATATACTTTCTTTTTCCTCATGTCTCCCTTGCTTTCAATATGACCCGTGTGTGTTAGCTTCTCCAAGTCACCTTTCCGCATTATATTTCTCATTTCAGCTAAGGCAACCATATTTGACACCTTCCGAAATTAATAATTGGGGTTGTATTAATTGCTATTGACTCTTTAATTCGGAATGCATTTATATCAATTAGGGGACATTTCATCTCAATTTTCTTATACTTAATCTTGAGAAGCACCCTCCAAAACTATCCCAAAATATATGCGTTATGTGTAGCAAAATTGTTAAATTTTAAATTTAAAATGGTATGAAGATCTAAGAGGATGATGTTCCTCTATTTAATCCAATAAATCCTCTCAAGGTGATATCCTTTGTATGTTTATGTAAGCTTAAGATCATGTAAATCCTTTGCTAGGATGAAGACCGCATTATAGCCAATGCTCTTTTACGAGTTGTTAACTAATTCTGTAAAGATTCAGTTATCGTCAAATAAATAATTAAAAAAAAAACTATGCATCCCAGTTCATTATTATTATTAATATTTGTATTATGGTTGCTATAGTTAATTTTCTGCAATAAAGTTTCTGTTTTCTGGTTAAGAATCCATGTATGTTTGCCTTCATTAAAATGAAAGGCTCCCCAAATCCATTCGATATGAAAGAACATACGTAGTAGAGACATGTATTAGGTGTTTTAAAAGCGGACTGCTCTGATACCTTCCAAAACAAGAATTGAGACGCATCGAAATTGTAACGTCAATAGAAATTAGCTGATTTCACACAAGAAATATCCAGTATGCATTGATAAAAAGAGTTAGCAGTTGAAACATACTGTGTGCGAGGGGTAAACTGGGTTGTTTTTTTTTATTTTTTCAAATGGACAGTATAGTTGTGAAAGTTGAGCATCGGGTGTGAGAAAAAGAGCATCATGATACAATTCATTCCACCAGAAACTTATAAACGGTATGATATACTGCTTGGCATTCGTGCCAGAAGCTCCAGTACAGCCATTTTAGAGTGTTTAGGTGTTAATCTAAGGAGAGTGCAGAGGATTCGAAAAGAGTTGTATGAGTCTAATAGTGATTACGAAAGTTATTAGAGTGATAGCTACTGATGGCAAATTTATGCCTCTATTCATCTTCCCACAAGGCATCAGGCACAAAAAGGAGGCCTAAATCAAGTGCTTGAAGAACTAGTGCTTCTCTGGGTAAAAAGTTAGGCTGCTGGAAGAACGTATATCTTGCAAAAAGATTCTGCACCATGGTACACAAGCAGGAGAAAACAGTCATGGTTGCCAGACAATATCTGTGACATCACCACTTACATCTGGCCACATGACCTCCCAGACTTCAACCTTATTGATTATTATCTGTGGGGCGCAGTTGAGCGAGAGACCAAAAAACTCCTTGTATGAACAAAGAAATGAAGGCAAGGATTATGGCAGCATTCACCAACTTGAACAAAGCGACTGTCCAGTAGAGTGACAGGAGATTCTAAAGTCGTCTTAAGCCGTGGCTTAAGCTAATGCTGATTTAATTGAATAAATATACTCTTTCGTATCTTAAGATATTTTTGTTTTAATTTTGGTAAATATATCTGTTAAAATGAGAGGTCTGTGTTTATTTCTTTTACGTTATTTAGACGGAAATTCTTCAATCACACTCTGTATAAAATGATTTTCGTTAGAGCAGTTCAAGAAGTATGCTTCTCTAGTCAAGTAATTGTTATTGTTATTGCTCTTTCTAGCATTCGTAGGAATGTAGTTCTAGAACCTGATTTGTTGCTAGAATAAAAAATCAATATCTTGATTAGATAATTACTTTCCAGTTATTTTTTCTACCAATTATTTGGTGTTTCTATTAGAATTGTTCAGGTGACGTCTTTTTTTATCGCCAATGAAGATGACTTCGTGCAAAAAAAAAAATAAAAAAACAAACAAACCATTTTTGTAACTATATCATAAAAAAGGCTCTCTATATTCATTTGAATTTCCGGGAAAAATATTAAACATTGTTTTGAAGAAACTATCTTGTGTATGTTTCTACGGCGAACGAACAGGTATTAGACAAGACTTGGTTTCAAGAAGAGTCAAGAACATCGAAATGAAAAAAAATCCAAGAAAAGAAACAAAAATCAAATTGAATACATCAACAAGAGATTCAGAAGTACAGTTTTACACTGCAAAACATATCCAAGTGCCAACTATGGAAGCTATAAACTACGGAAAGCGAAAGAGGAGCTACAGAAATTGAAGAACCGTAAGTCAGCACCCAAACTGCAATATGACAGGCTCTTGAACGACCTGAATATGAAGAGAGAAATATATTGACTGTGTGAAAAGCAGATACGAGAAACAAAATGAAAATAGAAGCTCAAGTTAGGACACATTAAGAGAAGCTTTAGTAACATCAGCAACCGAGATCATGCCAAATGAAAATATACGAAAAAAATGAATGGATGACGGATGAAATTCTCAAAATGATTTAAAGGAGACAAAAATTTCCAAGACACGGAAGAGAATATAGGGTACTATACGAAGAAATGTAAAAAGAATGCGGACAAGCTAAAGAGGAATGCCTCAATGAAAATGCATAATCAGAAAGAACGATTATCACTGATATGCATAAATAGTAAGAGAATTTACAAGACAAAATCAACCGTATGCAAGGAATCTAAGCACGGCTTGCTGTTATAAAAGAAAGGAAAATCATTCAAAGAAAGAAAGAATATATATCTGAGAAAAATAGCAAGACGAATGAGAACAACTGGCAATACACAGGTATATCGTACGGGCGGAAATATAAAATGCCGTAGTGGAAGCTGCATTGATCAGTTGGATAGTTGTGTTCACTGACGTGAACAGAGCGACTCTTGACGGACGTGATGGGTGAGCAAATGGTCGGGTCTACTTCGGAGCTGGAGGAGTGATGTTGAGGTCACATTGGAGTCAGACATATTGGCTCAAGTGGTTGAAGTCTTTAAAATGATCACACCCACCTAATGCAATCACCTAAAGGTGGACTTGAATCAATGTCAAGACAACATAACACTGTCTCTTCTAAGAACTCTAGTAGTCCTGCAAGACAACTTTCTCTAGCGCTCTGCCAGTCGCTTACGACATTCAAGGTAAAAGTTGATGGTATAAGCGCCATCTTCTCCGGCTCTCAAACCTGTCCAAAATATTTGGCCCGTCATTAAACAAGGTGTTTATGCCAATGAACGTCAGTTTACGTCCAAAGATATCTTATAGGCTACCATCACAGCTGCAGCAGAACCAGTCCAACCTGCTATGATAAAAATTTGACAGATTACATGACTAATGGGGTTTTTGAAGTTATACATCGAAATGGCGCCCATGTGACCAAATTAATATTAATATGGTTTTCTGTTAAATATATACTCAATGTATGTTCAACATGTTTCATGATCTTTCATTTCCTCCCCAAAATGTATAGATGGGGCATTTTCATTCAAAAGCTATTAGCGTGGTTCTCGCCAAATCTGTGAAATGAGAAATAAATATATGGGACATTACACAGAATAATGAAACCTAACAATTATGTTGCCATATTGTGTAAACCAAATGGGAAAATTTTTTATCAAAATCAATTCACAGAAAACCGAGAAACCCTAAATTTCTTTACCAAGCTATTAGCGTGGTTCGAGGTGTAGATAACATCTATCTATCTGAATCTATTTATATCTATTCAGATCTATCTATCTATCTAAACAGTCTTTGCATATATCTATTTCTGTCAATCTATCTATCTATCTATCTATGTCTATTCAGATCTATCTATCTATCTATCTATCTATCTATCTATCTATCTATCTATCTATCTCGGACGGGCTGTTCATATTTATCTATGCTGCTCTGTTCTTATCTATCTATCTATCTATCTATCTATCTATCTATCTATCTCGGTCAGACTGTTCATATTTATCTATCTATGCCGCTCTGTTCTTATCTCTCTATCTATTTATCGCTCTCTCTCTCTCTCTGTCTCGCACTGTCTATCTGCCTCTCTCTCTCTTTCTCTGTCTCTCTCTGTCTATCTGCTTCTCTCTCTCTCTCTCTCTCTCTCTATCTATCTATATCGATCAGGTTCTTTATATTTATCAATGCCGCTCTGTTCTTATCTATCTATCTATCTATCTATCTCGGTCAGACTGTTCATATTTATCTATCTATGCCGCTCTTATCTCTCTCTCTCTCTATCTATCTATCTATCTATCTATCTATCTATCTATCTATCCTTCTAATTTCGCAAATTACTATCTATTGAATCATGTATGTAATGATATTTTACATTTATTCCCTTTTGGAAATATACTCATTTCATAATGTGTAAAATATAAACGAAATATATGTTATCAAATGATATATTTGTCAAGAATATATTCGATATAACCAGATCAAAATTAAAGAAAGGAACATCGGCAGGTAGTAGAATGCTCAAGCCAATATCTAAACCCCTCCCCCGATTGCGCAGAATGCTTTCTATCACTGTAGAACTCGACATTTAAAAAGATAATTTTTTTTTTCATTTATGGAGTAAGAAAGACAAAAGCGAAGTTGAAAAAGAAGCATTGAAAATAATTTTGTGTAAATATGACGACGGTTCGAGAGATGGGGTAGGGTGGGGGGAGTTATGCAGCAATGATATCAAACGCTTTTCATGCCTCAATATACTTGATGATTATAAGAATGAAATAGGATAGCATGTTTGCGGGAAATGCAGAAGCACACATACAAGTGCACACTTCGCCCACATATACAGGTATGCGTGTTTCCAACTTTTTGTTTCAAAAGTCATGTTTGCACACTCACATTATCCATGCATATATATATATATATATATATATATATATATATATATATATATATATATATATATATATAATTTCAGAATGTACCATTTTTGCATCTGTTTTCATCTACTCATCAATCATAATATATTTTTATTGATAAATAAATATTTAGGGCTCATATCGTTCCCTGTTAAACTGTTTCTTTCTTTCTTTCTCCCGATCTATCTATCTATCTATCTATCTATCTATCATATAATCCTACATACGAAATTTGCAAATATTTATGCGATTACAGGTGCATCCATGTATGTATATCTATATCTGTCTGTCTATCTATCTATCTATCTATATATATATATATATATATATATATATATATATATATATATATGTGTTTGTGTGTGTCTGTGTGTGCGCGCGCCCGTGTGTGTGTGTGTGTGTGTGTGTAAAGCAGGAGTTGTATGTATGTGTTTGTATATGCTATTTTTGAACGTCCACATTTCTTGAGCAGTTTTGATGAAATTGTACACAGATGTAAATTTACAAAGGTATGTCAAAACCCACTTTTCCCTCTCCAATTCCCAAACCGGGTTTGGCAAAAAAATCGATAAAATTCGAGGTTATTACAAATTTTTTGAAAAAAAAAAAAAAAAGTTACACGCGAACAAATTGTTTGCTGGATGAGCTGATGTTCTTTGCACTTAATGCAAGACATAACTCTTGTTACGAGGTTTATGTAGAGTGCTTGATAGTTTTCCTGCCATTGTTTTTTTTTTGTACAATTGAAAATAAAATCTTGAATAACTTCCTTTTTTGTATCCAATTTTCTTTAAACATGTTGTAAAATGTGTGCTATCATGCAAGAAATTAGATAGAGGGGTTTTAGTCCAGCTCGCTACCCCGCGTATAAGAGAAGCCATCGAAAAACTGTTCAAAAACACCGTTTTTTGACCATAACTGCACGGTTTTTCTTCCGATGCTTTTCAATTTTGCTATCTAAATTACATATGACACACAAATTGTATTACGTGAAAGTATGGTTTAGATTAGTTCAACTAAATTGTCTAAAATCGATTTTTTCCATTTATAGTCAGTAGTTTCTTCATATGATTCCATAATAAATTGCCATTCTAAAGACCCGTTGATCCAAAGATTTTTTGAGAAGAGTTATTGAAGTATTGAAAGGGGAAAATTTCCGAAGAACATATTATTAACACAAGCTTTACAGTAAACGTCCGAATAAAGAGTGCCGCGTTGATGGATTTGCATTTGCAGTTGAAACAAGGTCTGACGCTTCATTCCTACTTTTGCTTGATTGTTAGCTTTGTGAACAATGCCATACTATTTGAAATTATTACAATCATAGGAAATTTTCATTGAACATATTGCCAAATTTCTAAAATTAAAATATATATATATGTGTATATATATATATATATATATATATTTATATATATATATATATATATATGTGTGTGTGTGTGTGTGTGTGTTTAATTTTAGAAATTTAGAAATTAAAATAACCATTATTTATATATGTATACACGAAAAATCGCAGACAATTAAAAAATTTAAAAAAAAATATTTTGAGCGGTGAATAATCATTGTAATTTTTTAATTAAAGGTAGATTACGTGTTCTTATTCAACAAAAGAAACATAAATTTATATTCAAAATATATAGTATTTTATATTAAGAAATAAACTAATTTATATTAAATATTTAAGCTGATATTTATTTTTATGCCTACATGTAACATTTAATTCATTTCTCTTGTATAATAAGCTATGGTCATTTAAGTGTTTTCAGAAACCGATTTTTCAACATGACATAAGTCATATTTATTTCCTTTTCCGTTATAAATTTAGGTCTAGATATAATTTGCCAGGTGATTAATTGTAAGATGCCATCATTCTTTAATTGCCAGAAATATTTGAAGAGAGCAGTGCTGTTTTGGTATTACCTAAGTTCATTCGAATATAGTACAAATTTAATTTCCACGAATTTTCAATGGAGCGAAAATAATTTTTTTTATCATTACCGGAATGTATGTTCGCTCGGTATACAATATTATCGGTAATATATTAACCGTTTAAGGGATAGATCACATTTTATCGGCAGTGTATTTTATTTTTAAGTAGAATTTATGTTGTCCTTCCTTGAAATATATTTAATATAATGTTGTTATAATGAGATATGGATATCGCTATATCATTAATACAGCTATAGCTGATCTTAACATTATCTATTTATTTTGTCATGTTGGTGAAAGGTCAAAGTGTATATGAAATAATCTACGGAAATTCTTCTGATATTAGCTTGGACATTACGGTTAAAAGGCGGATAAAAACATATACTGTTACGTTTACAGGGTTTTTGTTATTTTTTATTTATTTTAACCGTTTTTGTTTATTTCTAAACACGCTAAATTTACATTATGATTTTCTTAATTCTAAAGACTTTATATATTTAATTTTAGACTTATCAGATATTTCATTATTGATGGAGTTGGTGGTTAATCTAAATTGAACTGATTTATGTAAATTATGTTGAATTTTGTGATGATTTCATTCCTTACTGACGTATCTATGGTTCAAAATTACGTTTACATCGAGACAGCTGATTCCTTTAGCACTGATTCTAATGTTTAGTTCGTGATCTTTAAAAAGAAATTTCATTCACTTTCCCAAAAGGTCTATATTTCGCGAGACTGGTTTACGGAGGAGAATAGCACCATCATCTCTGTTACGTCCGTCGTAACTGAGATCGAAAATAAATATAAGCCATCGTGACAATAGTATTCCAACAGGTTGGTATGCCTTTGCTGTATCGTATTCTCACATAACACTACTAAATTCTGGTTACTTCTTTTGATCCACAAATAAACATTATGAAATAGTATAGGTCTTTGAGCTTGCTTTACAATATTGATCTCGCAATCGCTAGTAGGACAGTAATTTTTGAAAGTTTTGCAGCAGACATAAGCAAATTCCCGGTTATAGACGCGTAAAAGTCACAAATATCGAAGTGTATGAATAAACACCTATTCTTCTTTTTTATATTAGGAAATCATTCTATGGCTTCTGCTGTTTTATGCTACTAGTTAATTCCTAGTGCATTTGCAGGTTCTTTCAAGGATGTTTTTGCTGATTTTGCAGTAATTATTTTAGTTGGATTTTGAGGTTTGTTTTGGAAATTTCGGTATTTTGGGTTGTTTAGGAAATTTGACTTGTGTTATTTAACTGATGAATACTTCTTGTTTGTGGAATTTGTGGATCCTATCATAAATTTTTAGTTCAGTGGCTATACTCTTGGCTTCAGTATTGGTGCAATTTTCAGTTATTGTGTTGTTCATGATGACGATCGTCTTCGAGTATAGGATCCAGAGGTAGGCAGTGAATATTTCGAAGACAGTAGAAAAGCGTTGTTCAGGTTTGCAGTGGATATTTTGGTAAAAGTAGCAGAGAGTAGTACGTCGTTCTGTTTCTCTTCGCCTGACAAGCTGGACTGGACATTCGGGTAGAGTAAACAAAAATGGCCGCCTTTATACACGACGGATTGAATGTTCTACGTCTTCTGATTTGTTAACCTTCTATTGATGGACTATAAAGTGAGTCAAGTCATCTGGACTGGCTCACTAGTACATAATATATACAAAAAACTGCAACATATTGGGTGTCTTTGTGTAAATCTTCTTAGATTCCTCGTTACAGACTTTGAGGTACACATCCGCATCGACTTTGTAATAATTAACCGTCTTATGTGTTTTGATCATTATTTAGTTGGATTTGTTGTTTTATCATAAGAAAGTACTTTAGCATTTCTTTTGCTGTAGATCTTTGGTAATATTAGAGTATTTATTTTTGTCTATTATCTAGAATAGATTTTTTTTTAAGTCCAATAATAGATTGTCACGTAGTGGCGCTTTGAGGCCTTAAATCCGTAAAGTTCGGCACCTTTTATGTTGTCATAATCGATATCGTGTTTAAAGAAAAAAAAGAGTTGCCAACTCATTCTTGTCATCTTGCATAAAAAAAGTCAGCTTATAAGGAACCATGATTTTTTGGGGGGGGGGCGGGGGGGTTGTGGCGTAGACCAAGTTAATTGATACAATATTCCGGTGGTGGTTAGGTTAAAAATTATAATTACTGTATTACACCAATAACAGTGCTCATCTAAAAGTATCAAAATCTTTTGCACGAAACTCCGAATCGTGCTATCGCTGAGGGATAATATTTATACGGTGTAATATATATATATATATATATATATATATATATATATATATATATATATATATATATATATATGAAATTAGAAAGGATCGAATATAAATTTGAACATTCAGAACATTAATGTAAAAACAGTGCTCAATACAATTGTAGAGAAATGTTATTTATAGTATATTACATTCTAACATATCGAAAACCGCTATATAAATGCGTTCATGTATAGATGCTTACACCGCCTGATGAGATACGAAGGCATGCATCGCTACTTGAATGCATTTAGGTAATAGTTTTACTTATGCCTGAATGTAATATGATAAGGTATATATATATATATATATATATATATATATATATATATATATATACGCAAACTAGGGTAAAGAATATATATATATATATGAATATATATATATATATGAATATATATATATATATATATATGTATATATATGTGTGTGTATATATGTATATATATATATATATATATATATATATATATATGAAGAAATATAGTTTTAGATTTGATAGATTTATGCGACAAAGTATTCAATATCAGCGATAGAGGGTGTGTAAATATAAAAGTGAACAAAGAAGTCAATACTTAAAGGCGACAGTCTCCAGATACAATCGTCATGTCACCGTAGCCAGACAATTGTATTTAGCATCAGACAGACTGTCGCCTTTAAGTGCTGCCTTCTATGTTTCTATGTTCACTTTATATATATATATATATATATATATATATATATATATATATATATATATATATATATATATATATATATGCGTGTGTGTGTGTGTAAAATTTTGGATGAATTTTATTTGTAAATGGACAATGTGATCAAATATAAAATTAAAACTTATCTTAGCCCACGCGTTTTGTAACAAATCTTCCTATACACGAAGAAAATTATTGCTGTTTTTTTTTTTAAAAAAAGGACTTTTACATTTATGAACGCTCATAAATATTTTTTATTTATGTTATGAAGAAAGCCAAATGATAAAAATTACAAGAAAAAGTATTTTGTGTAAAATATGCTGGGAATTTCTGATAACTTTTTGTCCAGAAATGTTTTTGACTTTCTGGAATATCATTCTTTACTAAATATTTTAGCACAAAATTCTTTTTATTTCAGATACTTAAATGATTCTCTTTTAATAACATTCCACAAAACATAATTTTGCCAAACCTAAAATAGACTTTACATTTGAATCTGAGTCTAAAATCACTTTACCCTTCCAAGATACCATGATTCGTAGAAATAATAACAGTTCATTGTTTACAGACGATTTACCAAGTAACCTGGTAAATTGTTATTGCTACCACTGTAATACATTCAAATCTGGCATAATTATAGGGTTCTGTATAAGAGCACAAATAATCTGCAGACCCCATAACGTAAGCAAAGAAGAAATATGCATAGAAATCACATTGAAAAACCTCCATCATCCTTGCTATTTCAATCAAAATGCTAAAAAAATATCATACAAAATATACACCGGCAAAACAGATAAAAACAATATTGCAAATATTAATATTGACACTAAACAAGATACAAACAGACACATAATACTAACTTCATAAAATACACTATCCTAAACAATTTATCCAATCTAAAAAAATAAGCTAAAACCTGAAGTAGGAGTTTACAAAAATACACAGGAAAAACCTCAAGGAAAATAAATAAATGATTATATGAACAGAAAAGGGACATTTAAAAAAAAAACAAAGAAAACAATACATTAAATGTATTAGCTGCTTACTGTAACGAGACTGAGCACAACTTTCACTTAAGAAAATCCTACCCTGGTCAAAGGTGAAAAATAATTCACTATGGCGTATATACCTAAACATTGCCTTAATCGCAAGGTCACCTCCAGTAAATTTTCCATCCTGTCTCTTACTATTAGGTTGGTGCAAAAATAAAGACGTAATAATGTCGGGTTTTGACGTATTTTTAACGTGAAAAAACGACATTATTACGTCATTATTTTTGCACCAACCTAATACATTTCACTGTTCCTCTTAGATCTTCTAATATCACAGTGTAGAATACCTACTTAGAAATGGGATCAAAGTAAAAAGAACTCTAAATGAATTCGTCTGATAAAAAGAAATTCATAACTTCCAGCCTCCCTCTGTCGTGCGCATATGTAATCCTTCCAACAAATTTAGTCAGATGAAGTCCTGAAGGACTTCAGGCAAGAATAGGGTAAAACTGCATTAGACAGTTTATATTTTTCTTTAAAGAACAGACAGAATTTCAGTAATAATAATGTATTTGCTTTTTATCTGAAAAAAATAAGCACTTACCTATACCAATGATCATGTATAAAACTAAATCTTTGAATCTATCATCAATCATAATATCTCTTTATTGATAACGATCAAATATGTCTATCTTAGTCGGTTTACACGTATCTGTGATAGATATTAGGTTGGTGTAAAAAAATAATGTCGTTTTCTCACATAGTAACATATGTGAGAAAACGACATTATTTTTGCACCAACCTAATATATTCCTACCTACATAGCGCCATGTTTTCGTGCAGATTTTATTTGATTAATCTGTAGGTGGTCCTACATAACAGTGAAACCCTTTCATTGTTTATTTGCGCGATCGTTACTTTAATCATTTTATCACACAGAATTTTTCCTTCAGTCTCTATCTCAAATCTCTTCATAATTATACTCACATTGGCAATTAACATGGCGTAATAATTAAAAAGCTGATTTAGCAGACATAATTACTGGCCTAATGAAGCTAATGAAATCGATTTCAATGAATACCCTATTACTTTGATTATTTAACAATTTTCAATATATATATAAACATTCCTTGCGCACTTTCCCGACATACGATATTCGCAGAAAGGTTGTGTTGTTGATGTTGTATTCTGTTAGAAAGTATCAATGAACGTTTTAAGTTAACTTAGACACGCTGATGATTAATAAAAATAATAACGTATGCACATTGGGGTTTATTTGAAAGAACTTGAATTTGTGGAAAACTTGATCTTTATATTTCGCTCATCTCTCCTCAAAACTATTCCTTTAGTTTTAATAAACTTCATCCAATACAAAGCTGAAGACTTACTCCAGATAAATTGCTGCATGTACCAATGAAGAAAGTGTGTGATATATCCGTAAGTTGAAAGTTAACAAACAGTACTATACAATAGCTATAAAGTACCATATTCCAATCTAGAATTATTTTCCGATATAGTCTTTGAAAAATAATCATTACCGTGTACCCAAAAACCGTTAGAATTAATGCAATAAACGATGAAGTATCTAGCCTTCCTAGCCACGATGTCCCATTCACCAACATATACAAATTGTCAGGTCAACATACAACAAATATGGCCAGACAATTGTGCTCATTCCTGACAGAGACTATCGTATCTCGGTGTTGACAACAATGTCACCTTTTATATTTACACGAGCTCTATCCCTGATATTGAACATTTTTGCCCATAAATAAAGCATACCTTAAAAATGTGTTTTTACTATATATACTGCACGTCTAGACACAATGAGGAGCTGTGATACAGTGAAATGTCTGTCTGTGCATAACTATATATGCTCCGGGAAATCCAGTGAATCTCTCTAGCGAAAATGGTTGTTTTAAAAACAACGGCTCCTACTGCTATTATGCATTACTCTTCAAGTAAAATTGGATTGGGTTCTATAAGCCGCTGGCGCATTTCGTATAGAGAAAAAAAATACGTTAATAGTCCCTTCCTTCCCTGCAGTTCAACATGCGATCTGACTGATGTCATATCATTCGGGTTTCGATCCCGACTTAAAGCAATCGGACGTCTAGCCACACTGAGAAGGTGTGATACAGCGAAATCTTAGTTCGCACGTTTATGTTATTGAAGGATCCTCTATATGTTACTGTGTACATTAATGTTCAGTTAATAATGAAGAATTTATAGATCCTTTACACGAAAAACAATAACCAGCGTGCATGGCATACCATATAAAGCCAAATTAAATAATTCCTCTCAAGATAATTTGTTGAAACCTTTGATCTTACAAATTATTGGGTAGGTAAGGTCGTATTCGATCTCCGAGATTACTGAAGATAGAATAAACTCATGAAACTTTTATTTGTATTAAACTCAAAAATGATTTCATAGAATAGAGATGTCCATGTGATTGCATCTTAAGCAACAGTAGGTTTACATAGATAAGTCAGATGACTTGACAGAGAATGTTACAGGAATTAACCATTATCAGCATTTTTACATAAATTTCTAATCAAATTAAAATAAATTTAGAACTCGTAACGTTTCTTTTCTTCTTGCTAAATATTACCGCCGGTTTTCTGTTCGGCCATTTTAATTTTAACGCTTTGAGCCCTGCGTTCTTGTACGATTTTAACCCTTCTGCCTGAGCACGCTTCATAGCAAAAATGATCTTTTTTATCCGAAACACATGTACAAAACACAAAGAAAAGGCGCGGGCATGTTGATATAACGTTCGATGACATCGTATTACAGTTTTTCTGATTAGATCTTCAAAATATAACACCCAATATCAAAACTCGTTGCAAATGTTTACCTCCACCCGGTAAAGAGTTAATCAGGTCTCAAAGGGTTAACAACAGAAATCAAAATTACTGATACTGTCGATGAGTGTTCAGTAATATTTCTTTAAAGCATGCTATGATGGCAAAAAAAAACAAAAAAAACAAACTTAAATATAGTAAATCGGATTCCTTAGGATTTTACAATATTCAAATCTTCTGAGACAGATCCTGACATTTCGGAAACTGTTTAAAAGACAAGTTCCTCAAATCATTTGAGATGTCAGGTGTCCAAAGTGTTAAACAGAACTAAAAGTTGGCACAACCCATCATATTTCTAAGGAATATCGATCTTCGAGATTTCTGCATTGAAACTCTCTAATGTCTCAAGCAATGCCACACACTAGATTAACTGTCGTGTGCTAAAAGAATGATACGTTAATTGATAAGAACAGTACAATTCATGCCGATTTAGTATTTGAAAGCGAGCAACTTTTCTAATGAAATACCTCTTTGCTATCTCAAAGCTTAAAGAAAATATCGCAAGACTGCATCAACCCAGAGTATACTCCCAAATACACTTATAGTGATTTACAATGGGTAGCTTAGATGTTCCACAAGTCAGAAACTAAAGAGGTCCTAACCAGGATCGAACTGACAATGCAACAGTAATAGATATAGAGAGAAAACTTTACTAAATATTTCCTCACGTAAAAAATGCTCAGAGTTTCTAGATTATAAATAGTAATATACTAATCTCCTATGCTTTATGTCAGAAACATGAATTAAGTCAAGTTATATCTCCAGGCTAGGTATAATAAACCTATTATATTTGAATATAACACTATATTTCTTCATTTAAGTTGTATATTATTATATCAGAAGATGACAGGAGGCTATACTGTTGATCGTGTAGTGTTACGTATCTGTAGAGACGTCCTTGTGTGTATTCTACAGCCCTCCTAGAAATATCAAACACTGATTACTGTTGAATATTTTCAGTTCAGACATTAACAGCAGGTTATTGAGTAGATTCATCGCATAATATTCTAGTTAACAAGTGTGGATAATAACAGTAAAAAAAAGAGTATGAATTGCATAGAATGGTTTAGGTTAAGCTATATATAATAACATTATCTATGTCCACATGTCAAGTAATATTTTGAACTATATATACACGGTTGAGGTTAATCTGGCCCTCTACTCTAGTCTAATGACGTTATTATTTCCCCTAGTGACTCTACTTTGGTTGTTTTTGTATAGGCAAAAGCTCTAAATCTGTTTACTTCCATTTGGATTAAGTGAAATTCACATTTGTATTGATTTGAGAACATAAATATCCTAGTTTTTTTTTTTTTTTGTAATTTGTTCGTTCGTTCTAAGAAACAATTGAATATATTATACAGGTTGAAATAAGTTTTACCAGGGCAAAAGAAGGTGTAAGTATAATTGGTATTAAGAGTATATTTTACTAACGTGTTGAGTTCAATACCAGGCCGATCTTTTCATCTATCCTTAAGGATGTTCCCCCACTCAAGGAAAGTCTTTTGCATATGAATATAATTGTGTTTGTGGAGTAAGCTACATATGGAAAACTACCCTGCGACTTCATGGGTGGATAAAACAAGACTTCCAAAGCAAGATCAGAAATCACACATTGGATTCAAATGAACTAATCCCAAAACTTACACATCCTCAATTTGTGAAAACCATTTAAAGAACAGTAAGTATTCGGCTGAATTCCATGTTGACAAGTATACTGTTTTGTCCAAGTCACACTCTTCATTTCATCTAAAAGTACTAGAATCAGTGTATATAAAGTCTCACAAGTCGTCTCTCTGTAAACCGGGTGATTGTTTGCTGGGGCTTGCTATCCTTAGTTGGTAGTAATTCACCAGGCATTTTTTTTCCTCCCTTCCATTTCCTCTCATTAATCTTTTGCTAATTTAGATTTAGTTCCTTTTACTCTTTTTCTCCCCATAAAAAACTTCGAAGAGCGGAAGCGGAAGCGGATGTTATCTTATTTCATTCTTATTTTTACCACCATTTTTTTTTTAAATATGCCATGAAATATTCGGCTTAAAGTTTTTAAAGCAATACTCTGTACAACTAAGAATGGTTATATATATATATATATATATATATATATATATATATATATATATATATATATATATATATATATATATATATATATATCTGTGTGTGTGTAATGAAAATGTTAATGGTCAGAGTTGAATTTGTTCAGGAAACAGTAATATTAAAAAGTGCTCAATACACGTAAAAAGATTTAAATTTAAAATGTAGCTATTATTTTTTAATCCTAGAAAATTCGGACATTAGTCGATTCCTCTACTTTGTTTTCAAACTTCCGATATCTTCAGTATTTCCTAGCACTTTATTTTAAATATATATATATATATATATATATATATATATATATATAGAGAGAGAGAGAGAGACAGACAGACAGACAGACAGATAGATAGACAGAGAGGTATGTATGCATATATATGTATATATATATATATGTCTATATATATATGCATATATATATATATATATATATATATATATATATATATATATATATATATATATATATATATATATCTGTGTGTGTGTAATGAAAATGTTAATGGTCAGAGTTGAATTTGTTCAGGAAACAGTAATATTAAAAAGTGCTCAATACACGTAAAAAGATTTAAATTTAAAATGTAGCTATTATTTTTTAATCCTAGAAAATTCGGACATTAGTCGATTCCTCTACTTTGTTTTCAACCTTCCGATATCTTCAGTATTTCCTAGCACTTTATTTTAAATATATATATATATATATATATATATATATATATATATATATATATATATATATATTTATATATATATATATATATATATATATATAGAGAGAGAGAGAGAGACAGACAGACAGACAGACAGATAGATAGACAGAGAGGTATGTATGCATATATATGTATATATATATATGTCTATATATATATGCATATATATATATATGCATATATATATATATATATATATATATATATATATATATATATATATATATATATATATATATATGACTGCGGCTATATTTTAATTTATTTTCTCAGTTCTCATAACTTTAACTGTTCTGGACGTACATTATCCAGAAATTGTCAGTATTTTTTTCATGGCCTACGGCTTTCGGCTATATTTTTCGACATTATCTAGCATTATTTTATTTTTGCGTCTGAATGTACGGATAGTTTACGTATGTATATAGGGCTATACATAGGTAAAGAGCTCGATATCAGGGATAGAGCATAAGTAAATGTAAAATTTGATATTGAGATCAACGCACAGCGACGACAATCTTTTTCATACTCAAACGCATGACGATTGCGTTTTAGTATGAAAGAGACTGCCGATGGGTGTTGGCGTCAATTTCAACATTCTCTCTCTCTCTCTCTCTCTCTCTATATATATATATATATATATATATATATATATATATATATATATATATAGACACACACACACAGACACACACATACATACATACATATATATATATATATATATATATATATATATATATATATATATATATATATATATATATATATATGTATGTATGTATGTATACCAGGTATATTTTACGTGTGCATACTTGCATACACACTCAAATACACATATAAATATGTACATATATGTCTATATTCCAGTCATTTTATACCGTGTTTGCCAGGTGTATTTCACCTTACAAATATGACTTCTTTTCAATTTTTGAGATAATTGTGTGGTGTGGTGTACTTCTTTATCTATAAATGTGTTCATTATTTCTTAAGCCATGCACATGCTTTTCGTATAAAATATTTCCCGATAGGACGTGTTTATTTTCGCTTATTATTGCGCCATTCAAGTTATTAAAAGATTTCACAATAATTTTTCCTCCTGGTCCTAATAAAAAAATATCACATCTACTGTATATTTGAAGTCATGAATTTTAAGTTTAATTATTTTGATTGCATCATAAAAAAAGCATCAGTTAGATAAAGAATGCCGTTGAGACGTAAACTCTCGTCGTGTGCTCTGATCAATGTTTTACTAAACTCTAACTGAGAGAAGAATCGGGATAATGATTGTTTAAACAAAATAATAGAAAACGCATGAAATACGGAAAGTGGACCGATTTTGAATTCGTCATATATCGCTACAGTACTTAAAATATTTGAAAATTATATATATATATATATATATATATATATATATATATATATATATATATATATATATATATATATATTTAAAAATATGATTCCAACACGCGTGTTGGAATCATATTTTTAAATAAATAATTATATTTATGCTCTACTTTTGTATCGAGCGCTATTTTTTTTTAAAAATAACAAAAATACTAAAGAACTTTTGATTATTTACCTTACCAGTTCTTTCCTATTTTCTATATATTTTCACACACACACACAAACACACACACACATATATATATATATATATATATATATATATATATATATATATATATATATATATATATATATATATATATATATACTTCTCTATACTCGCCATGTTCTCGTTACATCGGAAGTTTCCTATATGATGTAATATATTACGTCAATCTCATTTTAAACAATCTAAACTCTGAAATGATGGATGCAGCAACTTTCCCAGAAGAATGTTTAGAAATTAATTTGGTGGAATATACCAAGTATGTCAAATTTGTCATAACATCCTTTTCCAAAACTTTGGACTGATGTCGATATCAGAAACAGAGTAGTTCCAAGGATATAAAGCCCTATTTGAATCCTAAATTAATATGAAATGAACTAACAGTATTTTCATCAAATAGGACATCCATTAAACGAGTTGGCAAGTACGATTGTATTAGGCCAAATATTGGTCCAGAGATAGCATTTGTTCTTGTGGAGAAGGCTAGTATGCCGAATACTGTCAAATGCCTTCGAGATATTTAGGGCCATATCTTCAGTTTCGCCGTTCATATCTGAAAAAATGATAGACAAATTCGTTGACTGTTCTTAACGCATCGGCGATAGACCTGGAAGAAAGGAAGCCATATTGCTTATTATTGGTCTTCTGAATAATATGTTTATCCAATTCGGCATTGATGAGAGCCACTAATACTTGGCCAAACAGAGTTAAGTGTCTTACAGTACGATAATGCGAGGGGTCAGATTGTTGCATAGTGTTCTTACAAACAGGAACTACAGAGGAAGATTTCTAACAGGAACGGAGCTAGCTTTTGTTCCATGCATGCAAAGGAATCCCAAGTGAAACCTTGCCATGTGCCACATTTTGTTCGAATCATTACGTTCATAAATATTTACAGTTCTACAGCCATTATCTGAGTAATCATGTCGCAATTGAAACTTTTCGTAAAGTGAATTAGATATTAACGTTAATATATATCAGAAAGAAATTTGGATTTTCCAATACATTGAATAACATTACGTGCGAGTTATGCAACTATTAACATGATTGCAGAAAAGAAAGGAATTAATTTACACTGTGTATGCAGTCCGGTTTCCCAGGTGTTTTGGGTACTTACTAAAAAATATGTTATAGCGAAATATGTGAAGCTAAACAGTTGCGCATACTTTCGTATGTCAAGCAGTTTTCATCAATCAAAAGACACGACAAATTGAACCTGATTTTCTTTATTGACACATAAAAAAATTTAATTTTGGTGTATGAGAAAGATCAAAAGTTTTCTATTATGAACAAATAGTAAACACTTCTTCATCGTTTCATTCTACATCTGAATTGGTAGGTAGGACCTGTTAAGTTAAACCCAGATTTCGAATTGAGATTGATATATGTTATCTAAAATGACATTCTACGGGTTTTCAAATAAAATGAACGGATGCTACTTAACGAATTTAATTCCTTTCAGGATCAGTTCTATGGAATCCCAGGTTGAAGATAATCGAAACTCGCTGTTGTATTTCAGACGAAAGCAGCGCATTCCAAAAGGACGTTTCTAAGTATCTTATTTCCGGTGGAAAATAGGATCACAGAAAAGGGATTTAATCTGTGTATTTCGAGATGATCAAGATGAAATTGGGTTTCGGTTTTTCATGGAATGAGAATATCCAAATAAAAATAATTTCATTTAGGTATTAAATGTACATGATCACCAAACCAACTTTATCAACAACACATGAATTTTATCGATGAGATTGTACATTAATGATCTGCATCATAATTAATTTAATGCATAATTTAAATCTGTGTATATATCCTGATCTTCAGGGAATTTTTAAAATTAAATTCTAGATTCACGGTCGATTATACTATTTATGTAAGTATTTACACTGAGTGAATAATTATACTACATTCCATCGTACTTGGCTTGCTTTTCTTACTTTCTAAGATCCATCCATCCCTATATATATATATATATATATATATATATATATATATATATATATATATATATAGATAGATAGATAGATAGATAATATTAGTGGTAAATATACATATATATATGCAAAATCCACAAGTGCATATACACACATGTATATTTTTTGAATAAAAAATTCCGAGAGGATAGAATCCAGGTAGAACTCAATGTCCAGGACAGAGTAAGGATATAATAACAAGGCTTAAACACTAATATTCCATGGTCATAATTTATTCCATTGGAATAGTAAATACGATCCAATTCATCAGACCTACAAATTCAAAAAGAAAACAGAAAAAAACCTACTCTGGAAATAAAAATAGAATTTAGAGAGAGTGTAATTATGAAAGTGTGGGACGAATATTAGTTCATAATAGAGGGGTTTAACAGAGAGGGTTATTTAAAAACTAGGTGTGAGTGGAAGGGGGAAAATGATTGTTGTCGGATGTCTAATACAATAAAGATACATTTCGTGGTGACATACACACACCATGGCCGATCAAATTTTAAAGAGGGAGGGAGAGGAAGGAAAGAATTGGTGGGGAAGAAAGATGGGTCGGGTGAAATTAAAATTGAAAGGGACGCTGTTAATTGAGAAAATTTGACAAAAATAATATCGACTGGAGGTTACAAATCAAATATAAACAATAAATATGACGATTATCTAATCTAGCGAGGACCTATATTTTTATGTTCAAAACGCATGCAAATCCACACATACACAATAACTTATACACGCATATACATACACATCGCCGTATACCTACATACATATATACATATACCCATGTACACATACACATATATCCACATATTCACACAAATACACACATATATATATATATACAGACACACATACATATACACATATACATATATCTGATTCAATATCTCTGATACTAAGCGCTTTCTAATATCGCGCATGATATACAAATAATTACACCTACATATATACATATACACATACACATATACACATACACACACACCTCCATATATATATATATATATATATATATATATATATATATATATATATATATATACATACATACATACATATACATATATATATATATATATATACATACACACATACATACATATATATGTACATATACACACATACATACATATATATGTACATATACACACATACACATACATACACACACATACATACATATACATATATACATAGACACACACACATACATATACACAAACATCTACACACATACATACATGTACATACTACACATACATACATATATATACATATATATATATATATATATATATACACACATATGCATGTACACACACATACACATATAAATACATGTACATGTACACACACATACACATATAAATACATACACACATACACATACAAATACATATATATACATACACACACATATATACACTTATATCCACCTATATCATATACACACATTTTCCACATACATATACATAAATACACATGCACACACATACACGTATATACATGCACACACACAAAAAAACAGATATATATACACACATATATATATATATATACATACAAAAATGCACACACACATACCTACATATACACACATACATCCATACGCATCCACTCCTTACACATTTACACACACATGTACATATGAACATACGCATACATGCGCATAAACATATATACCTAAAACCTTACATTTCTATACAATTTAAGCAAAAAAACAATGTAAAAATCAAATATGAAGACACTAACGAAGTATGAGTTTTTATTGAAATGCAGATATTAAAAACCGCCTCTGATTTATAAAATAACATGAATTTAAAAAAAAAAAGCAAAAACTTAAACTTGCGATTCGGGGGTCTTACATGTATGTGAGCATGGCTATATATATATATATATATATATATATATATATATATATATATGAGTGTGTGTGTGTATATAAACGTACGAGTGATAACATTTAAGTGAAAACATATATATAGATGGATACGAATGTGTGAATGGATGTAGGTACAGAAGTGTATGTGTATTTAGATGTGCATATAGAGAAATGTGTATGTATGTAGGTATAAGGGTTTCTGTACACTCTCCAGTTCTCCATTCCTTTCTTCTCTTCCCTGCTTCGTTACCTTTCTTTGCTACATTCTTGATAAATAATCTCCACTCCTTTTTTCTTTTCCGGTGAATAAGAAATCGACGCTACAAAAATCGCATCTCCAAAAGACATATAAATCCCTCCCTCCCTATCT
The DNA here is from genome assembly GCA_963932145.1 of Acanthosepion lycidas. NCBI lineage: Eukaryota > Metazoa > Mollusca > Cephalopoda > Sepiida > Sepiidae > Acanthosepion > Acanthosepion lycidas. Next base: position 18,757,375 of record OZ010578.1, on the reverse strand, counting down.
ACTTTGTGGAACTATCTTGAAATATAACTTCCGTTAATGTTTTTTTTTTTTTTTGGTTCGTTTTTTCGTTGATTCCTGGAAGAATTTTTTTAATCCCTTCATTGTTTTGAAACCGCCAGATCTGACGAAGCTAAATCGAATTGAATCGGACTTGCGAAATAAAATATAACCATGGATTTCTTAAGTTTCACCTTTTGTTAATTAATTGTTACTTGTTCTGTTTATTACATTGAGCTCTCAGGATTTATATTCTCCCTGAAATTATTCATAGTATCACCAATTAAATTTATCATATTAAATATATATATATATATATATATATATATATATATATAGAGAGAGAGAGAGAGAGATAGATAGATAGATAGATAGATAGATAGATAGATAGATAGATAGATAGATAATATTAGTGGTAAACATACACATATATATGCAAAATACACAGGTGCATATATACACGTATATTTTTTTAATAAAAATTCGGAGAGGATAGAATCCAGGTAGAACTCAATGTCCAGGACAGAGTAAGGATATAATACAAAGGCTTAAACACTAATATTCAATGGTCATAATTTATTCCATTGGAATCGTAAATACGATCCAATTCATCAGACCTACTTGTAGTGTTTAAGCCTTTTTATTATATATATATATATATATATATATATATATATATATATATATATATATATATATATATATATATATATATATTTATATATATTTATATATATATATATATATATATATAGAGAGAGAGAGTGTGTGTGTGTGTGTGTGTGTGTGTGCATGTATCAAAAATTCCTTTACATACATTGGGGTTGTGCACCTGACTCCAAAACTACGTAAAATGAACGTATTAACATATGTCCAATAGGCTATTGTTATAACTGAACACAGCAACTGACGAGGCATAATTATACAATTACTTTTCGAATTGGCACTCTGTACATACAATGAATTTTTGGGAAACATTCTGATCATTGATCTCAGAAATGCAAATTATACCATCTATGCAGCACTTGCCATCCAACAGACAATTACTTTTATTTTTGCAGTTGCATATCTTCTACTCTTCATTTCCACTTCTTTCCGTCTCCAAATATTTAACATAATGATTCTTACTTTCATTCTCCAAGTTACCAGTGCAACTGAAACTCAGTTACACCGTATTTCTATGAGAGTTTTTTAGGAAAAAGTTTATCCAATAATTTAAAAAATATATCTTTCCAACTGCACATCAAAATTGGGGTTAAACCAGATAGTAACCTTCCTTCTGTTCTTACGTTTAGACTGGGCATGAGATATAAAACCAAGTTGGTAATATGGCCGTCCCCACTCAAAGCATTTTCATATTCTTTTTTCTTTCAATAGAATTATCTATTGAGGAAGAATTTATTGAGATCCTAAGTTTAATCCCATTGGGGATGTACTTCATACCACACAGGGGAGGGTGATTTTGTGTTTACATATTTGAGGACAGCATTCGGTTTCGTATATACTGAAACAGTATAAACGGTGTAGTCAAATTCGACATCTGAATATTAAACAATTTTCCTCTCGACGTAAACCGTAATTCATTTTTCATTTCAGGTAATAAATAATATGAAAAATCTCCGAATGTTCTTTTATTCCGTGCGCTTTCGTACATGTATTTACCCATTTTCAAAGTTGAGATATTTTAACTGTCAAATAAGACAGTTTTTATATAACTTATGATCTGAAAAGAAAAAAAATGATTAGATCGCATGAGAAGTAGTTTAAAAAACTAAATTAAAGAACCTTTCGTGCCGTATTCAATGAAATTTGCACACACACACAGAGGCACATACACACACACAGAGAGAGGCAGATACACACACACACATATATATAAGGTTTATATACATCACATGTATATATATATATATATATATATATATATAAAACACACAAACGCACATATATATATATATATATATACATATATATACATGTACATATATATATATATACATATATATACATATACATATATATATATATATATATATATATATACATATATAAATATATATATATATATATATATATATATATATATATATATACATATATATATATATATATATATATATATATATATACATATGAGGTAGTTTTGAAAAGTTCTACTTTGACATGTTTGGCATTTGAACTATTGCTATGAAAAAATTATTATAATTTATAGGACAAAAGCATAACGACATAAAACTTGATTCCCGTTAAGATTATCAATTTTTATATAATTCAAATCCGTAATGTTTAAATACATCGTTGAAGAACAAAATATTCAAATTTTTCTACTTATATATTTACTATTCCAAATTTAATTACGCACGTACACACATATATCCATTAGCACATAAACATATGTGTATGTGCGTACGTTTGCACGTGTATTGATTGATTATGCATTTTAATATTAGCTTGGCGCAAAAATAATGTCGTTTTTTGACGTTTAACTTCAAAAGAAAAACGACAATAATTTTGCACCAACCTAATATTTTATCATAATGGTATAAATGTTAATATTAGGTTGGTGCAAAAATAATGACGTAATAAGGTCGTTTTTTGACGTATTTTTTAACGTCAATAAACGACATTAATACGTCATTATTTTTGCACCAACCTAATATATCAAATCTGAGAAAAATAAATGACATTCTCTTTTTTATGGTTGTCAAAATCTCTCATCCGAGACATTAAAATGATCAATTGTTTTTAATCATTATCTGAACTTCGATTTCAGAAAGTCGATATCATAGAAATTAGCATTGGAAACTAAATCAAAATGAAAAAAAAAAGTTCTTTGCTGATTATATTGGCGTCTTCAATGTTATTGATAACTGGAGGTTTGTTTAGCGGACATCTATACTTTTGAAGATGAGATAAAACTTTTTTAGTTCAATTACCAATTTTTGACATTTTACGCTCAGTAATTCAAGCATGTATTCTTATCGTTTGAACTTTAAACCTTTTATTACATTATACATTTATGTTTTCATTTTTTGTCTTACATTTGATCCCAATTAAAAATCAAGTGATCGTCTGACACTAAATCGGCAGCTTTCCACCCAAAGACCATCATTGAATTACTTGGATTTTCCTCTCCAAGTATCAAGCAATTATTTCAAACATCTTTCATTGAATAATATCAAACATTATATGTATTAATTTATTATTATCATTTTTTGTTTTAATTTCGGAATTAGTTGTTTAATATAGTCGATAAATTGCCAAAAATTGCTAGATACGTTAAGTTCCCTTTGTGTTATATCGTTATTTTCCTGAGTATTTTCGATTGGTGATATAATCATTTTCAAGGATTGTGTTTTGTGTATATTTATGTAACTGTTTATTGTTAATTCTGGCAATCTCACGTTTGCTGGAAACAATGTTTTTTACTCCAAATAACGTCATTAAACGGGCAATGTATATTTATTACATGTATTCTAAATTTTTCATAAACACTTCAAAATACGGTCCCCTATGAAGAAATATATCTTATTTATATATATATATATATATATATATATATATATATATATATATATATATATATATTATTCCTCTCCCGTCGAATTCGACATTGAGGGTCAAGCAGATCAGTTCCAAAGAAACCGACAGCCTGACAACAGCACTTGAGAATTGATTATAGTGGTGAAGTTTTCGTGCAGGACCATCCACACTTTTTGAAGGGCCGAATACCGAGACCTGGTGCACTACGTGCCACAAGGAGCCCCAAACGAACCTCCGAAGTTTGTGAATTCAGAGTTGTCCTTCTCCTAGGCCAGTTGCCATCCAAGATTATACAACCCAGTCTGTCCTGCTATTTACCCATAGATGGAGGGAGAAGAAGAGGATCCATACCTTTCCCAAGGATATTAACACGTAAGTGAATATAATGTATTCTACTGTCCGATTACTAAATCCAAGCCGATATCCATTACTCCACTGTGTCTCCTCATATATATATATATATATATATATATATATATATATATATATATATGTGTGTGTGTGTGTGTGTGTGTGTGTAAGAAGCCATCACGAAAAGGACACTGAACGATGTTGTTTTTTTTTTTCAAACAAAGGAAAGTGGTAAATATTTTATTTTCATTAGCGAAGAAGGTGGGATCTTCTATCTGTCGCGTTGGATTTATTACGGCACACCGAGTATGGCAGGGGTGAAAATTTCAGGTCGGTCAAATGACCTACGAAACAGAAGCTAAGAGATAATATTAATTAAGCAAGCACTGACCGAAAAACAAAATGCCCGCTGGACCTCCCGCAGGGTGCTGGGAGATAAAAATTAATTAGGTCATACGCTGACCGAAAAACAAAATGTCGCTGGACCACACAGAGTTACAAAAACAAAAGACTAAACCATTAGTTATCTACGGAAAGGTCGTTTGGAAAAGGCACCTGTTTATTGTCAGGAGCTGGCTATGATAGCCAAATTATTTTATCAGAACGTATAAGTGGCACCAAGGTGCGATACGTCCAGATGACCACCCACTTGATAATTGGCGAAAATCTCGTTGACGAATTCCATATGAAGTGACATTTAGGATAAGAATTGTGATTAAGGCACCACACTACGAAAGAAAGAAAGAAAAAAAAGAAAAGAAAAAGAAAGGAGATAATTTTTTTTCTTTGAGCAAGATTTTTTAAACCGAGGCTAGTCTAGCCACACCCACGCCGCTGAGCGCCAATTGGCTGAATGGTGGCGTGAGCATTACGCGAAGGTAATCATGTGAAGTAGGAGGGGAGGCATGTTGACACCCCCTGAAGGGATCGGTATGAGATGCCACTATGAGAGAGATGGGAAACCTGTTGACGCCCCATGAAGGGATTGGGTGAGATACCCATATGAAAAAGGAAGAATCTGGAAGGACTTCCAAGAATGGAAAATAATACATTTTCCTGACTGAAAACAAAGAAGTGTATTGTGGATTTAGAATTATCAAGGAACCTCAAACCCCGACAAGCCCACCCCGGTTTTGGTTGGCGTCCATATAAGCAGAGTCGCAGCGAGTGAAGTGTAGTTTGCAGTTCAGTTGGAGCTGGAGTTCAGTTGGGGAGTTTTTGGCAGTCGCCTCGCAGAACAGCTTACTGAAAGATTCCAGGCATCGCGACCTCAACTTCTAGCCAAGAACAATTTATTTTTGAAGAACGACTTAGACTCATACCACCAAAACAAGTTTTACGAATATCGCCTGAAGATACACTAAAAACATGTTCCTTGAAAAAACAACTTAAGATGTTAAGACTCGCCTAACAAACACGAAGTGTCACAATCCATATAATAGCGGTTTGGGAGAAAGACGCAGTCCTGTATTCAACAACCAGATATCAAATATTGTTATCCTTTTTAACACATTTGAACTTTTCGAGTCGTTACCTTATTTTCTTTTACATATACTTGTGCGGTGTTGCCCTTGATCGTACTCGGCTTGCATTACGGCCCGGCGAATGATTGATTTCGTCTACCTAAATCCAAATCACAACGTGGGTAGGTTAGACTGGAAATCAAAACAGTTACTTTGGTAACCTGACGTTGGACTTGAGCTGGGAACTACAAGGCTGATACCGGATCTAACCAGATTCCCATGCGAATCAGCAAAAGGTTAGAACGTCACATTTGGCGCAGCGACCAATAACAAGTCCCATTGGTCGTCACAGGACAGGATAAGACGGCGACGGCGCGGAGACAGACGGGGTGACGTCACAACTGGTCATGTGACCGGGATAGCACGACGGACGTGGCCAGTCAGACGTCACATTTGGCGCAGCGACACCGGGGAACGTCACACCAGTTTACAATCTGATCTTCTTTTTGCATTTTAATTTCCACACAAGCCTCATAGTAATCATAGCCTAGTCTCATAGTATTCCTAAGATTTTCTGAAGTTACTGAAAGTTTGAAACTAAAGTTACGGCATAGGCTGTTCTCTTATTTTTTTTATTATAATTATACATAGGTATATCTCTTTATATTTCTGACATGAAGTTTTGTAACTTTTTATATTTACATTTTTCAGACTGTTGTACTCTTCTGTATTATCACATTCACAACATTTCGGCCGTTTACGCCGACGGCCTTCTCCAGCTGATATTTGTTTCAATATAGATAACCTAATGGAAATGCTGACTTACTGTGCATAAATAACATACTTCGGAGTGGGATCAAACTTATAACGTCAAGATGAACCTTGGCGATGAGTTCACCATTATCCCCAGCAATGGCTAACATATGCATTCAATACTTCGAGGAAATTACATTAGAATCAACATCCCTAAAGCCATCTCCATGGCTAACATACGTAGAATACAACCTCATACAATGCTCCAAGTCCACAATGATGTTCATCTCAATAATACCACCAACAATACAGTTCACAATGTGAATAAAATTAAGCAAAAACAAACTAGCATTACTCGACGTACTAATCTCTAGAAAAGGGAGACATCCGTACACTGTAAGCTAACATTCAGTGGATATCGACTTCGAATCCCACCAATTATATAGCGTAAAGAGTGAAATCGTCCGCGGCTTAAAACAAGGAGCAAAAGTGGCAAACCAGAAACATATAAACAAGAAAAAGTTATTATAAGCAATATCCCATATCGTAACAATTACCCTGCGTACATGACTGCAATCCCCACAAACTGAGGTAAAAAAAAAACAGCCTCTGTCTGACTAACCTATGTGAAAGGTTTATCTGAAAAGATACAAAAGATCTGTGGTCTACAAAACACCAGAAAACGCTTCAGGAGTGGTTCAACACTACGCAGATATATTTTCCGAGTAAGACCACCTCGTCATAGAAGATCATGAATAAGAACTATGCACGTGATCCCTGCAGCTGTGGATATAAATATAAAGGAGAAACAGGCCTTCTCACTTAATATAAGAATGCAGGAACAGGGCATTGCTGACAACATATTGAGAGAAAATATGTATAGACACCTCCTTTCTTGTAATTGGCTCCTTTACGCAATTTAAGCATGGTGTCCTCTCCATTACCCGCTGCTAAAAATATTATCTTTTCAAATATGTTCAATACTAATCAAACAAGTTACAATTTTGTCCGGATTAAAACCAATAAAATAATTAGTTGGACTCAAGTGAAAAAAAGTTGATGAAGATAGTCATATTCGAAGAAACTCCATTTTTTTTTTACACTAAAGCCTAAAGTTAGAAAATAGTACAGATTTCACTCTTCGCCAAAACTATGCCAATTTCGGAAAAAAACATCTATAGCATGAGTATTGTACACTGACGCTCAATGGAACAAAATAAAGGTGAGGAATTTTACATTGGAATTGCAATTCTCATCTATAAACAAGAGAGAGCGACAACAAAGTGTGGGAAAATTAACTGATTATTGACAATCCATGTCACGATATTTGCAATAGGTGGGTGAAGGAAATATAACAGCTTCTCAGCGACTTAGTGTGTGTGCCCCTATATGTGTGTATCTGTGTGTATGTATGTATATATGTGTGCGTATGGGTGGGTGTGCATATATATGTGTATACTAATTCCATATAACAAGACAGCATGTATACATGGAAAGGAAATATGCATACACATACAAGCAAAAACGCACACAATAGACAAAAATAGAAATAGATCTAACATACATGGGTCATTAAAAGATAAGAATACAGGTATCTTTCCACGGCCTTCTTCGGATTAAACTTAATTGTTGTATTGCTCTTTAAGTAGAAGAACATTCTTACCATCAGTCCGAGAAAAAATATTTGTGTCACTACTAAACCCCAACAAAAAAAGAGAATGTTTAACATCTAAAACCATAAGTGAAATTTATACATTTTAATAATATGTGGAAATATCCATTCCTTACCTGAAGAATGGCACGAGTCTGGAAACGCGTGTAGTGAAATTATGCAATATATATATATATATATATATATATATATATATATATATATATATATATATATATATATCGCAGCGTGCGGAAACTTTGGATAGTGTCTGAATACCATAAATTGGGTTGACTCATGCCTTGTGAGTGAAACTGAGTAGACGACACCGCTAGGGCCCTTGATAGATATGCTAGCACAAATTCACAAATCATCGTAACCGAGAGTTGATAGATAGATAGATAGATAGATAGATAGATAGATAGATAGATAGATAGATACTGAGACTGAGACTGAGACTGAGACTGATAGACTGAGTTCCAAAATAGTTAGCGGTTTTTTCTTTTCAAAATATCCACTTTTCTCTCGTTGGAACAACTATAATCACTTCCCCATATATATATATATATATATATATATATATATAGCTAGGTTCAAATCTCTCCATGGTTGATTTGTCAGGAAGGAGACTTCCACGTCCTGTCGGACTGCGGGAGCAGATCGCAGCGTGCGGCAACTTTAGAAAGTGTCTGAATACCATAACTTGGGTTTACCCATGCCTTGTGAGTGAAACTGTGTATACGACACCGCTGGGACCATTGATAGATATTCTAGCACAAATGCTCAAATGATCGTAACCGAGGGTAATAGATAGATAGATAGATAGATAGATAGATAGATAGATAGATAGATAGATAGATAGATAGATAGATAGATAGATACTGAGACTGAGACTGATATACTGAGTTAGTATCGAAATTATAAATTTAACTGTGAAAGCTACAAAAAACGTCGAATAACGAATATGAAATTTATCCATTTCAGGGGAGTGTGAAATTTATTTGTCTTAAGTGTAACAGGTTTTATAAAATTAATCCAGTATATTAATCATATGACATTAATTTGAATTTATATGAAGAATGATTTTTTTTTTAAATAATAGAAAAATTCAAAGACTCTTAAATATACGTAAAACATATGGAGTCATATTTAAAATACAAAATCATAAGTAAATGTACTATTCCAACGACAATTTATATTTAAAAATAAGATATATTTAACTAAGTTATATTTTAAAATAATTCATATTTAAATAATTTCTTTAAAGATATGTAAAGTTATACTAAAACTAAGTTATATTTAAAATAAAATCAGTAGGTTATATTAAAGAGTAAAAATATATTTAGAAATAAAAATATAATGAGATAAAATAAATTATACATTTAAAAATAAAAATATAATGAGATAAATAAAATTTTAAAAAAAATATTTAAAGATAAGTTAAATTTAAAACCAAATTATATTTAAATATAACATTTTTTGCGAATTAAACATGAGGAAAAGTAATTACATATTATGACCACGCAATACATTTATTCGATAACGTTTAAGCAAAGTTTTGCATATATGTGTATAGTCACGTATAGCTGAATGTTATTTAGTCGTTCTTTTGAAATACAATACTTTAAAATATATCTTATTTCCTCATTATTACTTTGACACGTCAGTTTTTTCTAATTTTTGTTTTCTTACTTGCTCACTCATTTTCGCTCTTGGTCAAGATGAAGAAAATGATAATACCTTGAATACAGCGATTTTTCTAAGTTTTGCATGGTAAGCTCCATTGTCTAGTCTCTAACTAGAAGGGAGACAGTTTGACAGTACAAGATATCGTAAACTTAATTTGGACAGTTCGTTTAAGTGAAGTAACATTCAGATTTGAAAATTAGTTGCATTCAAGTAATGTTTATGTTTTTGATGGAACTCTTTAGTAGCAGTATGTCTAGGTTAAGGAAATTCTAGGATATCAAAAGATATTCCACGTTGAGATTTGGCACGAGTAAAATAAAATTATAGAGGGGGAAGTCTTGATTAACCGTGCTTGCGATAGACTACCGATAGAAGGTACGATAATGGAGTTAGAAAACGACTTAAAATAGAGATGAAAACTCATCAAATTTTAACAAGTCCACCTCAGTCAGAAATTTTTATTAATTTATATTCCGTTGCGATAAGGGTTATCCTAATTACTTCTTGATGGCGACTCTAGCACAATACTATAGGTTATCTCATATAGTTTTACTCAGTGTTCTTCAAATCTATTATTCGGTATCAATAATGCCAGTTCCTGTAGGTGTGCTTATCAATTTAATTTAGTCAACCATTTTATTCAAGTTGTTTTACTCTAGGACACTGTGCTCTGTAAACGGTAAAAAATCCAAGTTGTTCTAAGCTCTCTCAGAAAGGTAGTCTGATGGAAGAAAAAACATGAAAATGTAAAAACAAAAAAACTATTACCAGAGAAGAAGGATCCATCAGCCACTCCTTGATCAGGGGGGGGGGCGAATGTGCAAACTTAAACGGGTGTGGCTGGAGGGCAAAAACTTGAATTGTTATGTTAAATGCGACCAGAAGAAAATAGATATGGCCAAACATAATTTTCTCATGGAGAGACAAGAATAATATGCTGCAATTTGAATATCAAACGGTAATCGTGTTCTTTATAGCCGCTATATTCTTTCTCTTTTTTTATTTAATCTAGTTGCCAACTGTCTTTTGATTCCTCTGACTTCGCTAATTGCTGTTTACAATTTACCATTTGTAAAATCCATTGCATTCTTCATCTTTCCTGCGACACATATTATCTCTGTTCCCTGAATCCTCTTCAAGTTTAATATCCCATTGTCAGTCAGAATTCATAATTATTATCCCGATACGATCAGCTCTAAACAGTGTTAGGATGTCCATTTGCGTCAGGCGGGTAAATGCGGTAATTCAAAACTATTCTACAAAACTCAATCACAAAGCAACAATGTTTCCTAACCGCTAAGTAAACGAAGCCGGGCTCAGGAGCTACATTCTTGCTGAATACTGTGTGAAATTCCTACAATAAATCACCAACAGCCTCGCTCGTTATTATGTTTCAATAGGATATAATACTAGTGACCATAATGGAAGTAAATAGACTATTAATGATGGTCAAACCACAGGAGAACAATGGCGCTTACGCTGATATGAAACGTATAAATAACAAATGATGAAAATATTATATAGTGCATCGATTGTTATATTAGTGTGAAAATTAAAAAAAAAAATTCTAAATTATATGTACTGATTAAAAATAAAAATTCCGGAAGAAAATACCGACCGTTAATCAAGTAGAGAGTACATAAGTATATAGCAATTTTTCAAGCGTACCTTAGATGTGTCACAAGGCCGAAAGTAGGGGGTACCCAGTGAGGATCAAACTCACTACTCAGTCGTAATTGTTCTAGCGAGAATAGCTTGCTAAACATTACACCGCCCCGAGGTGCGCCATATTGATTTTCTAAGCATAGCTTAGATGTGGCACAAGGTCAAAATTATGAGGAACCACTTGAGAGTCGAACTCCCTATTCAGTCGTAACTGATTTAGCGAGACAATCTTGATAATTATTACACGGCCTCGAGGTGCCCAATGAAAATAAGTATATATGAAGGTGTACTGAAATGTTCATAGGTTGGTTATGAAGGAATGATGCAAGAGCTGTGAAATCATGTATGCATTAATTTAATCTCTTCATATTAATGACTATGTTGTTTATTTCCAGAAAAATTGATATTTGACTGTTCAAAGTAATTTCATAATAACTAGTAGCGACTATGAAAATGGGAAAAATTGGTATTACAAAAAGTTATGAATAGAAACGACCAGGAAATCTGACGAAAGAGGTCTTCTTTAATACTCCAGCACACATGTACTTGGATTTGGGTTTAAATGGCGACTGAGCGTGATTGTGATTTTGATCTTCTTGATCATCCTCCTAATTCTTGTGATTTTGCCCCATTTGACAATCTTCTGTTTGTCAGCCTGAAAAAATAGAACTTGGCTTGAAAACAGTATGGAAGTGATTATCCAGTCATATCTGTTGTTGATGACTTTTTTAACCAAAAGGAATGATTCTTCACCGATGGGGTCCAAGCATGGCAACGCCGATGAAAGAAATGTTTAGGCCGCAAGTGGGAAAAATGTTGGAAAATTAACCTCATTTGGCCATATTCCATTACAATATCTTGGTAATCCTATAAAATTTTCAGCCGAGCCTCTTAAATTAATATTTTTTTAATGAAATATATATATCGCTAAATTTCGTTTTAATGGTCAGTTTACAACTACGTATATCTTCAGACATAATTTAAGGTACCTTGCGACGATATCACTTCATATGCGGGTCGAATCGGTGTTTCGGTAGGTACCGGCGTTGTTCTTTGGTGGTGTGTACCGGTGGTGATAATGTATTAGTTTTCATTCAGGCGAAAATATGTGAGTCAAATTTGAAAATTGTCATTTCCCGCTTACGTTTTGTAGAACATCTATGAACAAGTGTTTGTGACTTATAAGTCACAAAACTCGTACATAGATGTCCTCAAAGACACATGGCCCGGTAGATAAAGACGTTGGTTAGATCTAGTGATTAGACCAAAAGAGTTCAATACCAGGTCAGATCGCACTACGGCCGAAACGTTCAGAATATGGCAATGAAGATAAGGATAACAGTCTAATAATATAAATAATGTTTAAAGAGTTTTAAAATTGAACCATCTAATCAGATAGACATAAAGTGAGAACCACCATAAGTGCAGGGCATAATTAACTGGATTTATTGTGCAGACCCCACACCGGTAGCCACGGTAATGCGCACAAAATGCTAATAATTCGCGATGGTTAACATTGAGAAATCTGTCACGTCGCTCCACATATTTGAAATTCAATTTCATCGCTTGCATCAAAATCGTACTACAGATGTGAAATAAAGTGGGTAAACTTAGATCTTCTAGGACTTTATTGTGGCTGATTAATACTATTGTTGGAACATTTACTATCATCTCGCCCATAATATTTGGCTTTTATTTCTACGGAACTGAATATCTTGAACGTCTACGTTTGAAAAAATACCGACCTGTTTCCATATAGTACCAGGGATTCGTTAAAAGTCGATCTCGTGGACGTGACTGCAAAAATGAACAAACCTGTTTCCGAGTTCAGTTTAACTGAATAAGTTATTTTTCTGTTAGAATATGAAGATCAATATGCATGCAGGTTCTTATTTGAATGTCTTTATATTTTTATTAAAAATTATCTTGCGTGAGAGGAAACGGAAAAAGGAAAAGTTACGGCTGGTACACACAATGCATCGTGTGCATTTTCCTGGCAAGTGTCGAATCCAAAGTATTACTATTGGACAGAGCGAGTTTTTACCATCAAATTATTTCTTTTTCACATGTAGTCAGTTCCTATACGTTTTCAATCATTTGAGTGAATTGAAGGCCGTGAACGGCTTCACAGAATGCTGCACATTGCTAAACGTTTTACTCATCGTCAGTTTTTTTCTCCATCAGGACTACTATCTGAAAATGTGTAAGTTAAATTATTTGTTATAGATAGAAAGCTTCACTTCATTCCTCTCTGGTGTTTTGAAAAGTACTGATGTTTACCTCTTTTTTCATCTTTAGGATTGGGTTTCCAATTTTTTTTTAAGTCTACTTAAATTCTATACTTCTAAAGACGTCGCTGAAATTCTGAAATTGTATTTACTAATTATTTTTCCTCAATAGACATACACAGATCCGCCTACCTTCTACTTCACACTCGTCGGACATTCGAACAGGAATAGAGGTTTATCCTTTGTTTCCTATTTAGCTGTGATTTTCGGGTTCTTTCTAAAATCATTTTCGTTCAACTTGCACTCCTAGTAGCCTCTTGTATCATAGTGGCATTATTGAATTAATTGGACCGAATTGATTAAAACAATATTCACTAATTATATATTTCAATTTTTTTTCTTCTCTCCTCACATAATATGAGTAAATATATTCGCTTATTCCCAGGTTCACACTCTTTCGAACAGGTGCAGATTTAAAGTGTTATTCGACAAATGTGACTCACGTGATTTTTTTTTTAATAAAAATACATTTGTCTATTGTTTTTGAGGTTAAAATAATTTTTAATCTTACTAATATAAACACCCCTTCCCGACCACCTAGAAAAAAAGATTATTCACCCTAAGTTATTCTATTGATAATTATAAATTTGAATATAAATGAGATTCAGTAAAAAAATCTATGTGCAAAATAGTGACTTAGATATCACATTCTGACTATTAAACTGGTAAATTTAAAGAGCTTTTGATAAAATATTGAAAACTATTTTATAATACACTCAGAACAATATTCTAGAGAATTCTAGAACAGCTTAAATTAAATGTAGAGTATTTCAGAATATTCCAGAAAGCCTCATACAGTATAAAAACAGCTTGAAATAGCCACTCAAGTCACTAACCAGATCAACGTGTACAAACACGTATCAGAACCACTTAAGGCATCTATTATTGCCCTCTCAAAAGAAGGCTTGTCTACGAGAGAAATTGCAGAAATTGCTATAACCTCACACTCAACTGCCTCTCGAGTGCCTAAGGCACATAATGAGGCCACTCCTGCTCCAAGGAAGGACACATGGGCACAAAAGAAAAAGATCGATGATAGAACTGGCAGGGTAATCAAGAGAGAAGTTGCGAAGAATAGGACTATAACTAAACACGAAATTGCAGCCAGTCTAAGCGAAGTGCAAGGTGTTAGTCTTGACAGTCCATCTGTAGCTGTAAGAACAAGGCTAAAAATCTTGTACACAAAGGTTTAAGCCCCTAATAAGCAAAGTCAACGAAGCCAAGAGACTTGAATGGGCTGACTATTACAAAAATTTCACCATAGAAGACTGGAAGAATGTTCTCTTCTCCGATGAAACGAAAATTGATCTAAACTGAAAGGAGAAAGTGAGTCCCTTTTATCGAACAGCACTGTATATTACTTGTTTCCTGTGTTAAGATTGGGCTTCAGGTTATTTCTAAAACATTTTTCCATTCCTTGTCACGTCCAGTAGCTACAAGCTTCTTAGTAACTTTTTCGCCTTACATAGAGGGAAAATGTAAAAAACACAGTATCCGCCAACATAATAAAATAGTAGACATGATATTCGCATTTTCCCTCGGAGCTAAGCAGTGTTTTTTTTTTGTTTAACTGGCAATATGGTTAGTGTTACGTAAGCTACGCAAATAACCTTGGGACGAAGAAAGACAACGTATAGTATAATAACCTAAAACATATTCGCGTAGGAAATACAGTCTTGTCTGTTTAATAGTTTATCAATACGAAGTAATAAAATAGCAGGGCAATGTTTATTGCATCGACAATAGTTATTAGAAAAGTAAAAGAAGATATTATCTATAATCATCGTACATAAAATATACTCGTAATCGTCTTTGACATATGAGTTGATGTTATATTTACGGGCCTCATTCTACAATATGCATTGCTGGGGCGTAGTTGGGTGGATTAAGAGATAGAATACTAGAAAGCGAAATAGGTTAACAATATACGAAATATCTCCGATATAGTTTATGCTCATGGCCTTTTTTATAATTATCAGTGTCTTCTGCTAATATATGCTGTGTCACTTCTGGACGTTGCCAATCACTACTCTCCACAATCTCCCATCCTTTGCAGCTCGTACTAACTTGTCCCTTTTTGCCATTTCTTCGAAAACCTGCTCTACCATTCATTCACTCAATCTCTCTCTTGTGTTATGCATTGCTTCCATTTGTCTCTCTTCCCTTCAATATCTCTGAGAGTATCATATATTCCAAGTCTTCTTTATTCCTTATATACTCAAGGAATTTCAATTATCTATTCGTGATATGAAAGTAGAAGTGTCCTTTTCATTGGTATTGTCTTCAGAACTTCGTCGTTGGTCACATACACAGTCCATGGTATTCTCAACATCCTTCTGTAGAACCACATTTCTCTTGCTTCAAGCCTCTTCTTCAAATGTGAGATGATTACCCATCATTCAGTGCGTTATAGGAGGACTTACTACATAAGCATTCATTATTTTATTTCTTTGTTTCTCTCAGAGTGCTTTCGAAATTGGTAGGTCATAATAGGTGTTGAAGTGAATGGAAGCCCCCTTGCTAATATCGTATGGATAGATGAAATAAAATTAAAAAAAAATGTGTGTCTATATCACTGAGATGATGCATTCTGATTGCTTGCATTATTTATATTATTTGGACTATCATTGCCATATTCACAACGTTTCGGCCGTTGTACATGAAGAAGGCCGTTGTACGCTCCGGCCTTCTTCAGGTGATTGAAATTTCGAACCCTTTAGATCCCTGTAGATTGTTCTAGTTCCATGTGCCATGTGTTTAGTTATCTCCCTTTAGATAATTCATTTCGGGCCTGGTATTGAACTCACAACTTTTTGGGTCTAGTCACTGGATCTAAACAACATCATTATCTACAAGGTACTATGTTCTTGTGGACATATATGTATGAATTTTTGCGACTTATAAACCTAATGTCTCAGCAACCAATTTTACCAGTGCTTAATTTGTTTGTTTTTTTTTATTAATATTGCATTTTTTAGCAGAGCTTATATTGCAATTGTTTGTTGTTATCTATTATTTTCTCTAACAATCCTTATAACTAGTTCCTATTTTGTATTCATTTCTATGATTGGTCGGCTCATGAGATTTTTGTGGCCTAACATATGGGCTGATTCCTTAGTTCTCGCATTTCCAGTGATGCACCCTGTTTATTATTTTAACCTCATCCCAATGTTATCAATGATCCATCGTTATTTATCTTCTATATTCTCATGCTCTTCTGTTATTACTTATCCCCATTCGGTCATACAACTGCTGCCCTTCAGTAACCCCCTGACTTGAACGAATATTCAGCATGGTATTTTGTGAATACTACTGAAAGAATAAAGCAAACACAAAGATAATTATTTGATTTTTTTTAGACATGCTAATCATTGCCCATAGTCGAAATTAGGATTAGGTCTCCTCTTTAAGTAAGCACAAAGAGTAATTAATAGTAACAATTCGTTAGCATCTCATACTATATATCTTTAACATTTTGGGCATCTCTTGTGATTTTAGACGTCCATATCTTCTTTTATATTTACAAGCGCTCTATTCCTTGATATATGCCCGAAAATGTGTTTATTTTGTTTTTTTTTAACTTTGGAATTATGGTTTCCCCCCCTTATTTCTAAAATTCAAATTAACTCGCAAATTTTTTTCTGATTTCCCAAGTAAATAATTTTCATCATATGTTATCTAACATCGCCTGCTGATGGACAGTTTTAGAGTTCCGAAACCTGGAAATGTTGGTGTAGCGATCTAAAACATTATAATATATATATATATATATATATATATATATATATATTTCATACATGTTTCATTAAATAATATAGACAAGTTTTGTCAATTTATTTTATGTAAATTCTCTCCATATCGTTTGATAAGCTTAATAAGATTATCATTAAACGAAGAAAGAAAATCACAATATTGATACATATTTTTTTTAATCCAATCTGAGCTTTCGGCTTACGTAAGCCATTACCAAAGATGACAATTACAGTACAATATAGTAAGCAAAACACGGACAAGAAAGTGGTGATAATCTGTTTCTGTTTACATGGATGATTTACAAGCAACGATAAACACGTGCATATATGACCCTGAAAGCGAAAATCGCACCGCAGCTCAGGACGTCACACATGACCACGCGAGAGTGAATTCGAGAAGTATTAATATGGGAAGCCGTTGGTATAAATCAATGGCTTCTGTTACCAATTATAGACATTTAAGAATATTTGTGGAGATTTCATAGTTTAATTTGTTCAGATTATGTTTCAGCTGTTTTATGGATATAGCTTCGAGAATTTTTAGTTTTTGTTTATTGTTTTCATGTCTAAGTATAGTTGTATTTTCTACAAGGATTTTACTGAATTGTGTACGCGGCCAGGTATGTTGTTTTAAATGCCTAAAATGTTAGATTTATCATTCAAATGTAGTGTCAAGCGTCGTGAAAGCCAGTTTGGCCAACATAAATA
The DNA here is from genome assembly GCA_963932145.1 of Acanthosepion lycidas. Lineage (NCBI taxonomy): Eukaryota > Metazoa > Mollusca > Cephalopoda > Sepiida > Sepiidae > Acanthosepion > Acanthosepion lycidas. Next base: position 18,739,515 of record OZ010578.1, on the reverse strand, counting down.
TTATTTAATTCGTTGGAGATACATTTAATTCGTTGTATATATATATATATATATATATTAGGTTGGTGCAAATTAATGAAGTAATAATGTCGTTTTTGACGTTAAAGATACGTCAAAAAACGACATTATTACGTCATTATTTTTGCACCAACCTAATATATATATATATATATATAGGCATTCTTGAATTTTGGATTGACCAGACGTACGTACGTAAAATTTCTTGCCATAAAGTAGACGACGAATAACTAATATATGCTTTTCTCGTCGTGATGCATACTCACGTAACGTTTTCGACATGCTTCTAACCCACAATTTTTCGGGCCTTTTGGATGGATTGCAACGAAATCTGCTTGGCATTACATACATTCGTGATATCTTAAACCCTCTTGAGAAAAAAAAATGTTTCATACCTGTTCAACCTGTCAACTGGTATTGACACCATCAACTGCATTCTGAAAACTGATTTCAAAATTACGTGATCGACCCTCTTTTACAAAACCCTCTATAAACATTTCCTTCTAAAGCTATCGATTCGTATTTTATAGTCTGGCACTTGATAAAGTTTTACTAAGCACATTTTAGCCTGTGCCAGGTCTCAAGTAATGAATTTCACATTGATCAGCGATGTGAAATGATTAACCACCGGTCTAAGCGAGAAACACTTATCCGTTATTTGATTTTCTGTACATTAGTTGATCAAACATTTCAATGAAGATTTAATAAAGTTTCAGATATTGAAGCGGGCTACATATCATATATATCGCTTTGTAGGTGATAAAGTTTGAAATAAAAGTAAAATTAAATTACACAGAAGAAACCTCATATATGCCATTGACTTTTGCATTCTAATTTGCATTTGTCTGGTCACTGGTTTAGTTGGATAATATTCATCAAGCTATCGTCAATAGAAATAGAATTTCAGGAAAAAGCACCTATTTTTCAAATAAAGCTTTTTAGCAAATAACCATGAGAGAAGAAGGAATCTTATTTTCTCCCCAACCGTGGGTTAAATAGTAGATTAAACGGGTATTTTCGATCGCTGTTTAGCATCTGGTCTAGGAGGAGAAAAACTCGGAAATTCCAAACACGGATAGATAGAAAAGTTGTTATTGATGTTCATACTCTTTCACCATGCATACAAACATCATGTGTGTATGTATATCTGCATACATACAGGTATGTATATATGTATGTATGCATGCATTAATATACACAGAAAAAAATGCAGACTACATGCGAATATTCGTTTATCTAACGTCTAATATCATCCGCTAGTTGGCTGCATATTCTTTTAAATCTAATTAATTCTTTGTTTAACACTTTACAAAAAATAAATAGTGACCTGTCTCTAAACTGAGATGATTATTTAGTTTCATTGCCGTAAATATATTTTTCAAACCGAGATAGAAGTACAGTCCCTCACCATTTGAAATATTGAACAGCGAAATCTTCCTAACGCTTTTTTGTATGTTTAGATGTCTTTATTTTATCTATACGTAAATGCTTATTGCATTATAACCATAAATCGTGTTTCGAGCTTCTGTAGTAATTATTATTAGGCAGAGCAGTAAGTAATATCCTTTTATAGAATCAAATTTTTATTCATTTATTATTAATGTATTTAATCAGTTTTTAAATCGGCCAAAATAGGAACCTTGAATACCTATGCATTTCTGTTATTGAGTTACATGTTTAAATTTGATTTTAAGATAAAACTATAAAGATCTTTAGACTCCAATAAATCTCTGAATGTAGTTTATGCATTTAATTTGCAACGAAATACCTTTTGTAAAATTATTTCCATGTTTTTATCTCTGGTACTCAATTGCTGAGACATTAGAAGAATATGGTGGATGTGGCAATGTCTCGTATCCCAAGTCGGTGATCTTCTGCAATGTTATTCTGGCAACATATGGCCGAACATTACACAGAAGCGGAATTAAACTACATTGATTAATCAGTGCCAGTCGTATTTTGCTTAATTGAATCTGTATTTCATTCATTTACTGGCAGTGATGATCTGGTTCGTTTCCAGAAAGCTGTAATGGGTAACGCCGATGGCCGACAAAGAGACAATCCTCCTCATCATATGTTGGTGTATTTTCGGTGTTGGAAAGTGTTTATGACCAAGCCACTGAGCCAAGCGTTTACGATTGACACATAGGATCACATTCTCATCACAAATTGCTAATCGATCATGAAATTTATCATTCGAATTTCGCAAAGGCAGCATCGAACACAATTCAAAACATCGAAATCTTTCACTTTCATTGAGTTCATTTGAATCCCATTTATCGAATTCCTTCCACTTGCCAATTTTCTTGAGAGGAACTGATATTGTTGAAATGCTGTGACCCATTCTGGGAGAAATGACTTCGATACGACTGACGTGAATCTTGCAAGACTACTATTTTCAGATGTTGATTGTCAATTGCAGATGGACGTCCACTATAACTCTGACCTTCAAAATTTGTAGATCGCACCGTCTGATCAAAACAGTGTCTTTCACTCAATGCTCTATGAATGTTGACAGCAGTTTGAGAAGTTTTATGACCAGGCTTGAACCCATGCAATCAATTTATACGCATCACATATTTTTCAGGTTAAATATCAGCTGGATCTAATGCTTTAAGATGTATTCTGATAGAGATTGTTAGACAATTAACAAAGAGTACACTTCAATCATTAGGAATATGTATTAGGTTGGTGCAAAAATAATGTCGTTTTCTCACATGTGTTACTATATGAGTTTGCACCAGACTAATAATGTAATTTTCAGTGCAACTATTAAATAATATATAAGAACACAAAAGTTTTATTTTAAAATCGGTCATTACTTTCAAAATAACCTAAAACAAATGATGATTTACACGCAGGCACTTGGAAGATTGTCCAGAAAAAAACCCAGTTCCCTTCTACTTCAGATAGCATAAAACCTAACAAAACTTACAAAGAAAAAAGCGTTTACTCCCTAATAAGACTGACTTTAATCTATGTACCTACATAGACAGAGGCCACCGAAAAATTTTAAACACATTTCATGAAAGGAAAAAAGTGGTCTTTTGTAGTTTGGGTAAATGGCGATAACACTGCCATACATGAACCTTATGGAATTGTTTTTTTTTTTTTTTTTTTTTTTTTGTCAACAAGACTGTGCACCGACATAATAGCACGGCGTTCGAGCTTATCTAAATAAGAATTTGCAAGGATTCCGTCCAGGACGAAAATGTGCAGTCAAGTTCTTCCCGTTATTTTCTCCTGATTCAACACCTACACGCTATTACCAATGGGGACCACTAAAGGATGATGTGTATCGCAAAAACACTGACTACATTGGAACCCCTTATACAGGAAATTAAAAATGTATATATAGTTATCCTACTGGACAGCCTGGCCAAAGATTCCCAACTAATAGTTCATAGTACTATTAAATGTATGGAAGATAAAGGCCACCATTTTGAGCATACAGTAGGATTTTATTGTCCAAAGCTAACTCTTATCAATATTGTGATGTCTGAATAAATTTAGTATTATAATATTTATAAAAGTATGACTTTTTTCTGAAATGTGTAGAAACGTTTGGCAGACCCTGTATATGAGGATTTTACTTTAGACATAATATTAAAAAAATAACTTTTTTATTTCAATTATATGATTTTTGGTTTTGAAAGAGATCCCAAATTAACAAAAACGTGATATGAAATTGAAGCATAAAATACTACAGAGTAATATATGGAAAACTTGTAGAGATATTTATCGAGAATAATTACCTCTTTATCGACATTTTTTTTATTTTAATAAATAATTACCTGTTTATAAACATCGTCTTTTTTATTTCATATTTTGATAAATAACTGCCTTTTACAGGCACACCGTGTTTTCCTTTTTTATTTTAAGAAATAATTACGTTTTTCAGAGTCGCCGTGTTTTATTTTTAATTTTGACTTTCTGTTAATATACCGAGGTTTCTTTTCTAATTTCAATAAATAAGTGCTTTTCATTGAACAAAGTTTTCTTTTTCATATTTTAACAAGAATATGCTTTTGTACTGACAAACTGTTTTTATTCATTTATTGAGATAAATAATTGCCTTTTTACTGACACACCGCGTTTTTATTTTCTTATTTTAATGGATAATTTTCATTTAACTGAAACACTGTTTTTTTTTATTTTCTTATTTTATTAATTATTTACGTTTGTACTGACACACTTTTTTTGTTACTTTAATAAGTGCCTTATTCCTGAAGCACCATGTCTTTCGTCTTATTTTTAGATGTGAACATTGCATGAGTGGCAATGAGTGAGATTCATATTTTGAGTTAGAAATACTTAAGAGAATAGCAATCTTTAAATTTGTAATAAAATATTTTATTACAACTATTAATTTTCTTTCTTATTAACAGTTACAAAATTATCTAAATATATCCCAAGTCCCAAGAATAAAGGTTCATGAAATTGAGATCATCTGAATGCACTAAAAAATTGATCGACAAATACGGAGCATTTGAAACCATGCCTCAGTCACATTTCATCAGATTGCTTTTCTGTATCATCCTGTGAATGACGTGGCTATCAGGAAAGATACCAGAACGAAACTTTGACGACGACAAATTTCTTTTTATTTAATATAATTTCTTTCATATACAGAACTTAAATGCCTTCGAAATTCGATAACTGTTCGAACTTGAATTGTTTAATATTGTTTTCTATTCCCTTTCTAAATGTCATCAACATTTTTGTCATTTTTCTTATACAGTTTAGCCAGAGATAATATTTTGCCTTCCTGTATTTTTGTACAATTTAATATAACATATTTACATCATGCAGTATATTTTCAGACAATTATGTTTCAATTATTTTCGACGCTAGAAAATCGCCAAAAGTCGATTATTCGTATTTGTTTATTGAATAACACTCGAATGCCATTCTACTGACAACAGTAATTTTATTTACTAATTGCGATAAATAATTACCTTTTTACAGATACACCGAGTTTTTTTCTTTCTTATTTTAATGGATAATTGCTATTTAAATGAGACGCTGTGTTTTTCTTTTCTTTTTTTTTTAATAAATAATTGCGTTTTTCTTAAATGTCACTTCAAGTATTCCAGGTAAAATACTAAAAATAAAAAAAAAAGAGTAAATCGAATAACATAAAAGCTCTTTATTGACTTGAGATAATACAGTGGGCACATTTTCCGAAAATAATATAAAAGAAAATCTGTTATTAGCATTCACCATCCCGACAATAAAATGTTCTGGTTATGTCGATAAACTACATCCGGTAGCAAGGGCTTTGATCGGAAGGTTTTGAGGAGCATGAAAACACATCGGAATTTCTTTTGTTCACATGTCCACCCTGACCCCCGGGTGATGCAACCTGTAGAGTCCTAAATATGGGTCAAAACTCTATGAAAGTATAAAGATAATTGTTTTGTAGTAGAAATAGTTGCAATACAATTTTGGAAAATATTACCACTAATATATTAAACACTCGACAAAAAATCCTCTTTACAAAAATAGGTCAAATTGATTTCATACAAAGAATAAATATTTTGTTCATACTAAAATATCCATTGAGGGCGAAAGGCCATAGAACAAAATAGACCAAACGAAACCAAACAGACAATAACATTTGATGGAATTTGCTCAGCACGCTTCATCCTTTTGCGTAAAATCTCACTGAATGTATTCCTTGTTATTGTTTGACTGAGATGATTGATTGCTCAAAGGTTGTCTGCGTAACTCGTTAAGATAAATCTTTATCTTCTCTAAATAAGCTGCATAATCACATCGGGAGTTCATCTAGCATATCTACTAAAACAGAAGAAAGAGAATCTAAAAACAACAGCAAAAAAACAACAAAAAACAAGTATTTGATGAAGTATTTGCGAAAATTACATCAACAAACGGAAACCTGCTTTCTATGACAAATATATCGAAGCAATGACAAAGGAGCTACTTGCTTGAACAAAAGTAACTTAGTACTCATAAGTTCCCACCTGTGTCACGAAAATAAATTACCCATCCATATGTACTGGATAATAATAAAGCAATACCAAATTCTACTGAGTTGAATCGTTTAGAAAATACACCTATAGTGAAATAAAGGAAATGTATGCAATTGTATCAGTTAAATAACTATTCAAATTTCGACGAAGCGAGAAGTCTTAAAAATAATCATATACAGTTTTAATTTCAATGTTAACTTATTGAAATAATATCTATTTCAAACGTTGAACACGTAATTGTATTGAGTTTAGGGTTATTCCACATTAAACTAAGTAAATTGTGACATAAACTCCATTATGAGTTGGTCTATCACCGGCAAAGTAGTTAAGCCATTGAAAACGTTAAATGTTGTTTGTTTCTCAGTTCATACATATTATCCTAGGCCTGATTTATGTAATTATTTATAAGACTTCGTGGATATTTGTATATTGAAATATACATGCAAATGAGAAATTGATTGCCGTTCCCATGGTTTCTTAATTCTTTGGATTTAGCCATATATAGATTTTATTCTATCCAGGAGAGATTCGAAAAACCTGTTGGAAATATAATCCAGTATAATATCAGTAGAATTTCGAATCAGTCGATATCAACGAAATCGACAGAAATGCAATGACATAATTAATATTAGGTTTGTGCAAAAATAATATCGTTTTTTGACGTATTTTTAACGTCAAAAAAACGATATTATTTTTGCACGAACCTAATATTTTTTTAAATTTTTTTCGTCTTTAGTAAAACATATTAATTTAACCGTTTACTTTCCCTGAAACTTACCGTCACTTTAGAAATATATAAATTAACCCATTATTTCTTTCATGCTGAAGAAAAGGCAAGATTACTGCCATAGCCTACAAAACGAAATTGACTGAGGTTTATTAATTCGGAGAAAGCTAAATGAAGGTTGCTATAATTTGTTCTTCTACGAACGTTCTTAAATGAAAAAAATATAGAAATTAGTTGGTTCCGTATTATTGCTTATAAAATCGTTTCGTCCAAGGGAGTTTTCAACAGATTGCGTGAACAAGATTACACAGTCCTAGATAATGAAACGAAGCTTAGACAATATCCAATGAAAATTCTAGAAAATATGTACACGTCGGAACAATCTGTAGAACATTGAAACGACATGCATTTTACAGATGGTTTACGAGAAATTAAGCATGAGTAACGGAAACATAATATAATTTGGTTACATTTGACGTGACTTTTTTGTGGTTAATTGAATAATTATTATCATACAGTTAGATGATCAGACGAAAAAATGTGAAAACTAAGGACATAAGTGATGAGTTATTTGGAAGAAAATAACAGAAGGATTGGATGGAAAAGGGATTCACTGTAATACCAGTCCATTCTTTTGAAAAGATAGATTACTCTCTACTTTTAAGCTTCGTCTTGGCAGGTAATTTATCTTACAAGATAACGACGAGAATCAAGTTCAAAAGACACTTCTGAATGGTTTAAGGAGAATACGTATAGTGTTACGAAATAGCCTTTGCAATCAACCGAATTAAATCAAATCGAATATTTATAGCATAAACTGAATATTGCTGTTTATAAAGAAAGACCATCAAAGCCGGATGATTCGGAAGAGTTGTGCATCAAAGAATGGTTTAAATACGTGTTCAGAAAGGTCGAAGTATTACTGACGTCTACATAAAACATCTTTGAGAGAGATTGGTGCCAAACGGACCTCAAATCATATTGAGCAGGTAAATGTCATAAAGTCAAACTCCGAATGAACAATGGCAAAATATATCGAAAAAAAACTAATTATTTTGTGTATAAATGTACAGAGACGAGATGAACAGTTCACGACCTGAAACATTTTCAAAGCGTGATCACATGTCTAAACATCAAATTTACATTTGAAGTCATTTCTTGAGCAGCCGAGAAGATTTCAGCACCCCTCGTGATAAACTACTTACCTATGTGTTTCTTAACTTTAACAAAAACACAAAGCAAGAAAACCAAAACTACCACCGCCATTTTCTGAAAGCAATGAACAGAAACGAAATTAGATTAAATTTACTCTCCTCCCGTCACTTCTTTATTTTTTTTCAATTTTTGCTTTTTCATTTTCACTTGTGTTGCTCGCCTCACTTAAAGCCCCGTTATTCGATTAGAATTACAGCAGTTGATTAATGGAATATGAAAGAAAAAAGAGCGTAAAGAGTAAAAGATTAATTAAAGTTGTTTGCCTCAGTGGTCGAAAGAACAAACCATCTATCAAATTTTCTGTTCTTTTTTGGAAACAGAAACGAAATAATACTATATATCTCAAAGAAGCAGTCGCTGTAAAAATCATTTCCACGGCCAATATCCGACATGCAGTGATAAATAAAACAGAAAAAAAAGGTTAAGAAACATCCTTTTATTTCCAAACTGTACTTGACTCTCGGCCATGGCCATTCAGAAAACTTCCAATAGACAATCGAATTAAATTCAAAATTCAGAGACATATATGCAATGTGATAGGTCCTGATCTGCCATCTTGTCTACAAGCACTTTCTCACAGACGTAATGTACATTCGCTCTGTCTTTTCTACAAATATTTTCATGGCAACTGCTCTAACGAGATACTTTCACTGGTGCCAAAACTGCATGTATTTAAGCGTGCTACTAAGTTGGCATCTTGGTCCCACTCTTTCCCTGTTGAAACGGTTAATTGTATCCGCTTTTCTACTACAACAGCTCCTCTCGCACTTCCCGACAGTGGTACTTCTTTCTTTCTATTTGTTTCCCTGAAAGCTATAATTTTCAAATATTCAAATGTAATACCAATCGACATCTTCTGATGCCTTGATCATGATCCCCGTCCTCCGCTAAATCCTTTCCTCAAACACCCCTCTTAACACTTGCTATCACTCCCTTTAACCGATTACGTGCTAGTGGCTCCCCCGCCTTGCTTGGGGTGAAACGCTTAAAAGACTTATCAGGATGTTCGTTGAAATTACAGGAAATGACCTGTTAAACTAACTTGCACGACACATCACTCAGGTAAGCGTTTTATTTATTTATTAACCTTAACTTACTTTACTACAAAGACATAAATATGGCGCAAGTTACCGATATTCTTGTAAATAATACGAAGAAAATGACACTAAATCCTTCCCGTCCTTGGTAAGACGATACACTACATTCGCTTCCTGGGTAAGATAATAAACTAGATCAGCGTCCTGGGTAAGTCGATAAACTACATCCGCTTCCAGGGTATGACGAAAAATACATACTATAGCAAGGCCATTGATCAGGAGATTTTGAGGAGCGCGAAACCACTACTTAATTGCTGGTGTTCCCAGGTTCAACCTGACCTGGCATGGTAACATCTGTCAGCATCCCGGCTATTGGTAATTAGTTAACCCCCTAAAAGGAGTCAAAACAATATGAAATTATAAAAATATGTTTTAATACCTGCAATACATTTTTGGAATAAATATTACCAGCATTAGGTTTTTGAAAAAATATTAACAGGAATACATTTATCAGAAGTACATCTTTGAAAAAAAAAAAATAATACCAGCACTAGATTTTTGAAAAAAATATTACCCACAATAAATTTTTGGAAAAAAAAATATTACCAGCAAAAAAAAACTTGTCGGTATTAAATAACCCAATGCTGTAAACCAAACCAAACCAAACTCATTCATATGTATATTTAGAGTTTATTCCACTCCGGATCTCATCAATTTAAAGCGTGTAGCTTCGGGTGATTTCTTCGAACGTAGATTTACATTCAATGATAAAAGAGGCCCTCTGCTTTTTCCTTTCAGGTGGGCCGCTTATATAATATTTTCTCATTAGGTTATTAAAATATATACTCATCGAAATACCAGCTGGTTCGATTGCCTGTTTTCATGTCTCTTAGAGTCAATATCATCCACCGGAGGCACGATTCTGTGCCTAGTTTCTATAAAAATATCTTCCAGGTCAACTCTCTGAATTACATTACTCCTTTGATATCCTGCTGTGACAATGAGTGTAAATCATATTTTGGCATCTCCCACGGTCCACAATATATTAGAGTAAACGGAGATCAACTTCCGTTAGAACAAAGATTGTTTATTGACATTAAATTCGGTTAATACAGAAGTAATCGCCAACTAGTTTGGCTCGCTAAAATTCATCATATGCTAAGACGTCCTGTCATTTGTAATGGTTTTTTTCAAGGATCATTACGTTCTTGTGGAAGTCGACAGCAACACAGTAACTGAGTATTGAACCAAAGGTACTAGCAAATTAGTCTGTGATAATAGAACGAAATCCATCATGTATTTTCTCATCTTCTTCTTCTTTTTCTTCTTTTTCTTTTTCTTTTTCTTCTTCTTTTTCTTTTTCTTCTTCTTTTTCTTTTTCTTCTTCTTTTTTCTTTTTCTTCTTCTTTTTTCTTTTTCTTCTTTTTTCTTCTTCTTCTTCTTCTTCTTTGTCTTTTTTGCTTCCATTTTTCATTCATATGTCATTCATCGGTCTCGAGAAAAAATGGATTCGCGCATGAAGTGCTATGCTCAATCCATGACCCAGGCCTGGTCAGGTGTTTTTATTTTATTAGAGATTGGCTGTTGCTCATGCAGCGAGGCTCCCTCCCCATAACTTTGCCGCCATTTCGACCAAGAGAAAAGCAGAAGCCAAAACAGCTTGGCACTGGCGTCATCACAGGAGTTGCCAGAACGAATGGCATCGAACTGTCTTCGGGACTATGGCTCCAGATTTCACTTCAGTGTTGTCTACCACCCAGTCCTTAAAACTGCCTTTTTACTAAAATGCTCCAGCCATGTTATTTTTATTAACTTTGTGTAGAACTATATAGAGTATCTGTTGCCATGAGTTTCTTTTTCACCTGTAATGTTTCTAAGCAATTTGTTTTTTCTTTAACTACTGTGTCTTCCAATTCGCCATCGGTCTTCTGTGTCACATATTTCTTTGTTTATTATAAAACTTCCGACATAGTAATTTTTCCTGCTTTATTTTGACGTTTGTAATTCGTAGAATACTTTTTTTTTTTTTTTGATTGAATCAATGGACCATTTTTTATTTATAATTTGATTGGTCTAGAAAGAGAAAAGAAAAAAAAAGATTTTCGACACAGAATGCTGTTCTTCTACGTTGCACCTACCCATTGAGATAGCCAGTATCGATCTCTGATTAATTAGACTGTCGAAATTGACATTTTGCAAGTAAGCGAACAATTTTCTTCTACCCACTTGAGGCCTCCACGTAAAACCTGGGATTATGTTACAGATTACCCTCCCAGTGACGAAAAATCGCCGTGTTTATAACAGTTATATTATAAAAAATACGTATTTAGATACCAAAAATATGTAGAATTTGTGCAATAATAAAACTGATTTGTTTGCCAGAGATATTATTATAGTCACAATATTTATATTTTCAGTCTGTAAACAATATTTTACCATAAAAAATAGACAACTCTTCCGATATACAGAAATAAACGTACGTGTGCCTGTGTATTCTAAAACTCTGATCAAACGTTAAGAAGAAACCAACGTCTATATTTACTTACAGTACTGTCTATGAAATCATTTGGTATATAGTAAAGAAAATCGTTATTTGTTTTTATCTTTGCTTAAAAGGTTGAAATGTTAACGAGGTATATTTAATAGAAGTCATTTATATGAAGATAAATCATTTGTATTTTTTTTTTACTTATCGGTATTCGTAAATTTATCTACTAGTCTATAGACTTGTAAAAAGGCCAATCGGTTCATATTTTAATTTAATCACACGATGGCATAAAAAAAATAATAATAAAAAAGATAGTTAGAAGTAAAAATGAAGAATGTGAAGCTAGGTAGGCGGAGCAGAGAAAATAGAAAGAATATAAAAAATATAGAAAAAAAAAGAGAGAAAGAAAAGAGAAAGAAAAGGAGTAAAATAAGCAATAAATGATGAATAGAAGTAAAAATCAGGGAAAACGAAGAAAAAAGGAAAAGGGGGGAAAAAGGAGATAAACGTAAAAAAAAAAACGATATCAAAAACCGAATAAATATTAGAAAAAAATATGAAAAGAAATAAGCTATTAAAGTAAATGAAATATTTTAATAAATTTCTCTATCCAAAATATCTTTAGAATTAAAAAACTTTATATTCGATTTTTAGTTCTGAAGACTTTACTATCTCAGATTCTGTGGTTGAATCCTGAGTCAATTATTTAAATCTTCTTTCTGAAAATCTTCCTCCAAATTTAAATTCAGTTGGTGAGATTAAAATACGTGATGAACTAAATCAAATAGATTATGCCACAGAAAACTGAAATAAATCCAAACTTTTGAAAGGAAGATTATTTACGCATTTATGTCACTGCTATTAATAATTCTCAATGACTAAAAAACTGATTGCACAACTGCTATATTATCTTAGTACTTAACATGTGACTTAGCATTCTGTTTCCTTCTGACTATAAAAAGGGAAATCTTTTGAATTTATTCCCATTTCCATTCGGAAAAAAAACGTAAATAAATTGGGCAATTAAATGAATCATTAAATAAAAATAATAAATGCAAATACATAAGTAAATAAAAATACTTTTCTAATAGTAAGACAGAAAAGAAGTCAATAATAATAAACATATGTTAAAGATGGTAATGATAGATAATGAAAATAATCGATTAGCAAAAATGTTAAATGCATTACAGTCTATTATTAACCATAGCATATTAAAGATAGCAAAAGTCAAAAAGCAAAAATATTAACGAAATCACTATTAGTATTTGCAGACACCGGGTCCTCCTCAACTATATGTTGGTCAATGTGCGTCATAAAAATTCGGTTCTATGTAGGCAGGTGCACTTGTTTTTGTGTAAGAGATTCGGACTTTTTATAATTTTCAGGATTATATATTTTTCAGTAAAAAAACATAGGTTACATTTCTTGCCCACTGAAGGGCTTACCTTTCGCTACTAATTCCCAGTTGATAATTTAGTTTTTTATTCTCGCTTTTTAGTTTTCAGGCAAATTAGAGTGGGCAGTGCTGTTACTATATTTGATATTGTCCAATATCATTGGTGGGGGTAGAAACGTGATCTGCAACGGTTTTCCGTAGAGCCCACATAAAACTTGACCTCCTCGTCATATTTGATTCCAGGTTTACAAACTAACAATTTGAACATGCATTTATCATTTAATAGGCAGGGTTTGTTTTTTTCGGTAATTGTTATTATTAGGTTCGGGGATGCTGTTGAAGTGCTTATTTAGAATGGAACACTTGTTCTGTGCTGTATACTGGCCGATGTTTTTAGCACAACTGTCGCTAACTTTGACGTTGTTTTCATTCATTCCTCAATACTTGTGCTGGAGAATGATTGAAGTGCTTACGGACTGAATTCATAAAGAATTTTCCGACATTAGTTTTGACGATTTTGATGATAGGCGGGGTAAACAATATAATATTGCGTTTACAACGTTTTCATTAGTTGGATTCCCTATTACTATTCGCTAAGAATTCGAGGTTAATTTTATGTTTTCTATGTTCTAGTACTTCTACGTATTTGCCATGATGTTTGTCAACATGACTTTTTTTGCAAGTGGTTGGCGTACAGTTTAATTTGGACGCATTTATATAAGTTATTCAATATTCTAGTATGGTGGTTGTATTGTTTGTTGATGTATCTCTCGTTGTAGAAATATTTAGTACATAGTATTTGAAAACCGTTAAATTGGTCAAATGTTACACATCTTTATTGTATGGTTTGGGAAGACGATTTTATATATATACATATATGTGTGTGCGTGTGAAGTATGTATGTATATATAAGTATACATATAATTTAAAAAAATGTTTTAATGGATACTCATATTTGAGTAGAGGCTCCGGCTCCGTTTATTAAACAGTATATTTACTTATTTTCTTCTACAGACCAATTTAACATATACTTCTGTATATATATATATATGAGAGAGGATAGAACATTTCTTGGTCTTGAAATATAAAAAAATATATATCGTTATCTGACATATATATATATATATATATATATATATATATATATATATATATATATATATATATATATATATATATATATATATACATAGATAGATAGATAGATAGAAATGATGTGTTAAATACAACCGAAAATATCCATTTATTTTTTTTATTGTATTTGGCAATTTTCGAGGAATAAGACGTTACATTAGGAACATATTTTTTATAAACTGTCTAAAACTTATAATTTGTAATATTTTTCTTGAAATATCCTCAACCCTATCAATCTTTGTTGTTATTGCAGTAACAAGGTGTTTGATAATATATCCAGTTTTGTGGGTGCGTTATTTAAAGCGTTGAAATTGGAATAAAAATACTTTTAAAAATAAACAGCAAAGCATGTATCGAATATTCTCATGAATGTTTTTTTTTCTATGAGTAGTAAATATTTACGGGCCATTATTAAATATACAATGCAATATACCGTCTCCACAAGAGAATTTTCTTTTTTTAATGTTGTTTCTTTCATTTGTGAATAATGTGATACAATTTTGGTTATTTCTTCGCTGTATGTTTTGTATTTTTTTTTATATTATCTACGATGGCTTCTTGTGTTGAAAATTCTATTTTGCTTGTTTATGATGTGATAAGAGATATATATTCGAATTGCACTAATTTTCCACAAGTGACAATTCAACCTACGGGAAAGTGTGGTGCATGTGTTGCCAGTTTATGAAATGATGGATTTTAGGGGTACTAAGTTGTTCGTAATGATTAGATTAGTCATTTGTAACCTTCTGTGGTACATGATAGGTGTGTGGAATGTATTAGAATAGTTAACGTTTATGTATATAAGCGAATTATATTTTTAACTAATTTTTCATCTTCTATAAATTTCATGGGGATCTGGTTACGATAGAATAAACTAATAAGTTTTTTATTTCTGTTTATACTGTCATAATTTCTTCTGTTATTTTTTCAAACGAATTGAAGGATAATTTTATTTGCTCGTCAACGAAATAATGGGGGAAAATTGTGTCTTTCATTTACTTAATTTCTTATAAAATAATGTGTTCAAAGAAAATATTATGTTTGGAGAGCTTAATCAAATTGCTTTTTATATCTTATATAGGTGTGGACATTTACTGTTTTTAATTTTGATGACACGAAAATTCGATTGTGGTATTTATAAAGTGTTAATTAATAAGCGTATGCCTGTTGCAACATCTACAACAGCACAGAAAGGGGTTTTATTATTAATGCTAACTTCATACGTTTACGACCAAGTTATTCTTAAAGATTTTTCGATTTTTCTAAGTTTTTTTTTTTTTAGTATGGAAATGTCATCACGATATCTAATATATATGGAATGCTTTGCAAAAATATAATACATTTTTATATGCAACATCTCGAGCTTATATGATATAGAGCAATAGCAACAAAGTATGTGTTTAAATGTTGACATAATGTCCAATAAAATGATATAGCTTTGTGCAAGATATAAGAACTTTACATATAATTGTAAGCTTGTGAATTTATAGGAGCGATCTATATGTTTAGATAATGAAGGTAGGATGCCATTATTATCCTTATTAGCGAGAAGTTTTTTTCTTGAAATTCTTTAGTGAAATTTACGTTGCAGTTACTCGACAAACATGTTTTAAGGTTTACTTTATAGGGGCCTAGATTGTTGAGATTATGTATTTTTTGTTCTGCGTTTCCAAATCAGTAGTCAGACTCCACAATTTACATTATTCTGACTATTGTCCGCATATTTATTACAACGTTTCAGGTCTTGTCGAATTGGACCGTTTATTTCGCTCACTGTGGTAGACTGTTCTAGTTCTCCACTCCAAGTTCTCCATTGCCTTAACTGGGTATTTAACTCAAATTGGGTCCTGTCACTGGATCAACCAACGCCTTTATCCACTGTGCCATGTGTCCTTGAGGACATCTGTGTATGAATTTCTGGGTATTATAAATCTAATATCTTCAGCAAACGCTTTTTTACCAGTTCTCATCTTGCAATTTTTGCTGTTATCATTTCATGTTTTTACCAAAGATCATATTGCAGTTTTTGTTGTTATCGCTTTCTTCTGGCACTCCTTATTACTGGTTCCCATATTGTATTCATTTCTATTCTTGGTCGGTTCAGGAGATTTTTGTGACCTAGCATATGTGCTGATTCCTTAAGTTTACGAATTTTAAGAAAAGATGAGGACAATACCCGAATAATATATATAGTGTACATAATACCTCATCTCAGAAATATAGATAGATACTGTTGTCAGAATCATATCCATTCACAATTTTGTGGATTTCGAGGGATCTAAGTTCCGTTCTGTTAGCTGTGATGAAATTTTTTACATCTTTTTTCAAAAGCCTAATTGTGTTTTTCGTAATTTATCTATTAATTTGGATTTGATATTGAAGAGAGTGCCAAGGCTGTCATTGGAGTACTTTAAAAAATGATTGATTAATTCTCTTTAGATGTATACAAGTATAATACATTAGCGAAATTTATTTATTGTATGTTTCACTGATAAATCATTCCTGATCTGATTAAATAATTTTATTTCGCAGGAACTGCATCAACGAATCAAAATGATATTTGCATAAAGATCTTGTAGATTTCGATTTACATTAACTTTGTCGTTATGTAAATTAGATTTTAACAAATTCCAACACTATTTTTGTTATTTTAATCAGGTTTAATGCATTTAATTTTAGTTCAGTATTGTTTGTATAAACATAATATAAACTGAATTGTACTAATAGGTTCCGCCCGTATGTTTATCATATTCTAACTCTGATCTCATGGTATTTTCAGTGCAAATTAGTTTTGATTTCTTTTTTCTTTTCTTTTTTTTTAAACGCTAACTTTCGGTTGAAAATTTTAATCACTGTGGTTTCGGTGACGCACCGATATATTGAAATATTCTTTAATTTTAATTTTATTTTATATTCGTAATTTTCCCTTCTATCATTCTCTAGATGTTTCGAAAGAAAATTAATGAATCATTCACAAGGCAGCGTACGCGAGTTTGCAATCTATCTAAACTAGTAAGAGTGACTTGGCAGCTCCAGAAGAGATATGGTGGCAACATTCAATTCCTGACCTGACTTCGCTCTTGCAAAGGTACAGTGTAGTAGGTGGATTTTTGGTCTGATATGCCTCTTGTGGGGGTAGGTGTAGAAGGATTATTTTGGACTTTGTCTGCCTCTTGTATATGTAGAGTGTAGCTGGAAGATTTTTAGTCTGTCTGAATTTTGCAAATGTAGATTGTTGCAGGGGAATTTTTGTCTGATCTACCTCTTGTAAATGTAACGTGTATTAGGAGTTATTTGGTCTGATCTGCCTCTTGTAAAGGTAGAGTGTAGTAGGAGGATTTTTGGTCTGATCTGCCTCTTGTAGAGGTAGATTGTAGCAGGAATATGTTGGTATGATCTGCTTCGTTTTAGCCTGATCTGCCTCTTGTAAAGGTTAATTGCATTAAGAGGATTTTTGGTCTTATCTACCTCTTGTGGAGGTAGATTATTGCAGCAATATTTTTGGTATGATGTGCCACGTATAAAGGGGGAGCGTAGTACGAGGAATTGTTGGTCTGATCTACCTCTTTTAGAGGTATATTGTAGCTGGAGTATTTCTGGTATGATGTACCTCTTGTAGAAGTAGATTGTGGCAGCAGTATTTTTGGTCTGATCTGCCTCTTAAGGAGGTAAAGTGTAGTAGGAGGATTTTTGGTCTGATCTGCCTCTTAAAGAGGTAGAGTGTAGTAGGAGGATTTTTGGTCTGATCTGCCTCTTAAAGAGGTAAAGTATAGTAGGAGGATTTTTGGTCTGATCTGCCTCTTAAAGAGGTAGAGTGTAGTAGGAGGATTTTTGGTCTGATCTGCCTCTTAAGGAGGTAGAGTGTAGTAGGAGGATTTTTGGTCTGATCTGCCTCTTAAAGAGGTAAAGTGTAGTAGGAGGATTTTTGGTCTGATCTGCCTCTTAAAGAGGTAGAGTGTAGTAGGAGGATTTTTGGTCTGATCTGCCTCTTAAAGAGGTAAAGTGTAGTAGGAAGATTTTTGGTTTGATCTGCCTCTTGTAATGATAGAATTTGGTATGAGTATCTTTGGAATGATCTGCCTCATGTAATGGTAGATTGTAGCAGAATGCTTTTTAACTTGATCTGCCTTTTGCTTAGGTAGATTGCAGCAGGAGTGTTCAGCTACTTACTGGAGCGATACAGGAAACGGACCATTTTACATGTTTCTTTACCAATGGATCGTATATACGAGTTCAACTTGAGTTCAGGTGTAGATATGATACCTCCTGGAGAGAACACCTTTTCGTTGTGATAGGAGAAAATTCAATGGTCCTCTGAGATGATGGAACGTAACTATTTGGGTTTTTTAGGTAATGAAAGAGACTAGCTAGGTATTCTGCCATTGGGTTGTTAAACGTAGGTTAGAGTCGAGATAATCTACCGAATTCTGGATATTTATATATTTTGTAGGTGTACCCTCATATCATCTGTATACTTATTCAAAATTCTTAGGCAGATCATTGATGCAATCTAAAAAGATATTTGGAACGAGAAAGGACACTTGGGAGATATTTGTATTGATCTCTTGGTCTTCAGAGGAGTGACCATAAGCAACCAACTTCAGCGATGTATTTAACTCATAGGAATGACTTGATAATTGAGAAGACACTTCCAGTGTTTCCATAATTGGAAAGCTTGTTTAGCAAATCTTTATTACATGCCTTATCATACGTCTTCAAATGTTATATTAATCAGTTCAAAAGAGGCAAGGAAACAACGCCACTAGAACGCAGGATGTGAAAATGAAAGAGAAGACTGAAAATGGTCTGAACTGTGTAAAGGACAAAAACGGAATAGTGTTCAAGAAGACAGAAAATGGCGATTGACGGTGCATTTAAATTTTGAAGATTGTAAATATTAGGGAAGCAAGAAATCAGAAAGGGTTCCCACATGTAGGAAGTGCGAGAAAAACACTCCTATTAGAGAAGTAGAGATTGCATCTGAGTAGTTCAACATTAAGACAGTGCGAGTGGCCAATCTAGTTGCACACTTATGTAGCACGGCCACCGAGGACAGAACTTTATCTGAGCTGATTACATCAAAATATTTGTAGAACAGCCAGGGTGAAGACACCACGTCATGTCGGTGGGGACGTAACTTGTGACGAGGTGCCTGGTTAAGTGATTTTATTGCTGACAGTTCTCTGGATTTTGTCAAGAATCTCAAGATGTACAGCAGGAGCACAACGTCAGATATGGCAACAGTATTCAATATACAGATGAATGCTAGATTTATAAATGTGCAAGATGGATTATGGAGAGAAAGATTTTGGCACGACTCGGTTAAGCAATCTTTTATGCAGCAAACATAGCAATTGACACGATATAGTCTCTCCATATAGATCGAATACGATTGTCTATAGCCTCCGTGATCAATGAACGTGAGGATACCTTATAGACCGCGCTGGTAGGAATAGGTATTTTGTCGTTCATGTAGTTGTTCCTATTGAGTTTATCAACAAGCTTCTTGTTGATTATCGCCTAAAAGAGTATGCTGATAATAATAGCGTGGCTGAGAGATCGATACTGAGAGGAAGATTAGCGTTCACTTGCATGCTTGAAAAAATGGCATACACTTGATAGCCTCAACAGACTTTCTTTCTTTTTATGCGCGGTGTCCCTTCAGGACGTAGGTGGTCATGGCTGTCCATTTTCTCCTATTCCTTGTAGCTCTCAATATTTTTTGTCTCTTTGGTACTTCCCCCTGGCAATGTTCTGTCATCCACTTGCATAAGCCCGCCAGGTATGCCATACATTGATTTCCCTTGTATCTCTTTCCCTCTATTCGACTTGTGAGTGTCAGATTCTCCAAGCCCTCCTTCATTATTTCGTGTCCCATAAACTTCACCTGCCTCCTCCTGATGTTAATTATAAACTTATTCCTTGCTTGCACCTTCTCCAAAATCTTATCGTTGCTCACACGCCTGGTCCATGATATACTTCGTATCCTTCTGTAGAACCCTAACTTCGTTGCCTCCAGTTTCATCTTCATCAATGAAAAGACCGTCCAACATTCGCTGCCTTCAATGAGAACAAATATCACGGAGCAGTTCAAAACTCTTTTCTGTGTTACGAATCAAACCTTCTTGTTTCCTAATACTCTACCTAACTTTTGGTTTGCGTCATTTGTATTCCCAATACGCTTTCGGAGACAAGGATTTACTCTTATGCTAGCAGTTAAACAATTTCACTAAGCTCGTGAATAACTCAGACCTAATATCCTTAAAGACAAACACTGAGATTTTATCAAAACCAGTAATCTTCTGTCAACGCTTTTGATAAGAAATGTGATAGAAATATTACTAAATTTGAGCTATGTATTTGCTGTTTACAGATATATAACTTCTTGTAATGTATGTATTTTGAAGGTATAGGGTAGGCATTAAATCTAATAATTGTTAAAACGTGTTTAATTATTGTCTTTCGATAAATGGATTCTGGTTGATAGGTTTCAAAGCCTACTTTAATTGTTTCTCAAATGTTCATTTTTCCCATTAAACCTTTCATTATTCCCTTCTATAAGAGAAAATGTATCTAGCGCTCTTCCAAGTCGAGCGAATATTTAGTTTGTATCTGTGAAGACAGTTGTATATATTTATTGTAAATGTCATTTAAATATTTTCGAATGCTTAAAATCATGAAAGAACCGAAATATTTTGGTCTCCATAATAACAGCGAAAATATTCATGAGACAAAATTTGAATTTCTTAGATAAAATACCGTTTATTAAATTTATTCACTATTATTTCATTCATCCAACAAACTTTATATTTTATTACGTTTCCCAGTATCTATTTCCATGAAAATTAATAAAATGACATTAACGAATATGGTGTGAAACATGAGTCAGTATAAACAACATTTCAAAAGGAATCCAGAATATTCGAATAGTCTATTCTGTTATACAAATGGTCGCTTTTGACATTCAAAGAAGTAAGATAAATATAGATATGTGTCTAAATTGGAATGACCTCTACCGGTTGCCTCTTGTAGTCTATTCGACCAACAAATGGCACGAGAATTCAGACATACAAGATATATGTTTGCAAGTTTGACTTTAAACAGAGGCTAAGATTTTAGCTATGATCCGTGTTGATTTTTTTAACGGTTGTGAAATGTCCGCCTGGATGTTACAATAAGCTGAAAATCCGGCACAAATAAGATGAAAGAAATTATAGCAAAAAATGATAATTCATCGAATAAGTACAAAGCTTCATATCACAATTTGGGGTAAAATCAAGAAAGATGGGGTATATTTACGTTAAAATATAATTAACAACCCCAAAAAGACACTTGTGGCAATAATGCATCGACATGTTTTACTAATTTGCATTTTATTCACTTATATCAACGCACCGCTTTATTAAAAGAATCAAGACTGAATGACTCAAGGAACATTTTTTTTTCCTATCTTCACAGTAAAAATGGTATGGAAAGATTTAAAAATGGTATGGAAAGATTTCCTATCTTCAGAGTAAAAGTGGTATGGAAAGATTTAATTTTCGCCTTCAGTCTGAAAAGACTGAAGGCGAAAATTAAATCTTTCCATACCACTTTTACTTGGCTAAATATTTTAACAATTTTTGTTGATTTGTTAAAAAAATTATAACTGAATATATTATAATAATTTTGTCAACTTTTAACTGAAGATATTTGTTCAGTTTGGTCACACTGACCGCGATCTGCGACTGGATTTCAAATTATTAACTCGTCAAATTTGTCTGTCCTTGTCTATATCATTATTGGTTTGCCTTGCAGAGAGGTGACAACATTTCGCTTTAACATTCGTCTGACAAAAACATGCCTTTGAGAAATTGTAGTTTTGTCGATACAGTCATCTCTGAACTGTCGTTGTAATTATGATTACTTCTTTTATCCAAAATGAAATTTAGTTTCCTTTCTGTCACTAACGACGTCACCTCAAACGTCACTATAACGTTTGCAACCAAATTCATTTTTATGAGACAAAATATGGATGTTTTGCGTTCAAACAACCTGTACACTTTATTTGTTCTGCATATATTTTGATATACAGCAATGTAAAGACTATTTTTTTTAATACGTTACAATATTTTTTTCGAATATCAACAGAGATCTATACACTCTATATTGTAAAAGTTAATCTTTTGTTTTTCGGCAGCAACCATATGATAAAAGGGTTGTGATGAGGAAATATATCAGTAACCCTTCCAAATCATTAACATTTTATTCCGTATACAGTATTCGCTGTAGTTACTACTCCATATCGCATTTGTTGTTTATGGGGACATTCAAGGTAGAATAATGCAATGGTATGACGGGTCCTTTTTTTACCAGGTATGTTGAGATTGCCCCGTCCTTCCTCTTATACGTGGATTTGTTTTCTTTTCTAGCCTTTGCCTAAAGAAGTAACGCAGCAGGTGTCTGAATTCATAGTTTCCTTCCCCTAAACTAGTTCCCACACAAGGCTATAGATCCCAGTCTGTCTACTATTTTAATGGGGAGAAGAGATGGAGTCATTTCCCAAGGGTAATAGCATGTAAGTTAATATAATGAACACGACAGGAATTCGAACTCAGCCCTTCGAATATATCTGACGTGCTTCCTCTTTTCTATTTTTTTTTTGCCTGATGTCTTATCAAGTTGTGAATTTTTATTCGTTGTCACTTTGCTTCTTTTGTATATTTTCACTTTCGAACATAAAAACAAAGTGATGACCAATACAAATTCACAAAGTAATAATTCAACAGATCAAAATTGACTTGAAGAAAAAGACTTTTCAAATTTAAATAAACAGCTCCAAACATTGGGAGCACCTTGAGGTGGTGTTATGTTTAGCAAGCTTGTCTCACTAGAACAGTTACGACCGAGAAGTGAATTCGATCTTCACTTGGTGCCTCATACTTTCGGCCTTGTGCCACATTTAAAGTGGACACCTTGAGGTCGTGTAATGGTTAGCAACCTTGTCTCGCTAGAACATTTACGACTGAATAGTGAGTTCGATCCTCACTAGGTGTCCAATACTTTGAGCCTTGTGTCACAACTAAGCTACGCTTGAAAAATTGGGAATAGTGATCTAAACTGTTCTACTGAGGCTGTTCGTACCTTCCGTCGAATTCTCTGCTTTTGGCAGGGAGGAAGCCGGACGTAGATAGGCCGAAGTACAGATTTTCGTCCTGGGAGGTAGACAGACCCGAAACCATTTATGCAGGTTCTACGAGGAATTTTTGGCCGAGCCTACGAGCTCAGATGAGCCACGTTAAACTCGGCCTTCTGCAACATATATCCTTCATTGTGTGTGTGTGTGTGGGGGGCTAAATATTAACAGTTCCAAACATTTTAGCTATTTATTAACGTGCGTACGAGAAATTTCCATAGCATTGTTTGGCTTACGGCCACATTGTGTAGAATCACCAGTTGGCATACGATCACAGATGTTAAGCAACAACTCTGGTTAGTATCTAGATTAGCGTCCGCTTAGGAATTGCAGGTGCTGCAAGCTTAGATATGCTTTGGATAAAATGGATACCGACGCGTAATAGACAATTGTAGAGCTCAGTTCCAATTCCAGTCGGGATCTCACGCAAATATTGCTGGGTACAGTATGCATTCACATATTCTCCCCCAGTGATTGGTTAATTAGTATCAGTATACCTTTATTATCTCCGAAAATTCTCACTATCTAAATATATGTTATAGACTTACATAATCTGCAAATGGTTTGTAAACCGTAAAGGCAAATCAATCTATCAATAATAGAATTGATCCTTCGACTTTTCTTTTTCATTGGTATCTGTTTATGCCATATGCAATCAGGCGAGCTTTTAGTTTTCTGCTGTGGAAAGAGCAATTTTCACTTGAACGTATTTGTTTCAATTGGGATCAAAAATAATATTTTCATTCTTACAAGTGCCTCTCAGGAGTTAAGGCAAAATACTAAATTTTAATTTAGAAATGTATTCATAATTCAAGAGAAATCTATATGCGGAGAAAGTTTCTCGAAGATCCGTTTTTTTCATTCGTTCTTAATCTTATTAACTTTTATATTATTAATTTTTCCCAACTGTCTGTATTTCTGAGATGAGATATTTTAACTATTTATAGTACTAGCAACATGACCCGGTGTTGCCCGTGCTTGATTCAAAAATCGTACGACTCATACAGCAATCGCTATCACTTGATTTAAAATATTTTTGCCCTTCCTTGCCTGTAAAGGAGTGCCCTTTGTCATGCTGTTGTTGCTACATGCCTTACTTCTTGCCTATCTCACACTGCGAATTTTTTCTAAGCCCTATACTAAACATTAAATCGGTTACGAAAAAAGAACTAAACTAAATGAACACAAAACGATCAGCTTTAAAAAAGGACTCGGAACTGGAAAAACCGAATGAAAAAAGAATGTTAACAACAAATACTTTTTCACGCCCAATCCATTTCTGGCGAATCAGAATCAACGTTGAGTTTAAGCAAGCTAATGAACCAATTTGAGTAAAGTGCCATGCAGATTTAATTTTTTCCCACTTGTGACGAATGCATCTATCTATATTTTTTACATGCTAGCATGCTAGTTAACATTCGTGTCAGTAAGCTCTTGGCTTTCACACTGGCCAATAGAATATTCCTGCCTATTCGTGGCAGCCAGCTATAGGCTCTCACTCTGGCCAGTAGAAAATGGCCGTGAACTACATGAAAACTACCGTAGAAGCATGAAAAAAATCTATTATTTTATTATCGATAGAAGGTGGGAAATGCATAGTCGGTGTTGGCCTTTCCGATAACTTGGAGCATGTGCATGTAAGTCTTCGTGCAAATCCGTCGAAAATTGCGGCCGTGCATTAGTTTACATACACACAGACATACTGCCTTTTATAGATACAGATAAATGGCGAAACCTCTTCGCTAACAGGATTAATATAAGCATTAACTTACTAATAATCCACTGAATGACGTGATCTTTATGCATAAAATTGTTTTCAGATGGATTTAGTGGAGTTTAGATTAGAAAATAATTTCGAAAACTTTTTTTAAAGCTGATCATTTTGTGTTCATTTTGTTTATTTCTTTTTTTTTGTAACAGATTTACTGTTTAGTATAGAACTTCGAAAAAAATTCGCAGTGTGAGATAGGCAAGAAGTAAGGCATGTAGCAACAAGAGCACGGCAAAGGACGCTCCTTTAAAGGGAAGGAAAGGTAAAATATTTTAAGTCAAGTGATAGCGATGGCTGTATGAGTCGTATGATTTTTGAATCAAGCACGGGCAACGCCGGCCCATGCTGCTAGATAGATTAATATTACTAATTTCTTCATTGTATGATAATAAGAAAGAGTCTCTCTTGCTCACCATTAAACCAGATGTATCTTTATCGTTGCTGTGTCATTTGAAAAAGATCAATGTCTTTATCATATTTATTTCTATCATCAATTTATTTCAAGAACAATCATGAAAGTGTTTACGGACAGTGAAGGTTTAAATGTTATAATCATTTTTAGTTATTTTCATTGTATTAAAAACGTAGCACGATGATTGCAATTCAGTCTATCAGTCTGTCTATCAGTCTGTCTATCGGCTGTAGTTTACTTGTTATATAACAACATCCTACGGCAGAAACGTGATAACAAGAAAAATGATACTCTGCTAATAGTTATTTTTTCTTCATATTCTCAATGTGCGTATGATAGTCCTGTATGGATTGAATATAACTGACTTAACAATTTGATATTTACAAGAAATTACATGCAGTATGGATGCACTGACTCTCCACTCATTGATTTCTTGGCCGTCAATGTGAACAGGAAATATGATTTAATGAAATCTACAAACAGATCGTTTTCCGAACAGTAATATATACGAAGAAACAAAAAGAAACAACACAAAGAAGGAAAGAAAAAAAATACGTATTATCTTCTAAGTAGATATTTAACGGTTAATTCGAAAAGTCGGGGAAAAACACCCTGACGTACTGGAATATAAAAATCACTTTCTGATGCAAATAATTCATAGAAAATTGATAGGAAAGATAATTCGGGTAAAGTAAGGAAGAAAACTGTCAAAGAATATATTTACCAATAAGATATTGGCTCCGTCTCTTTTCAATACTTACGTTACACATGTTATCCAACGATGTTGTACGATTTCTTTACAAATGAACTCAAGCTGTACTTACCTATAAAAAAAGAGAAAAATATAAATAAGTTATGGACGGCATACATCTTTTTCACTGAAGGTATTTATTTAAAATAGATAGAAATTTACAAAATAAATGAATGTCTAAAAAATAAATATATATATATATTTGATGATTGATTTAAATAGACGGGTAACCTGACCGATGAGAGAAAGAATATAAATGTATATCGAATTCGAAAAGTTCCAACTAGACATCTGGAATTTTCAAATAGTAATGCCCTCTCTTTCTCGTGACCATTTCCCAGAGCCCAAAATATAAGAAATGTTTAGTTTGGGAGTAGTCTCCATGATGAAAGAAGACAATACCACCAGGGAAATATTTTCTTTAGTAGAGTTTTTCGATCTTTAGGTGGAGAGATTTTGGTTTCACAGTTTAAAAAACAACTATGTCTACTCAAAATATACATCGAATAAAATGGTTCCAATAATAATAATTAAATATTTTCCCTAATTGTCTGCATATATATATATATATATATATATATATATATATATATATATATATATATATATATGTGTGTGTGTGTGTGTATGAATGTGTGTGTGTGTGAGAGATGATATACTTTCAAGCTATGCTATATTTATAGGTAAAATTGGTCAATATGAGGTATAGAGCGTATGTAAATGTAAAAGTGTGAATTGTAGTCAACACTCAAAGTCGACAGTCTGTTTGATGCTTAAAACCAATTCCTGGGGCTATGGACTGTCGATTCTGTTTAAGCATGGAACAGGCATCCATGTTCCTTTTTTCAAAATACATACATACACAAACACAAACAAACACACACAAACACACACACACATATATATATATATATATATATATATATATATATATATATATATATATATATATATATATATATATATATATATATATATATATATATATATATATATATATATATGCATGTATGTATGTATGTATGTATATAAAGAAAACTATTATAATAAGCAGCTATTTGTACCTGGTAACTTGGTAATATCATTATATATTCCCAGAGAAGAATGTTTCATACTTCTACATACATGAAAGTTATAAATCCCGAAAAACCGCAGTTTTCTAAATAGTTAAAAAGTCCTAATCATTCTGAATAATTAATATGAATAGTAACTATATTAGAAATATGAATCAGTTCTCTTTCTTTATTACACAATCTTTTAATATGAAAAACTTTAATTTCCTTTTAGGCAAGATCCAAACTTGTTGCTAAAAATGAATTTCGTCAAATTGTTTAACATACTCTCTATCTCTCCTAGCAATTTAGGTTTATAGATGCAAGAGTAAATATTTAAATAATAGCATTTTTATGTATTTTTATTTTTGCAATTTTATCTCATTTACATTATTCGAACTATTGTCATCTTTGTAGACATATGTATTACAACGTTTCGGCCGTCGTACGGACCGGCCTTCTTCCGGTGTTTGGAATATCGATCTTATCCCTTTATTTCGCTCACTGGGGTAGACTGATCTAGTTCCACGTGCCATGTTTAATGGATGTCAGTTATCGCTTGCTAATTTCCCTCTGAAAGTTTTCCACTGCCTTAACCGGGTATTGAACTCACACTCTTTGTGTTCTGACACTGGAATCTAAATAACGCCTTTATCCACTGTGCCATGTATCCTTGAGGACATCCGGGTATCAATCCATTTTTACCAGTGTTCATATTGCAATTTTGCAGTTATCTCCTGTTAATTTCCATCTGAAAGTTCTCCACTGCCTTAACCGGGTATTGAACTCACACTCTTTTGTGTCCTGTCATTGGAACTAACCAACGTCTTTATCCACTCTGTCATGTGTCTGCCATTTGTTTATATATATATATTTTTATATTTTCTTTTTTCTTTATATTATTCTCTCTTCATTTATATAATTTAATCATTCAATTTTTCTTTCTTTTTTTTTATACAGCTTTCCTTATTGTACCCTTTATCATTCTTTTTTCTATTCCTCTTCCGTTCTTTCTTTCTTTCTTTCTTTCTTTCTTTCTTTCTTTCTTTCTTTCTTTCTTTCTTTCATTCATGCATTCATTTCTCACATATTTCTTTTTCCTGGCAATGCTTTCTTTTTTTCGTTTTTTTTTTTTCATCTTTCGTTTTCTCCCCATTTTATTAATCATTTTATTAAGTTGGTGGAAAAATAATGACGGTTTTTGACGTATTTTTTTTACGTCAAAAACCGTAATTATTTTTCCACCAACCTATTACGTATTTAATAATTTATCTATTGCTGTTTCTTTCATTTTTATCTTTAATTTCATAAAAACTTTTTGGTTTGATTCTTTGTTTATTTTTTGATGTATTTATTTTTTTTATCCTTTTAATTTATTATATTTTTACGGTTTCCAGAATTTGTTTGGAGTTTCTTTTTTGTTTGTTCTTTCTTTCTTTCTTTCTTTCTTTCTTTCTTTCTTTCTTAATTTCTTTCTTTCTTTCTTTCTTTCTTTCTTTCTTTCTTACCACTTTCGCTTTCCATTTCTCTTCTCATTTCTTAATCTTTCTATTTTCAAAGTGTTCATATATGTTTTTTCTCATCTCGGCGCCAATTCACTATTTCTTATCTTTCTTGTCCAATTAACTCCTAACGCTCGCAAACCATTCAATCTGAAAGTTGAATCAAGAAAATCAGTCTTCAACTATGTGTATTTTTTTTCTCCACACATCGAAAATTGCCAAAATCCACTTGTAAAAAGCAAAGACATGATTTCAGTTTTGTTTTATTTGCATAAAATAGACGGCGAATCTTATATTGCTTCAGGTCATTAATGCGGCAAATACAATTTTCGTGGTGACAGTTTGAAATGCAAAGATGCCATATTGGTTGATAACTAATACTATTCAAGTAAACATTACTGCGCTGTGTCTGCGAGAAACCAGTGAGGTTTGTTCAAAGAACTGCCTGTTATAGAAAAGAAAGACAAACGAGATGTGAAAACGGAAATTAATAATTATTTATTTGTCTAATCTGTATTTTATAGATGGGAATGAGAAACGGAGACTGAAATATTAAAATAGAGGGACAGAGAGAAGATATATATATATATATATATATATATATATATATATATATATATATATGAAATTATATGTAACAATTTCTAAGAGGATAGAGTACAAGTCAATGTCCAGTACAGAATAACAATATAATAAAAAGGTTTAAACACTATTATTCCATGGTTATAATTTATTACATAGGAATCCTAATTACGATCCAATTAATCTGACCTACAAATTCAAAAAGAAATCAGAAAAAAAATAATTTTAATTTATTTTTTCTGATTTCTTTTGGAATTGATATGTCTGTTTAATTGGATCGTAATTACGATCCCAATGTAATCTCTATCTATAAAAGGCAGGATGTGAGTGTGTGTGTGTGTTTGTGTGTGTGAGCGCGCGCGCGCGCGCCCGTGCGTATCGAATGCACGGCCGCAATTTTCGACGGATTTTCACCAAGATTTACATGCACATGCACATGCACATGCACCAGGTTAGTGGAAAGTTCAAGACCGACTATGCATTTCAAAACTCCCATCGATACTGGAAATAATCGATTTTTTCATGCTTCTACGGCAGTTTTCATGTAGGTTACGGCCATTTTTACTGATCAGAGAGAACCTATAGCTGGCTGCCACGAATAGGCAGGAAGATTCTATTGGCCAGCGTGAGAGCCAATAACTGACTGACACGAATCTTAACTAGCATGCTAGCATGCAAAAAAAAAATCGATGGCTGCATTCCTCACAAGCAGGAAAAATTTAAATCTGCAGGGCACTTTACTCTAATTGGCTCATTCGCTTGCTTAAACTCAACGTTGATTCTGATTCCGCAGAACTGTGTATGGGTGTGAAAAAGTATCTGTTGTTAACATTCTGTTTTCATTCGGTTTTTCCAGTTACGAGACATTTTTAAAGATGATCGTTTTGTGTTCAATTTGTTTGGTTCTTATTTCGTAACAGATTTAATGTTTATTATAGAGCTTCAAAACAATTCGCAGTTTGAAGTAAGGCATGTAGCAACAACAGCATGGAAAAGGGCACTCCTTTAAAGACAAATATATATATATATATATATATATATATATATATATATATATATATATATTATGTATATTTAGGCAGCAATTTTTCCTTCGTACTTATTCACTAAATAATACAGACAAGTCTTGTCGATTTATTTTAAGTAATTTCCTTTCATAATGTCTGATAAGTTTAATAACATTCTAAAAAACTAAAGGAAATGACCATATTGATACATGCTTTAATTGATACATGTTTTAATCCTATCTTCCCATACTTAATACTTCTCGTTTTCACTCTCGGGTGGTCATGGGTGACGTCACAATCCGCGACTCGTATACACAAGTTTGTCGTTGCTTTGAAATTTTTCAGATAACAAAAACAGTCGAAGATTATTGTTTCGTCCGTGTATTGTTTGATATACTGAAATGTAATTGTCATCTTTGATAATGGCTTATGTAAGCCGAAACATTAGATAGGATTAAAACATGTATCAATATAGTGATTTCTTTTCATCTTTCAATGATAATGTTATTACGCATTAATATATATATATATATATATATATATATATATATATATATATATATTACGCATTACGCATCTCTCACTCTCTCTCTCTCTCTCTCTCTCTCTCTCTCTCTCTATATATATATATATATATATATATATATATATATATATATATATATGTAACTACACTCTTCTCGAAAAACCTTCGGTTCCTTGATTTGCTAATGATCAAATCAATCACGAAGGAAAAAAAGGTTTTAAAAAAGAAAGAGCTAGAAACATGAACGTCTGTCGAAAATAATCGTACAGCATACAGGCCCAAAGCCCGAAGAAAGAAAAAACCGATACGAGTTAACAACTAACTAAATGTGCTCAATACAAAAGTAGAGCAGCCATAGTCAAACTAGAGAGCCTGACAAACCTACCAAGCAGATCGTCAGGGAAAGCTTGGTAGGTTTCTCTGGCTCTCTAGTTTTGACTATATATATATATATATATATATATATATATATATATATATATATATATATATATAGATAGATATATATCATAAAAACACACACTAGAAGAGATAGACAGATATTAAAAGACTAGTATACATAGAAAATAATGATAGAATACATGCTCATTTCGGTTCAGCTCTCGGGGAGAAAAGCGAATTTGTAAAGGCTCTTCTGGCGTGTTTATCTAAAAATAAATACGTTTAAATTCACCTTCATCCCTGATACTAAATCAGTCGAGTTTCTATCCCGGCTTGAAGCAATCGCATGACTAGCCTCACTGATGAGCTGTGAAACAGCGAAACTGTCTGTCTGTAGATGACACACAGATTGATAGAGAGAAATAAATATATATTTTAAAAGTCATAGATAGACCTGGAAAGAATGATATTTTTTCCGAGTAATTTCCGGCTATATTCATGAAGAAATAATGAGTGAATGGAAATCAGTAGACTTGCAATGCCTTCCGTGACTAGTTTCCTAATATTGTAATTAAACTCGAATCACTGGAAGCTGCAGGGAAGCGTCAAATATTGCTAGTGATGTTCCTTATACTCGTCAGGTTTTCAATCTTACAGTGAAAAACGATTTTTTTTATAAAGCCTTAAGCAATGAAAGTAGGCAACTATTATCAATAACTTTGCACTCTATAGAGAAAAAATGAATGCATTCTAATTGACTGTTCTTTGTATGTTTTTGTGTTTCTCATGTTTCGTCTTTCGTAATCACTTGCTGCAAGTTTTCTTCTTAGTCTTTAAAACTTTAAACACGACACAATCCTCCAACATAATTTTAAGATCGAGTTTTACGGCATTCTGTTAATAAAGTCAATGAGAAAGTTGATGATGTTGGAATGTATCCTCTGTTTTATCTCTGTTAAAGAAAGGATTAAAACTTTCATAATGCCGTAAGGACAAATTTCATATTGTGTAGATTATAAAGTATCGCAGGACGATATTTCAATCACATCAATCATCTCTTTCGATTGATGATAACATAATTACGTAATATTGATTATTCATGATCACATTTATTGAATATTTTCTTTATTTATCAACGTTCCTATTTTCTATTTCTTCTTTTCTTTTTATACTCTTTTTCCTTTCATTCACATATTTCCATCGTTTTTATTCATTTTTTTTTAATCGACATCATACCATGCGAGGCAGTAGAGTGGTTAATGGGTGCGGAAGAATTAGGAATAGATGCATTAATAACGAGCGGGGAGATAAAAAGTAATCAGGAGAACAGTAGATAGCGATTTACATTTCATTCAAATTTTTGTAGATTAAAGTTGGCTGGAAAGCATAGATCCGAAAGGAAGTTCCACAAGCGAGATTTGCGAGAAAAGGAACTGTTAGCATAGAATTAGGTCTACGTACATCGAGCCAGCTCAACAGTAATTAAATGAGATCTCGACATCCGTACAATTACCATGAAAGTATTCATAGGAAAGATACAGGACAGCTAGGAAAACTTACGTTGTTGAGAAAGTAATTAAATCCGAGGTTCCAGATCAGCACCAATATTATTGCTGATACTTCTTTGGATTTTATTCTTCCATTTTTTTTTATTATTAATTTTCTATTTTTTTTTTCCTAATTCTCTCGTGTTTTTCTGTTTTATTTTACTCTGGATATATTCTTTCATTCTGTTTTTATTTATTTCTTGATTTGCTTCTTTTTTTCTTTGATTCATTCTTTCTAATGATTTTAATTTTTCAGTT
The DNA here is from genome assembly GCA_963932145.1 of Acanthosepion lycidas. Lineage (NCBI taxonomy): Eukaryota > Metazoa > Mollusca > Cephalopoda > Sepiida > Sepiidae > Acanthosepion > Acanthosepion lycidas. The sequence continues at coordinate 18,706,540 of OZ010578.1, read as the reverse complement.
CATTAATTTTTCATATTATCACATATATTTATTCGATTCAGCTATTTATATATATTTTTAATTTATTGTTTACGCAATCTGAAAATACATTAATTTCACTTTCCATCAATATTTGAATTTACAGTCAATTATTTCAATATTTCAGCCGATTTATAATTTTCACATGGTCAATGGGACATCTTCCTTTGTAACTACTTTGTACAATTTGAATTTCATTTTTAATTTAATTTAAAAAAAATATATTTATTTATTTAAAAAAAATACAGTAACTCTGCTTGCTTTTAAATTTACCAGAGCAAGCATTTTCCTTTTCTGTAATATTTGCCTTTTCTGTAAATTCCGGCTCAATTTTCTAATCTGTAGAAATACTGTTTAATTTCAGATCAAAGAAGCAATTCCTGTTAGAACGACATACGTCGTAAAACTACCGAGGACACACAGAGTTTTGGCTAACTAACTTATCCAAGGCAGTGTGAAGCAAGTGCTAATATCAAATAAAACACTTTCCCTTTGCTTAAACGAAAATCCTTTAAATTCTTCCCTGTCTCTAACGATGTTCGTTCTCGCCTCAAAATTCCTATCGATTTGAATACACTGGAACAGGTCACTGTATATAGTCTGATGAAAAAGATCGTTATTCAAATCAGATGTCAAGGAACTGGCGCCCAATACAAAAATACTCAAGTCCAGTCAAAGATAATGAAGATCTTTTGG
>OZ010578.1:18680826-18700826 GCA_963932145.1 Acanthosepion lycidas | reverse complement strand
ATATATAGATATATATAGATATATATGTCATGATCTTATATATATATATATATATATATATATATATATATATATATATATATATATATATATGTATATATGTGTGTGTGAACACTTCGTTTCAAATTATTTTCGAGGTGATACTTTTCCATCTCATCGAAAAACTATTGTTTAGAATCTAACGAGTTATTTTTGAATGAGTACATCATGAGTATATATATATATATATATATATATATATATATATATATATATTCTGTAAAGTTCTAGAAAAATGAAGAAAAGTTACGGTCATTTACCTAATTTACTTAACTTATTAATTTATCAAATAATTAGGGAGATGTAATAAAAATCCCTGCAGAAAAAAAATAACTCTTTAATGCCTTCTGTTACAGTTTTCTGTGTATCCTGAGATTAAGAATGATGAAATGAAATCGATAAAAAAATAAATATACTTATAAATAAGGATATTGGATTTGGTTAATATAAGAGATGTGATCCTATTTTTGAATGGATTGGAGAATGTCCTGGTTCAATTTCTGTATCTACTCTTATGTAATTTCACGTTTTAGGTTGATTATATCCTGCCATATGTCATCCTTACTTCTAAATTAACGTCCATTCTCCAAACTCGTCGCTTCAGAATGCTCCACAAGTCTGGAGAATTGACCAACCAGTTCATTTTTCGAAGTACACATAAGACTAATTTCTACAGGTAATCCGTAGTTTTTTGCGCTAAATGCGAAAGAACATTATCATACTTATTATAAAATCCAGGTTGTGTGTGTGTGTGTCTGTACGTTTATATATGTTGGATCGGATTTCCTACATTTTTTAATCGATTTCAACAAAACTTTACAAGACTACGTAAAATTACTTTGTGATGGTTGTGACAGCGCCAAAAATAGGAAAAACACAATTGTTTTTTCACGAAATCAATTTGAGAATACAATTAAGAGGCATCGCGAGAATGAAAGGGTACAACTTATATCAAGTTATAAAACCCAGGTTGGTCGTGTGTGTGTGTGTGTGTGTGTTCGTTTATATGTGGGATCGGATTTCCTACATTTTTCAAACGATTTTAACGAAACTTCACTTTTTTTTTGGCAGGTAGTGTTTCTTATTGTCTTGCACACTTTTTTCTTTATTTTTACATTTAGAATGCTTTAAAAATTCCATTTACAAGACAATTGTTTATAATAAAATTCTATTCAATCGGTAGACTCATAACTATTGAAAACAATGTTTTTGTTTGAGTTTGGGTTTGAAAAAAAAAAAAAATTAAGACATGCGTGTCCGTCAACCTTAAACAATAATCTTTGTCAATTTTATTTTTCAGTCTTTATGATGGTCGATACTTGATCTATCTCTTACTGTTACATCTCCGGGCAACACTGGGCTCTACTTCTAGACTTGGATAAATAAGGTAGTTCTTTTGAAGGTGTTTCTTTGCAATTTTAGTAAAGATTCGATTCTTTGAGGAAGGTAATAAAAACATCTGTGATTATTTTCTTACCGACAGACACTCTTCACTGACCAATAATACCAGCCGAAATTATACCCTCTCCTTTTTGAAGTTTCACCCTTTGATGATGATCGCGTACCTTTACGGGCCAAAATTTCCTCCAACCATCAAAGGTATCAAGTGTTGCACGACTTTCATCGGTGAAAAGATATTTCGAGAAATTGACCTTCATGTTCTCCTTTGTTCATTTCAAACGCATTCGTATGTGTACTTTTGCAAATCGAGGTTTTATCATTATTCTCACAGATATGCCGACCTTTTTCAGAGGAAGATACCGAGTACTTCTGGACAATGTTGCTTCTTTAACGTTCCTGAAAATTGCCCCACTCGTCAGGCTTGGGTTATTTAGAGCTTAACGTTTTATTCGTGAAAAAAACGTCGGAAAACAACTCTCGAGCGACGCTTACCGGCCCACTTACTTACCTTCGTAGGATCTGCATCACAGTTACAGTTTGGTGATATTTTCCAATTAGTTGTGAAGTTTCTAATGTAGATTTCCCTTTGGAAATTTCAGATGTTTAATATCTTTCTCGGAAGGGATCAAGACACATTGCGACCTCCCCATAATTCCACCGATAATAATGACACTCATTTATAGACTGTAACATTTCTATATGCTGTTAATATTACAAAAGACCGCCATTTTTTTTTCTGTGGCATAGAACATTACAGATTTTTACAGACTGCGCATTTACCTATACACCTTATACTGTGAAAATTTCGTTAAATTCTGACTGATATTTTTTTAAAAATATTGTTACCTCGCTAATAATTTGAAACGCAGTTTATATATATATATATACATATATATATATATATATATATAGATAGATAGATAGATAGATAGATAGATAGATAGCCAGTCAACCTACCATGGTTTCACCTTAGCAGATCGTCATGGAGGGCTGGCTAAAAGGTAAGAATGAACGGTATACTTATAGTCAATAAAGCAAAAAAACATAACCACGTGAGCAAAAAAAATAAACAAACAACAGGGAGGGTTGGAGAAAACCATTTATTCGAAAAAATGACGAAAGAGGGAGGGGTGGGGGTTTAGAGAGAAACACGGAAAATAGTGGGTAATAACCATTTATTCAATCGAGAAAATATATATAATTATTTTTCCAGAGCTGCGATATATATATATATATATATATATATATATATATATATATATATATATATATATATATATATATCGGGAAGAGGGGACCTAGTCTAACAACCAACGTTTTCTATGGCTACATTTGCTTAGAATTTCCGTTTTAGAATTTAATAAACTTAGGTGAAACCGTTGTAGGTTGTTTGGCTATCTAGGTTTAACTATGTCTGCTCTACTTATTGTATTGAGCACTTTATTTAGTTATTTTGTGTACTCGTACCGTTTTTTTTTTTTTTTTGGACTTTGGACTTGCATCGTAGACGATTATTTTCGGTTGACGTATATGTTTCTTGGTTCTTTCTTTTATTATACCGTTTCTTTTTCCCTTTGGTATTGGTTTGATTATTTGCAAATCAAGACACTGAATGTTTTCCGAGCGACGAGTATAGATTCTTATACTTATAAGATTATTGCTACTATTAATACTACAAATATATATATATATATATATATATATATATATATATATATATATATATATATATATATATATATGTGTGTGTGTGTGTGTGTGTGTGTGTGTGTCAATGTATATGTGTGTGCTTCATTAAATAATATAGACATATGGTATCTACATATTTTTATTCTGATCCTTTCCAGTTGTCGAATAAGTTTCATGTTTTTAAGTTGAAATTCATCAAGAAAGGCGCAGTAGTTTTGTTAATCAATGTATATTCGATCTTTTGATCATATATAAGGGAAAATTAAAAAGAAGAACTCATAAAATCTGCAATCCGTTGCGATGGTGATTTTAAATGAATTTGCGATAACAAAAATTATTTAACATTTGATTTCCACTGCATAACGGGTATACTTTCAATGTTATTGTATCAAATTGTTATATAATTATTTTTCCAGATTTTTAGAACTGCGAACAAATTTCGAGTGGACGAAATCACATTGTTGATCTTCACACAAGAAATAAAATTTAAAAAGTAAGCATACGTAAAGTCAAACATCCGAACGCACATAAATACACGTACACAATCTCACAAACGACACTCGCAATCATCCACGCACCCACGCAGGCAAATACGCACAAAGACACGCAAATACGCACTCACACACATACATATAGGAAGAGAAAAACACACACACAAAGACACACGCTCACTCACACACAAGTAAACACGTACAAACACAGGTAAACCCGCCTGCACTCATACACATACAAAGAGAAAAACACGCGAGTACGTAAACGCGCTCATATAAACACACGCACGCACTGACAGATGCATACACACACAGAGCCTGAAACACATACACACATCCACGTAAACCTACACACATCCACGTAAACACAGACACGCACACATTCACGTCAACAAACACATAAATATTATCATTTTAAATGTTATTTTTATTTTTGTGGGTAGCGGCCCTGTTTATTTATTAAACTGTGTATTTATTTTAGCCTATTGCTCTGAATATTTCAGAAATCTTATTTAAGAAAAATGTGCTCTCTGTAGATGAGTGCATATTTTTACAAAAGGCATCTTTTCAAAACCAATTCAATCAAAGTATTAATGGCTCAGCGTAATGAGTTTGACCATCATTTTCATTAAAAAAACTACTTTAATTAAAAGAGAAAACAATTTACTAAGATGTAAATGCATAAAAAATGTACCACGCATCAACTCAAACATCATTCACTGTAGAATGAAACTCAAATAACGGTGCGGACATTGCATCTTTCCTGGTAGCAGCTAAGGAACAGAGCACAGTCGTTAATATTCAGGTAGATGCCTGTCTTTTGGACTTTTTACTTATTTTTTCCCATTTCATTACATCGATTTTTTTTGGATATTAGTTTATTCAGAGATAGTCATGTTTTTATTAATTTTTCATTTGTCAACCTACTTCAAACCAAACATACGGCCATGATGATGGTTGGTGGCAACCAAAAGCACTCGGCAAAACACAAAGGATTAGGGTTATTTGCAGCAAATTAGACCCAAATATAAAATTAGAAAAAATTGCGGGAAACAATAAAAAAAAAACGATTATTAAGCGGTAAAGTTCTGTAGACTTTAATAACACGCCACAATAACACAGACACACATATATAAATATATGTATATATAAGTCTAAAAAACATATATATATACACATAACACAAACATATATGTATATATATATATATATACTTACATGCATATATATATATATATATATATATATATATATATATATATATATATATAAGAAAGAGGTTGTAGTGGTTCCAACGAGAGAAAAGTATGTATATTAAAAAGAAGAGAAGAGAGGTGCCGCAAACATTTTTGGTTGTAATGTGGATTTATTTAGAAAAAAATATTATCCTTTATTTTCCATAATTTTACAAAAATATGGAACGCTTCACGAATTGTGTGTCATCCTTGCGCAGAAGCCATGCTAATCTTCTCTGTATCGTTCTAATTTTAGAATATGTACTGCCGAATCAAGTACATACACACACACACACACACACACATACATATATATATATATATATATATATATATATATATATATATATATATATATATATATATTTGTATGTATATATGTTTGTATGTATATGCATTTATGTGTAAGGGGCTTGTGTTTATCTTTCTGAGTGAATGTTAAAATCACACCACAACATCGGTGTTTTAATCGCTATGAACTCATGCAAAGCGGTACAGCCACTAAAACACAAGGGATTTACAAGGTGTGGATCAATTAGAAACAGAAACATTAGTAATGAGCAGAAATTGAAAAGTGTAGCCTAGAAGAAAATAGATAGCGATTGACATTGTATTTAAATTTTTGAAGATTAAAGTTGGTTGGGAAGCATAGAGAAGAAATGAATTTCCGCAAGCGACGACTGTGAGAAAAGAAACTTTTAGAATGAAATAAACGGTTACATCTAACTATCTCAACAAAATTGATGAGATCTCGTCTCCTGTCTATTACTGCAATTAAATAAAAAAAACAAAAAAAAAAAAAAACCTTGTTACCATAGCAAAGAGCTCATCCGAACAATTACCATTAAAGTATTTATAAAAAAGACATAGAGAGACAACTTTACGGCAGTGGGAAATTGATTGAAGCTGAGCTGCCAGATCAAGACAGATAATGTTGCTAATTATTCTATGGATTTTGTCAAGCACCATAAATGGCAGAAATATTCTAAGTATGAAAGAATGACCGACTTATAGATATGCAAGATAGATTCTGTAGAGAAAAAATTGTCTCACACGACAGAACCAACATTTTAGCAGCTCAAATAAGAATTATTTATTCTGATTGTCAGTAATAAATGAATTCTATCCACTAAGCAAAAGCAAAAGATAAAAAGGCATCTTTTATAGTGAAGTTTTCTTTTTTTTTTTTTTTGACGTCAGGGTAGAAAGACCTAAAGAAGTTGAAGGATCTTTTGATACGCAACCATGAATATAACCCAGTGTATAAACTCATGGAATATTGAAAGTCACGTTATGCCAAAAGCGTGAGAATGTATGCCGATACTCTGTGTTTCTTACATAAACGGATCCTGGTTCTTTCCAAGTTTCTTATGAGGAAATGGCAGCTAGAAATTTTCAGCACGTAACTAGTTATCAGTCTGTTCATATATATCTATCTATTTATCTATCGTGGTCTTTTCATATCTATCTATGTTAGCCAGGTCATTATCTATCTATCTATCTATCTATCTATCTATCTATCTATCTATCTATCTATCTCCCCTCCTTCCCTTTCTCTCTCTCTCTCTCTTTCCATATATATATATATATATATATATACATATATATATATATATATATATGTGTGTGTGTGTGTGTGTGTGTGTGTGTCTGTGTGTGTGTGTCAGTCTGTTCATATCTATCTATATATCTATCTATCTATGTATCTATCTCCCTCCTTTCTTTCTCTATATCTCTCTCTCTCTCATAAATATATATATTTATATAAATATATATATATATATATATGTCTGTCCATATCTATCTATCTATCTATCTATCTATCTATCTCTCTGTCTCTCTCTCTCTCTCTATATATATATATATATATATATATATATATATATATTAATTTCATTAACGGTGCAATTAATTTACAAATTCATGAATTATTCATATATAAAACAAATACAAAGGTTAATGATTAAATGGCGAGAAATCCATCTTCGCGAACAATTCAATAATATACAAAAACCCCGCATCTGTTTATAAATGAAAAGATCCTCTTTTATAAATTTCCGTTGCATTAGATCTTTTTTATTTTACAAGCTTTCGTCTGTTCCTACAGACATCCTCAGGCATGAAATAGATTGTGTTCTTGTTTATACTCTCAGTAATAAGTGGACAAACAAAAACAAGGTTGTAATCCGAAAAATGCTATGAGAGATGTGTGTTATTGTTTTGGAACGTGCAGTCGCAACGCTGAGTTTGAATTTAAATTTCAAGGTTAAAGTTCTGCGTTTATGTACAAATTTAGTGATAAGAGAATTCTTTTTTACTGGTAAATTTTCGTCAAAGTGGCATGAACTATATTGTTCAATAATTACAGTAATCTCGCACTTATTATCCGAAAGTTGCACTTGGATCAGTTATTTTAATTTCAATAAAGGTGCAATTAATTGCAATTGCAATTAACATACATATATCTACTTCTGATAAGGGCGGGGGAATTGTAATTATGGATAAACACATTTACCAACAGAAGATAAGGGAGCTCATTAATGATAATAACATCTATTAAAAAGTAAATTAAAACATAGCTATAAAAGAAACACAAAAGTTTACACGCAACATTAAAAAAAACTACTAAAAAATGAAGACTTCTCCTGGTTAAAGCTCATTGAATACCATCCAAAAACACCCATATTATATGGATTACCAAAAACGCATAAACTGAACATACCAATGAGACCTATCATATCAGGGATAGGTAGCGCTCTACATAAAATAGCCCGCAAACTAAGCAGTATTTTAACTCCAATTCTCGGCACTATTAGTCCATCACACATAAAAAATTCAGGCGACCTCTTAAACAAGCTAAAAAAGATAGACATTGGAAATAAATATATGAATAGTTTAGATATACAATCTCTTTATACAAACGTCCCCATAGATAAATGCTTAAATTTACTAAGAAAACACCTATCAAATGCAAAAATCAAATTACCTATATCTACACACAAAATTATAAAAATGTGCCAAGTAATTACCAAGCTATGCTTCTTTACTTTTAATAACCATTATTACAGGCAGAAATTTGGTTTGCCAATGGGATCTCCTCTCAGCGGCGTTCTTGCGTGTCTATTTTTAGAATTTCTAGAAAGTGACTCATTCAAAAATATTCTCCCTACAAACTCTTCATATTTCAGATACATAGACGACTCATTATTAATAATTCCAAAAAACACCAATTTAACGGATCTTCTCTCCAAACTTAACAACATTGAACCTACAATAAACTTCACTTTCGAAACTGAAACCAACCACACTCTTCCGTCCCTGGATACTTTTTTAATTAGAAATTATAACGAACTCAATTTTGACGTTTACAGAAAGGCTACAAACAAAAATGATCTGATCAGTCTTCTACTCAAACCACCCTTCAAAAATTAAATCTGGACTTATTATAGGTTTCTATCTAAGAGCATTAAGAATCTGTAGCCCTCAATATTTATTTACAGAAAAAACATACATAGAAAACACATTCAAAATCCTACAATACCCATATCATTTCATCCACAACGCAAGAAGAAAGGCATACAAAATATACAACCGCAACAAGACTAATAACATAATCCGCAATAGTAAATCACATGAAAACAGATACATAATACTACCCCATCTAAATAATCTTGAGATAGTTACAAACACTTCCAAAACCATTATGGATATACTAAGATCTTCAAAAAATAATAGCACTAATATTTCTTAAGCAGGCATTTATAGAATAAATTGTCAAAACTGTTCCTCTCAATATATTGGAGAAACAAGTAGAAGTTTGAAAAAACGCATTTATGAGGACAAAAGAGACTTCACAAAAAACAACTTAGCTGATGCACTAGTCATACATAGAAATAAATTCAACCATAATTTTGATTTTAAAAATGCTACACTCATAAAAAAAGAAAATAACTCACTCAGAAGGAAAATTCTGGAGAGTTCCGCCATAGAAAATTACCCAAATATTAATCTACGCCCAGGTTTTTTCCCTATTTCACCTTTCTTAACAAAATTAATCCTCTTACAAACAAATATACACAACAGATTCATAAAATCAAAAGAAAATGGTTGAATACATCAACCAAGATATGATGACAATATTCTCCACACGTGACAATTACTGACGTTATTTTTCAGTTAAAAATATGAAAATAGCGTTTCTCTACATTCCAGTTGCTAGGTACATTCTGTTTTTGTTTTTATTAGTTACTTTGTTCATTTAATTTCATTTTCGTATTTTGCTTTGAAAAAGTCCACATTGGACGAAACCCGTCAGCAATTACCAGTTTGCCTATTGTCATTTTTATTCATATATATATATATATATCTATCTATCTATCTATATATATATATATATATATATATATATATATATATATATATATATATATATATATATATACACACACAAATATATATATATATATATATATATATATATATATATATATATATATATATATATATGTATTTTCATATATATCTATCTCTCTATTTATCTGTCTATCTATCTATCCGTCTGTTGAAAAATAATTAACCATTAAACCACACACACACCTAAACGGTCGCATATTTTGTTGACTTAGCAAGAAGAACGTACGAAGGCATCGTACATGCATGTCATATACACAGTGAAATCACTTAATGGCCAATATAAACACTTTTATCTTTGAGCATGACCGTAGATAGCTTCGTGCGTTTTCATGCAGTTATAAAGTAATGGGCAACTGAAGATCATTCGCAGTTTCAAAAAGATAAATCGTGAATAAGGACACGTAATGGAAATGAATAATCAAATAGAAATGAAATGAAAGACAAATCAAGAAAAACAAAAGATATTTTACATTATTACTGATATTTGGACAACCTTTATCTGCTGGGATAAAAAGTAGCAGAGCAAGAATAAAGCAATAAATCATGTTTAACAAGGAAAACTGATGACAGGATGTGAGAGAAGTTTTAAAGAAAGGCACAAATAAGGTAGAATACACCGACAGGTGTATGTCATGTGATGTTTAAAACATACAATCTGTTTAAACAATTGGATGAGAATAAATAATAGAGAAAATGTTTAAGAAAGCATCTTTACTGGAAGATGGTAAAATTCCAAAGGTTTGCATGAGATAATTAACTGTAGATCGAGTGAAAACATGCATTTGATTAAGAAAGAAATAAAATTTGAAAAATAAGTGCGTTCAAGTCGCAGGTTGTATTTAAAAGAAAACATTGATTAGAAATAAAGTTGAAAACTTATTAAATAAAAACATTTATACAATGAAAATTCGGAATGTTTTTACATTGTAAATTGTGTAAAAGGAAGGAAATTAGAATAGAAGGAAAATATCAAGAATTTATAATGAGAGAGGGTAAAAGACAAAAGGTAAAGCCTAATATATTTAGATAGAAGAAAAGAAAAAAAAGAAAGAAAGAAAGAAGATAAGGAAATGAAGATACAAAAAGAGAAACGCGGTAATTGAAAGAACATTAAAGAGGGAAAAAGAAAGACACATATAGAAGTTATATATCAATCATTGAATGGAAAGTGTATTGCAGAAAAAGAAAGAAACATAAATTAGAAGGAAGGTACAATTTAATGTACTATATGAAAGAAAAAATGTATGAATTAATGAAGGAATAAAAATGAGAAAAATAAAGGGAGCAAAAATGAAGAAACCAAACTAATGAAAGTCAAGATATAAAAAACAAAGTCTAAGTGAATAAAAAAATAAAGAAAAAGGAAACGACAATAAAACTCGAAAAGGAAAATAAAAAGAAAGAATTAATAAAAGCAAAAAGAAGACTTACTTTAAATAAGCTATGATAATGAATGCTAAATACGGAGTTCTAAAAAAATTCAATCCGCGTGTCATTAATGCAAAGTCGACACAAAAGGAAAGCAGAACAAAGCTAGACTCAATGAACAGATATTTTCTTGACAAAAAAAAAATCGACAAATGATGCAATACTGAATACGGCCGAGCTGATTTGTTGGCAAAAATTAGTATGATTGATTTGAGGAAATCCAGCTAGATATTATACTATATATATATATATATATATATATATATATATATATATATATATATATATATATATATATATATATATATATATATATACGCACAAATACAATCATTTATCTATCAATATTTAGGAGTCTCGTCATGATTGATTAAACAATTAGAAATTGTATTTTACAAAATATTTTTTAAAAGATTTTCTGTAGTCAATATGATTATTCTTGTTAGGATTCCCTGGAAGTGAATAAGGAATTATGAAGAAATTGAATTTTTCATCGATACCTATATTATCACTTCTATTTTGATAATCATAATCCAATCAGATTATTAGCACGAATGTTTTTTAAATATAGTATACGCTAAAATTGTCTAACTTGACATATATTATTTGCCGGTATAAATACTATTAATATCTTCTTACATATATATATATATATATATATATATATATATATATATATATATATATATATATGTGTGTGTGTGTGTGTATGTATGTCCGTGTGTGTATGTTTATATATATATATATATATATATATATATATATATGTGTGTGTGTGTGTGTGTGTATGTGTATGTTTATATATATATATATATATATATATATATATATATATATATATATATATATATATATTGCCATCGCATCAGTCTCCTACGATTTTGGGGCAAAATCTTCGAGGCTTTAATCAATGCCGAAGCATTTAAGTATCTCACCTCCCACGATCTGCTCTTTGACAAACAATATGGTTTCCGCTTTACCCAGTCTGCTGTTGATTTAATCCAATCATACCTGTCTAAGGGTAAAATGAAGCTTGTCCTGAACAGGTTAATTTCCAGTTCCTTCCATACGAACGCTGATGTTCCTCAAGCTCTCTATTTTCTCCTACACTGTTTCTGATCGTCATCAATGATCTTCCTCACGTCACCATTTCTAAAGTCGGCATCTACGCAGAGGACGTTACCATTTACTCCGGTCTCAATAGTAAATCCGGCATTGATGATAAAGTTAACCCGCCTTTGGTCTCGTAAACGAAATCCAATCTATGGTTGCGTTGCTCAGGAAATGACTTGTAAATTTGAATGCATCCAGAACGAAATTGCTGTCATTTACTCACTATAGAGAAACGTCCCTGCCTCCTAATAACATGGTTGAGGCTCATTTCGACGATAGCGCCTCACTGGGTCTTCTTGGTCTCACATTCTCTACTTTTGTGTTTTCTATAAATCCATGTTCTCGTTACCTTATTGTTATTTTACTTTTGAATCGAACATTTTATTCTCTTCAAATTAAAGTAAGTTCAATTATAATTCATTTTTTGTGGAATATTTACACTTTTTGCGCAACTTCCTGGACTATCAATGACGTACTTTTTTTTTTAGATTTAACATTCATGTGAAAGAGTTCATTTTTAAAAAAAAGCATTATTCAAGCAAACATTTTAACATGAATACGCTCAAATATATTAGAAGTCATATTTTCAGCATCTCATGCAATAAGATGTGACGGATTTTTTTTTTTTTGCGTGATGTTCTAAATTACGTTCCTAGTGCAAAAACTAAGTTCCTAGTATAGAATGGCATTTTCATATTAATGATTTTTATCTTGGCTCTTATCATGCTTTTCTTACCTTCTGGAAGTCCTAATTAGTTGCTCTTGTTTTTAAGAAATCTGGTGAACCGCCTGACCCTTCCAACAACTTTTCTTTTGGAAACTCATAGAAGCCCTAAACAAGGCGTAGAATATTGTTGTCACATATCATCCGGTCCTCCTGGTCTTTAACTAAAGCGCCATGACGAAATCGAAAGAAGAATTTCTTTTACGATTCACAGTAAATTTTGGTGCCTGCTCTTTCTGTTTTACCAAAAAATTGATAATTTAAATTCTTCAATATCCCTTGCTTTCAATTCTTACGCTATATATATATATATATAAATATATATATATATATATATATATATATATATATATATATATATATATATATATATATATATATATGGCCTGACGATTTCATATAACATGAAACAGACTGTCGCCTCGAAGTGTTGACTTCTATGTTCACTTTTATATTTACACACGCTCTATCTCTGATATTGAGCACTTTATTCCATAAATATAGCACACCTTAAGACTATATATATATATATATATATATATATATATATATATATATATATATATATATATATATATATATATATATATATATATATATATATATATTGTATGTGTGTTTGTGTGTATGTTCGCGCGTCCCTGTGTATGTGTGGGTATGTAATTGCATTTATGTTTTCTCATATCTTCTAACAAGTGTATTGACCAGTAGCTGGAGAGTCTGCCAACGAAACTCGAGATTTTGAAAATAACTTCAGTCAACTAAATGAAAAACTAGATATTTTCATTAAATTAAATCAAGCAAAATTTTATATCTAGAAATTTTATAAAATTAATCATGTTTTGGTGGTCATAAATAAACAAAAATATTATTACAAAGATTTTCTAAAAAGAAAGTAATATTATTACAATTTCTATTAAAAAGATAATATTATTGTAATTCAATACATTAGTAATTAAAATCCCACAATTATTTGATTTTTGCATGAATTTCCAAATCGTAATTATTTTTATTATAAAGTTACTAATCTCTAATATTACTAATCTCCACAACCAAAATATTTCACGAAAATTATTATTAATTATTATTATTATCTAATATTATTAATCTCCACAAACAAAATATTTCACCAAAATTATTATTAATTATTATTATTTAATATTACTAATCTCCACAAACAAAATATTTCACCAAAATTATTATTAATTATTATTATTATTATCTGCTATTACTAATATCCACAACCAAAATATTTCACCAAATTTTCGAAAGATCTCAATAGGAAAATATTATTAAATAATCAAAATATTTGCTCCTTTCCTCTTAGCAAAAGTTTAAAGTTTTTGGCTATAAACTTTATTTTTTTTTAAAGATTGAGACATTTTTCAGCATGCTAAACACTTTTTAGTGAACTAATGGAGGTACCACGCTATATATATATATATATATATATATATATATATATATATATATATATATATATATATATATATATATATATATATATATATGTAATGAAAGTACTTACACTACGTATATATATATATATATATATATATATATATATATATAGGTAGTGTAGGTACTTCCATTACTTCGCTAAAAAAGAATTTACCAACATTCGCCAATATCCAGGTGAAAAATAATATAAAATAAATATAAACTTTGAGAAATGTATCGATTATATAATATACCTAATTGGGAAATTTGAAAAATAAATAAGATTGGTATACAGAACGTGTCTATATTATTAAACAATCATGTTTCAGATAGGCATTATTGTTGAAATACATCTTGTATATATATATATATATATATATATATATATATATATATATATATATATATATATATATATATATATATATATATATATGCGAAGTGAGTAATAGAGAATATGATTGCGAAGAATAAACAGATTGTTACATAGATTTTATAGTAAAAGACTTAGAAAGCTAATTACAAAAACGTGGTAGTCAGCTTATCTATTCACCTGTCAGTTTCCATCTTTATATGTCATTTATATTAGGCCCAAGTCGTGTCGATGACGTCGATTCAGAACAAGAGCGAGAACTACTGTCATATTAGGCTTTTTTGCCTCCTGTTCAATTTCTTCTCGAGGGATTTACCCGTCTGGCGAGATCACATTTTAATCTATCAGCTTCCGGGAAGATTCCCTTTACTTTCATATCCAAATACAATCCCACTTCCCTGATACAATCCCTGGTTTCTTCTCTGACAAAAAACAATTCTATCTTTCTTCTCAAAATACGCCAAGATGAATATTCTTGCGATTATAAATGAAAGTTTTAAAGCCAGCCTTATAAACAGATTATTATGGCCGATTAGCTTAGTCTACATTAAAACATAGGTTAATTTGTCGATATACATAGAAAGAAGTCTGTCATGTGATTGTATTCAGGTTTATTGTAAACAATCTATATCTTTTTTTTAAGATGAGCAAGATATTACCTCCAACAAATAATTATTTTCGATTAAAAAATATTTTAATAGATTCGGTAAAGAAGCATTCCAAAAACTAAATAGAATACTCAGAAATGGTGAAAATAAAATCTCGATAGAAACTATGAAAAAAGTACTAATCTTCTACGTGATACCTGTCCTACTGTGTTGTAGGGAGTGCTGGAAGATCTCCTCAAAGATGAAGAGGAGACTTGAGGCAACAGAAATGTGTTTCTACGGAGTGACGTGCAGTATACTTGGGCAACGACGAAGTTTTGGAGAAAATTTAAACAAAAACGGAATCGTATGCTTAACATCAGGAAAAGACATTTGAGGTTACTGGAGTGCATAATAAGGAAGGAGGTCTTGGCAAAACTGATACTCACGGGACAGATAGAACGAAAGTGAGACAGGAAAACTACGCATAACACAATCAGTGAGCTTGAGTACATGAATGGTGGAACAGGAGTTTGGAGAAATAAGAGAAAAATATTATGAATTACTCCAGTTGACAGGAAGTCATATACAGTCATCCTTGCCTACGTCCTGAGGGGATACAGTAAGTAAAGAAGAAATTTGATATGTTTCATTGTCGCTCCAGAAGTTATTTTACTGATAATCCCATTTTTTAAATACTTTTCTTATTTCTAAAAGTGCCTTACTTTATCCCTAGAACACTAACCATCAATTAAAGTTACACCACTAATAACCATGGGTATATCATACACGATTTTGAAAATATCAAAAAAAATATTAAATATAAATTTTTATTTGAAATACTTTACATGTAGGCATTTCAAACGTTGTAATTTGAGTTAAAATTAATAGCAACTGAAAAACATACTATTCAGTTAAGAAAATCAGTTACTGAAAATTCTGATTAAAAAGAGGAAAATTTGCGCTGGGTACTATATACCTATGGTTAGTGTTCTAGGGTGAAAATTTTAGATTGTTTTTCCGGTTTTCCCTACTTAATTTTCTTTAACTATTTATTTTTTACCTTTGAATTCTGTAAAATTGGAGAAAATTTAAAACTTGGGATTTGATATACCTAATATTTCCAGTATAGGCACTAGAAACTCTAATTCCTCATTCCTTTTTCCGCTTTGCGTAGTGCGACCACATTTTTCACCAGGTCGATTCTGATAGTAAATGGTATCTCATTCTAAATGGGATGTGATACAAAACTCTTTTACAGGGTGGCGAGTGTGATTCCATTTCTCGTCAGATCTGATCTGCTATAGCTGTTATTTTCAGTGTTTATAGTGAAATCACATTTAATTCCAGAGAAGTTCTGACAGCCAACGCTATTCTCGTATGGCTAGTGAAACCCTATCTATCGGCAAGTAGGTCAGATATATTGCTTTTTCAGTGTGGTTAGGTCAACAGGAATATCTTCAAGGTAATGACATATGCACAACACATTTCAAATATGGATAATATAACACCATCTTCCTTCATATACAATCTGATATAACAAACGTTTCAAGCGAGAGTAATGCGATCATCCATATCCAGATATGTACTGGTATAAGAAAAAAAACTTTTTTTCTAATATCGTCATATTGAACATACTGTGTCTCGGCAGTAAAAACATTTTTGGAAGATAATACATCGATAATGTTGAACATTTTCCCGATATATATTTTATATTTAAAAACTTAGAGAATGGATTTGTCGAATTATTGCAGTGAAAAAGTATAAATTTAAATAGCGTTTCTTCAAGAAATGCTAAGAATTGTTCATGAAAGAGAGACGAAGAAAACATTTTGCGCGTGAATCCAGGAAATTTCTATGGCTTTAATGTTTATAATGTTAGAGACTACTACTGGATACACCAAACTCACTACACCCGCATTAAATTCAAAGATGGTCCTTCTAGTCATCTTTCCACAATCGTTGACATTTACTATATAAATGAACAGGTGAAGGTTTGAATCCGCCTTGATGTGTACCTGAATATATTCAGTGGAATTCGTAAAATTTGACAAATTAATAACATAACTATATTTATATTTCTGCCCACATGTATGATCAATTTGAATTTCTTAATGTATACCATAGCAAGTATTACTGCCAGTTCTAAAAAAAAAAACAAAAAAAACAAGACATGATAATTTACATGACTGAGTCTCCATGGCAAGGATTGAAAATCTGACACCAATAATGAAAGTCATGGCAATAGTGACTTCTATCTGTATTGCTTGTATGTAATATATTATAGTATGATATTTAAAAACGTTGTCAACCAATGAAATATAGAATTAATTAAAATGGTTAAAGTGGCTTGATTCAAATCTCCATACAGTAATCGATGGTTGTTCATATAACTATAGTCGAAAAAATATATTTAATGATTCCAAATGACGATATAAATGTCAGATATGACAGGTGATATCAATATAAATATCTTAACCTGTTTCCTATCTATTATATATATATATATATATATATATATATATTAATTTTTTAACATATTTCATTCAAACATATATATATATATATATATATATATATATATATATATATATGTGTGTGTGTGTGTGTGTGTGTGTGCGTGTGTGTTTGAATGAAATATGTTAAAAAATTAATATTAGGTTTAGTGCTGTTAGCTGACAAGCAAATCAAGAAACGTCTGAGGAGGTTTTATTCCTTTTACTGCTATTGTTTTTAGGAAAGTTATGAGATAACAAACTTAAATGCTGTCAAGTGTAATAGTGTATGTGTGTGTGTGAGTATATATATAGAGAAAGATATATTTGTTTGCACTGATTGAATTTCATCCTGGCAGGTAACCCCAGAGACACTTATAAAGTGTTATGATTACTAAAGAAATCAGTGGAAACAAAAAGAAACAAATTAAATTGCCCGACACGATAACGATTATGAGGGAATAATCGGACCAGAAGACGAGTGAGGAGAAATCGTTTGGAAATATATAAAGGAGGAGAACGAAATTTTGTAATTATATACAAAAGTAGAAAAAAATTTACATCACCCTAGTCAAGTTATACCCTGAGCAATCTACTCTTATTTAAGATCCCGGGAAACTTTCACTTTGTCTCATTCTGCGCAGTCTAGTGGAAAACTCTATTCCTCTTCGCTACACTTGCCATTTGCCAAAATCATTTGTCGTGCAACAGATGGAAATCTCACTCGCAACTTTTTGTGGCTGATGTGCAAGCACCGAATTTGATCAGTAAACACTGTCCACCGTTTTTTTTTTCAAGATCTTTTACGGTGAATGATAATTGTCTGCCCTGAGGAAACTTCAAGAAGAAGAACAGTGTTATCTGATAGTTTCCTGGAATTCAATATGGCCTGATATAATTCCCTATACTGACGCAATCAATGTGAATACAACTTAATACACCATCGAATGCTTATGTTAGATAATCTTGCTAATATACACTCTGCGTGAAGCTCCCTGTAATATTTACTTTATAAATATAAATGCTTGTTTTTGTTGTAAGTTTGGTTTTAACGGCATATCAACTCGTTATAGGTCATTTAATACCGAAATTTAATTTTTTTAAGGGCATCAGTAATTTATTTTACAAAAATGTTTTGCAGGTAATATTTTTTCTCAGAAAAATATATTGCTGATAATAGTTTTACTAATAAAATGTATTTCAGGCGCCTTCAATGTAAAATTTTATTTCTAAATTTTCATAGAGTTTTGAGCCCGGTTTTCGGTTTCACTATTTGCCCATAGCAGGTGCTGCGACCTTGAGTCAGTCTCAACGGGGGAACGACAAGAATTAAAATGTGGTTTCAGCTCCCCAAAATCTCCCGATCAAGGGCCTTGGTCCCGGCTGTACTATATCGTTTTACTTAGTATGAATAATTATAAAGAAATCGCTTTAGTAAAATTAGTATTGAGTAGTAAAGAATAAAACTGAAGTAGAATAGAGGAAATCCTACCGCTGAAGAATAATGATGCTATGATAGGAAACGGGGAATAAAGGTGAAGGTTTAAATGAAATAGTAGCTACAAGTACACAGATGGCCACAAGCAAAAGAAGGCACAATTATGTGGAAAGTGAAGTATATAACACCCCCTAGAACACAGAAAAGGCAAAAGAGACAGGGAAAACAGCCAGTATACAATTTCACGAGAATTAACGAATCTATTGCAAACTGTCTAAATATAATTCGAACATTAAAATCCTAGATGTTGTGAAGAGCTATGATTACTAAAATCCTGTAGAAGAAGTCAATTATTCTATAATTGTAAGGCGACATATTTCAGACAGGCAGTGATATATAATCCCCAATAAGATTAATAGTTTTCACGTAAATTGAGTCCAGAGATGGATATGCAACGGTTCAGGTCCTGATCTGGAATCTCGTCTACAGAGTTATTCCCACAGCCTGCTGTGGCTTCGCTCTGTCTTTTCTACAATTATTTTCATGGCATCTCCTCCAACGAGCTACTTTTATTGGTTCCCAAGCTGCATGAATTTAATCGTGCTACTAGGTTGGCATCTCGGTCCCAGCTTTTCACCGTCGAAATGGCTACATTTAGCCATCTGTTTTCTTCCGAAAGTTTCTTATCTCCCACCCCGCGTCAATGGAAATCTCCTTCTATCGTTTGCTTCCCTGATAGGTATAAAATTGAAATATTAAAATGCAATGTCTATCGACATCTGTTGCCTTGACCTTGATCCCTGTTTTTCTCTTTATCATTTGCATAAACACTCCTCTGTAATTTTAATCTTATATTTAAAATAAAAAAAAAAGTTACTCTCATTTCATTATCATGTCAAAATATATGCAGGAAAAACATAACTGCAAATCAAACCAAGAATAGAATGGAAAATAATAAGAACATCAGATTAAATCATTTCAAAATACTTTAACTTCGCTAAAGGATAAAAGAGCCATAAACATATTTCAAGACATAATATCACCCCACATTTTAAATGCGAATGTAAATGCAGATTCCTTCTACGCTAAAAACACGCTATGAATATAATTTATAAATATCCGTAATCTACATCG
>OZ010578.1:18615826-18673326 GCA_963932145.1 Acanthosepion lycidas | reverse complement strand
AATCCCAACCCATATGTTCCCGCTACAGCCTCCTTGCTGCCTCCTTTTAGTCATAAGAACATCTTTATCCTGATAGAATCTATGATTTGACCCATCCATCAGGTCCATCGCGTGATATTTGTGAGAATTAATTTAGAAAGGTGATATTTTATGTATTTAATGACTGAAAAGAGTTAACATAAAAGATTTATTGAGAAATCTGAAAGTGGGTTCTTCTCCCTCAATTCCAGCCTGTTCAATAAGCACGTTTTTTTTTGATGGCCTCAATTCCAGCCTGTTCAATAAGCACGTTTTTTTTTTGACGGCCTCAATTCCAGCCTGTTCAATAATCACGTTTTTTTTTTTTGACGGCCTCAATTCCAGCCTGTTCAATAAGCACGTTTTTTTTTTGACGGCTTCAATTCCAGCCTGTCCAGTAAGCACGTTTTTTTTTTTTTGACGGCCTCAATTCCAGCCTGTTCAATAAGCACATTTTTTTTTGACGGCCTCAATTCCAGCCTGTTCAATAATCACGTTTTTTTTTTTTTGACGGCCTCAATTCCAGCCTGTTTAATAAGCACGGTTCATCTTGATGCCCACAATTCAAGCCTGTTCAATAAGCACGGGTCCTTCTTGACGCCCTCAATTCCAGCCTGTGGATAAAGCACGGATTAAAATTGGTTGCTTTGGTAAACCTAGATTTACGTTAAGCTCTTTTCAGGGATACTAGTTCTTAAATAATTTTGCAATGTTTCTAGTTATCAACTTAGTCATATTTTCAAAAGCCCTGTTTCTTATTTAATTATCTCGGCAAAGATTCATGTATTTCTGCGAATGTAGGCATTCCCTCACTCAGTAAATTTGTATTATCTGTTTTCAGCATTTGTTTGATGCATTCTATTACTCATGTATCAACATATTATATATAACAAAGGAATAAATAGTATTTATTATATTTAAGAATCTATGAAGTAATATTTACTTAATCTGAATAACACCATCAAGGTGATTTTTGTAAATTCCAATTATCTCAAAACATAATGATTAAAGGAAATGGGTTAATTTAAAGTTGAGAAATCCTTTTTAGAACATTTGATTCATTCGTGTTTTTGTGATTTGCATAATAATTCAGACGGGATCTACACACAAACACAGATACACGGTTGGATTGTTTAATTTTTTTATTTATATTTCCAATTTGCAGATAAGTATTTGAGTATTTTGCTCGAAATTGAAGGTAAATTTGCCGCAGTTCATATTTTGTTATTTTGTTAAAGTACTATCTATAAGTAAAATTATTTTGTCTATATCCTGTTATTCTTTGGAAAGCAAGACTAGGGAATCTTTAACAACAAAAACAATGTCAATTACTCATATTGGACACATTCTCGTAGAATGACCCGTCACCTGTCGAATGTCAGAATAACTATGAATATAAGTCAAATATTAGTGGAGAACTCAAAAACATTCTAGAACAAGGGTCAGTGACCTACGGCATGTTTGCTACACGTGGTACGCCAACCAATTTGTAAATGCACGCAGCCGCAAATGACATCACGAAGTTCGAACCAATAACTACTATAATGCAAGAATATTTAACTGTTTCAATTTTAATATGTACTAAAGTATATATACTATATATTACTGCATAAAATGTATCGTAGAACAGGTACAGTGCTGTTCCATAAAAGCGACTCACCTGATTTGTTTTTAATAAATGTTCTCTTCTCCGATATCAGGAAAGTTGAGTTAAATTCAAAGGAAAAGCGATCTAAAATCCGAAGAAGAAGCTTTTTGGAAGCTCTTTGAATTTAGCAGTAAGTACTGTGAAGCATCCGTCCAGTTTAATGTTCTGGGGATGCTTTTCTTTTCATGGAAATGGTTTCTTAATACCTATTGAAAAAAAAACATCAGGAGCGAGCAGTACAAGAGAATTTTAGAGTCTTGTCAGCTCCCTTCTTCTGAAAGGGTGCAAATCGACCCCACCAAGCTCATTTTTCTGCAGGATAATGTTCCCTGTCACAAATCAAAATTGATGAAGGAATACTTTGATGAGAATCAGGTGAGTGTTATTACGTGGGCGCCCCAATCTCCTAATCTCAACCCCATAGAAAACTTAAGGAGTATTATAAAGTACAGGCTCTCGAGAAAGCAGTTGAGCTGCAAAGAGGATTTGATTGTGAATTTCATATCCGAATAGAATTCAATGCTTGAAGATGGGATTTGCCAGAAGCTAATCGAGTCAATGCCAAAAAGGGTTGAAAAGGTCATTCAAAATAAAAAAAGGACCCATAGATTATTAAATATTTCGAACTATAATACCTATTATAAATAAGTTATACCTCTGTTATTCTTTATTTAAAGCTTTTTGATTATGTTTTTATTGATTACTAGTTGCAGGAAATGTGAGTCACTTTTTTTGCATAGTTTTTCTCTAAATCTCATATATGTTCAAATATATAATTATCAAAATAATACTTTAGGGTGAACAAACTTTTTTACTAGGTGGTCGGGAAGGAGTCTTTATATTAGTAAGATTAAAAATTAGTTTGACCCAAAAAACAATAGGCGAAAAATTTTTTAAGTAAAAAATTTCAAGTGAGTCACTTTTATCGAACATCACTCTATATTGACGTTGACTTGAATAAAAATTCATATGCAGTTGGCATATTGAATGCTTGTAAAACTCCAAGACAGCACATAGAGCATCCAATGCCAATAAATACTATTAGGTTGGTGCAAAAATAATGCCGTAATAATGTCGTTTTTTGACGTTAAAAAATACGTCAAAAACGACATTATTACGTCAGCCACATTAAATAACACATAATATCACCAAAATGTGACAATATATTGAAGGGCATATAATACACTTAATGTTCGAGTATATTATATTAATATCAAAAATAAAATAAAACCAGTAGATAAAACAAAATAACATGACAAAATCGCTTTCATTTTGTGCGGTCTCTTCTCCGATAGACTTTACACATGACGCCCCGCTAGATCATATTAAAGGCCAATCTTTCCAAAGATTACCAGGATAAGACAAGAATTCTAACACACATACATCAAATTGGTTCTTGATAATGACTGCGATATATGAAAGTATTTGAAAAGAAATAAATGATTATGATTTTCGGACAGTTTATCACCTGGGGTAAACTGTTCTAGTTTCACGTGCCATTTCTAATGGATGTCAGTTATCAGTTATCTCCTGTTAATTTCCCTCTCCAAGTTCTCCACTGCTTTAACCGGGTATTGAACTCAAACTTTTTAAGTCTTCTAACTGGATCTAACTAACGCCTTTATCCACTGTGCTATGTGTCCATGACGACATCTGTGTATGTATTTCTGCGACTTATAAAACTAATGTCTTCAGCAACCATTTTTACCGGTGCTCATATTGCAATTTTTGCTCTTATCTTTGAAGGTTTTTTTTTTTATCAAAGCTCGTATTGTAATTTTCTTTGTTATTATCACTTTCCTCTGGCACTCCTTATTACTGGTTCCCATATTGTATTCATTTCTATGCTTGGTCGGATCAGGAGATTTTTGTGGCCTAGCATATGTGCTGATTTCTTTAGGTTTACGAATTTTCTTCGAAGGATGTTCTTTATCTATGATATTCAACCCGGTCCCATAGAGGGCAGTGATCACCATTTTCTCTCCATATGTGGTCAGCCACGCCTGATTTTTCCACTTCACCTTGTGTTACAGCTTTCTGGTGTTCTTGATGCCTTACCTCAAGTTTATAAATCCCAGAAATTCATAAACAGATGTTCTTGAGGGCACATGGCACAGGGTATAAAGCCGTTAGTTAGATCCAGTGACAGGGCCCAAAAAGGAGGCAGTTGGGAACTTGGAGAGGTGGATTTACAGGAGATAACTGACATCCATTAAATGTGGCACGTGGAAATAGAACAGTGTACCCCAGCTAGCAAAATAAATGGTTCAGTTCGACATTCCAACCGCCTGATAAAGGCAAGTAATTTCGAATGACGAAGAAGATTTTCAAATTTTTTTTATCGGCCGAAATGTGATAAATATGGTAACATAGATGAGGACGATAGTCCGAATAATGTAAATAGTATACATACTACCTCTTCTCATAAATATAGACAGATAATGAAAGGCTGAAACGTTGTAATACATATGGCAACAAAGATGAGAACAATATTCCGAATAATGTAAATAGTGTACATTATACCTCTTCGCAGAAATATAGACAGATAGATCATCATGCCCATGTGATATACTATTTCACCATTTTCCAAATTTCCTTTCCAGCTTTTTAACTCTTGAACGTGCTATCATCTGAAACTTCAAATCTTGGTAACAATTCATGAATAAAATTTACATTTACAGTGTAAATAGCTCTTCTACACTTAAAGGTTTCAGGTCATTTTGAAAAACTGTCGATGACATTCAAGTAATACGCACTATTCAAAGTTCTCGCGTAATGATCATGTAACCTAGACCGAGGCTTTTTAGAATTAAGCCAAGGTTAATAATTTACCAAATTTGGAACATCCTGATCCATTTAGGCCAATATATGAAACTTCTTTTATGGGATTTCATTCTTGGAATTTCAAAATATGCAACAAGAAACTGCTTTAAAGTTAATTTTACAAGGCAACAAGAATTTCTACTCTTTCAAAATACATAAGTACTCCAGCAGCACTAATCGAAAAAAATCGTATTTTCACTAATACCTACATTATTTTTCTTTCTATCTAACTTTTATGTCATTCATCATTTTCAAAATGAAATTACACTTCTTCGATATATTTTAATTTCAAAGTCACAAGTAGTTCCATTATTGTGTTAAACAAAACATTTTTTCTAATTCTCAAAAATTAATGAAGCAATCAGAATCTCTTCAAAAGTTTCCTTAAATTTGAAGATTAATCTGAGATAACGCTCTGCATGTCCCAATTTCTTTGACAGTAAATATTCCATCTTAAAACCTGTTGGCTGTATTTATCGGAATAATATTTTAGAAACAAAAATAGACAATAATGAGCGGTGAAGTTTTTGCAGAATAATTTTCCGACCGTGTATCATTTTGTAAAAACATTCACTGCAAAAATGATAGCTAGCGCTCTTTTTCGATTTGAGTATACATTTTTCAGCTGCTATTAGCATTCTAGATGTATGGGTAACTGCTTTTATCTCACCATCCTTCCATTTACAGCAAATAACTGCTCCAATGCCATAATCGCTATCATCTGACTTTACTATAATTTCTAAATCCGGATTGAAATGCGTTAATGATAATTATGATATTAACATGTCCTTTATGCCATCAAAAGATTTTTCACATCGGACCAATTCCACATCGCTCATTTTTTGAATAGTTTATTTAAATGCGCTCTCAATTTATGCATTTCTGGTACATAAAGATTGTAATAGCCTGTCTGTTGTAGAAATGACTTTAAAGTAGCAACGTTTGACAAAGCAGGGATATTTTTTAATACCACTCGTCCTTACTAGGCCAAGTATTTTATTAGTATTTTTCACTGAGTTTAAATAAGTAACCTTCTATTCTATTCAATGTTGTCGTCTAGTATCGCTTTTTATGATAACATCATCCAAAAATGTACCAGAAAAATTTAACGGAGTTAGCATCGTATCCATTAATTGTAGGAAAATGCTAGGTACCTCTTTGACACCAAGCGGTAGACTGTTAAATTTGTATATATGCTTGTGAGTATTATTTGTAAAAAATTTGGAAATTTTTTATTCAGATCAATTTTTGAAAAAAAACTCTCCTCATTTAATTTAGAAAAAAAGCTTCTGGGAATGGTAACGAATCCATGTGAGGTAATAGACATTAATTTAATCGCGTTGAAAAATCTGCTCATCCAAAAATATTATAAGCCAATAAACAGAAATAGCTCTCTTAAAGAGGAGAATAATAATTATCTGTTTGTACGTTAGTACAAAATGTGGCACAAGGCCAAAAAAAGGGGGTTGATGAAGGACGGTCATCTTCTGTCTTAATTCTAAACTTAGCTAGTCACAGACACGGACGCAAACATATCAACAATATTCCTATCACCAAAACAACACATTCACGCCTACTTTTCTTACTGCGTCCACCATAATACCTCAAATTCTCTGTGAAATCCTGACTAGTCCCCATATGTACATTTCAAAGTCTTTGGTGGGGGGAATAACAACAATTTTAAAACCACAATGATTATTTGCAATATGATTTAATAGTATTTACATAAAACAAAACAAAATAGGGTTAGTGTTATGATGTTGATTTGGGGTTAGTAGAGACAAACGCCAAATAACACGTAACAATAAAAGGGGTTTTAATAGCCTGGTAAAAAGGTACAGAAATTGACTGAGTAGTCAATAACTAGCTCAGCTAAGATCTTCTCTGTGTCTCGGTCTCGGTATTTATCAATCCACCCACGAGGACTGTATGTGGCACAAGGCCGGTTTAATGTGGGTATCCCCGAGCCTGTAGGCTCGGCCAAAAATATGACCTTTCTGAACCCGCCTAGACGGGTTCAGGCCCTGTCAACCTCCCCCGACGAAACCTTGCCCTTCGGCAAAGCATCGTCCGGGTTCTCCTCTGCTAATGCAGAGAGTTCGACAGTCGCCGAGAGTCTGGCTCTCGGTTTCGGTATTTATCAATCCACCCACGAGGATCGAATGTGGCACAAGGCCGTTTTAATGTGGGTATCCCCGAGCCCGTAGGCTCGGCCAAAAATATGGCCTTTCTGAACCCGCCTAGACGGATTCAGGCCCTGTCAACCTCCCCGGACGAAACCTTGCCCTTCGGCAAAGCCTCGTCCGGGTTCCCCTCTGCTAATGCAGAGCGTTCGACAGTCGCCGAGAGTCTGGCTCTCGGTTTCCCTCATGTCAACGGACATGCCACTATTTAAAGTCTTTGTTTACAGACGCAGACAAGTTCACCTTCAAGAGGGGGGTAGGTTTCCGACACAACCGTTAGTAATAAAAAAACAAACACAATCCCTAAATGTGGCAGAAACATCAGTTAACTGGACGAAATAATTGCAGGATTATAACATAATGAAAAACAAACACGCTCACAAACACGCACTCATTTAGACACAATAACAAATACGAAAACACACACACGAAACGAAAGTCATCCCGCAACAACCAGAGAACTGACATCACTGACACCCTAACGAGGGAAGAGGAGAGTAATAAAACAAGGGGAGAACACTCTTGCTTATTCATAACATTAGGTTCAACATAGTTTCCTAGTTGTTTTCATTAATGATGATACCTGAGTCCAACTGAAGTTTTACTCTAACGTTTTTCATCTTAACTTTCACAAATTTTCTGTTCTGGGCCGCATTTAGATTTTGAGTTTTCAATACAATATTTACTCTATTAAAATGTTTTAGATATTTTCTTTGCTTTGATTTGCAATGTCATTATCTATGCCTCAGTCAACACGCCTACAAATAACGTCTCCACAAACGTAACACGGGTTCCGTACACTTACTTTTTACTTATTGTTTGCCCTTTGGTCGCTCTGTCTGCACTTGTATTATATTCCTATCGTCAAATTTGACAGTATTAAGAATTTATAATTTTTGGCATTCTCTTGTTAATTCGTGTAAGATTAATTTTGGGCTCTGTTCCACTGAGATTAGAAAATGTCTCAATCTTACCCGAACTTAAATCTTGATAAATAAAGAAAATAAAAATAAAAATAACTGGATATAATTTGTTCAGTTAAAATGTTTCTGATTCGCGAATAACAATACCAGCATAAGTAACAAGATCTTCGTCATCTTTTTGTAAGATTTAAACATTCCCACCGCGTATGAAAAAGGGAATTTCTTTCACTGAAAATTTTCGACAAAACTAACACAGTTTGATCAAACTTAATATTTATTTGATTTTCAGCTGAAACGTAAATACAATAGTTTTCGTGCTCTAATAGATACGATTTCCTTTTTTCATCTGACCAGTCAAGGCAAATGTTTTGGAAAATTTCTTTAGATCTTCTGTAATACGAAAAAAAAAAAAGAAAAGAAATGACTGCATTAGGCGTGAATAAATCTAGTTTCTTTCTTTTTTTTTTTCTTTATTTTATTTCTGCAACATTATTTCAAATATGCCTGTTCCAATACTTGTAGCGCTTGCTGTTTTTGTTGCTGTTGTGTGCATTTTCTTGCTGTTTTACCATTATTCCTACATTCTCCATATTGTGCTTTTCTGAAACATTTGGTTGGGGTGAGTTAAAAATCGTTACAACGTATTATTTTTTTTATTCAAATTTGAGTGTCCAATCCTAATTGCCATTGTATAGTGAAATACACTTGAAGATTCTGCTTCATAATATTCTAATTAAATCACCTGAACAAAAGACTAGTGAAGAAAGGATTTAATCACATGACGGCCATGAATTAATAATACAATAATAGCGAATACGGTAGTTCTGTGCGGCAATGCTTCACAACACCATGACTTTGGATACACTTTACAACCTCTGTTCCTATGGGAAGATGTTCTACTCATAGCCAATGGACGATTCCGTGTTCAACTGTTTCTGTAGAGAAGATCTGTTGTTTTCTTCACAACGTCTACGTGAATATGTAAAAGAAAATGACTCTTTTAATTTATGAATATATGATTAAAAAAAACCCTGATAGATGCAAACATACATAGTATGAAATGAAAAGCAATTTATATTTTCTCTTTCTCCAATGATGTAAACGCCATCTGTTTTGCAAAAAGAATTCGGTGGTTGAAGTCGAAATGTATTTTCGTGTTCTATATACAATGTCAGACGTCCTGTGTATGACGATAAACTACATCCGCGTCCTGGGTATGATGATAAACTATGTCCAAAAACAAGGCCTCAGATAATGTTTTCGGAAAATAATGTTGCCAGCTATACGTTTTTTAGTACAAAATAATGTTGCCAGCTATGGGTTTAATAATACTGTATATTCAATATGTGTATGTGTATATGTGTGTATATGTGTGTATATGTGTATGCACACATGTGTATATGTGTATACGTATGTATGTGTGTATACACGTATGTATGTGTATGTGTATGTGTGTATACGTATACGTATATCTTAATTTGGCATTAAATGACCCACAGTGGTTGATATGCCATAAAACCCAACCAACCAACCAACCAATACTATATAAGAAAATGAATAGCATAACTTACATTTTTATGTATTGTTCACTTAACTGAAAGGGCGTGAAGTTATTCATTGTCTCATTTTTCATATAACAGTGGTTTCAATTCCATTAATCGGCATGTGTATTGCTCACTGTGTTTGTCGTGTAATATATTTACCCTTTCTTACTTACCGGATGTATTCAAGATGATTAAACAATGTCCGCATTTCCGGCTTTTCCAAATGCGATCGTCTCAATTAATATTTGCTGATTAACGCCATTCTTTCAAAATTTATTTTTAAAACATTATTTATCTCATTGATAAATGTTAAAATTGAAAATAATACATTTATAACATAGAAAATTAAAGCCATTTAAATAATTTGTTTTGGGAAATAACTTCCCGCATATAATTTTGGTAAAAACTGTTAAGTAATATTCTTCCAAATCAAGTTTACTAAACTAATTTTCGTCCAAAATAGGCACTATATTGGATGATCCAAATTTATGGCCTTGTATCCTGGTATTAAATGTCTTTCTGTGTCTAAAATAGTGATTTCTATGCTATACTTTTCATGGATAATCAATGGAAATTTCGTGTTTAAATATTACTCATAATCACTCTATTATTAAGATGCATAAAAAATAGTTCGTTTAAATAGATGTACAGAAACCTTAACCTGCTTTGGCATAGATTAAGTTGGATGAATTCTAAGTAGATAGAATTTAATAAACTGAAAAGCTACATACAAAATCATACCGTTTTTTTTAAATGTCCCTCTATTATCGACCCGAAAATTACATGACATCACTAACAGCACACTCAATTCCTTTCATTAACGCTCATTTTTAGAATAATAATCTTACAGTAACACTATGTGAAAATGTAATTCATGTCGATAGAAAGCGATGTAACCGTAATTTCTATGCTAACAGTTTATTTTCTCGCTTGTGGAACTTCCATCGAGCTCCATGCTTTTCAGGTAACATTAATCTGCAAAAGAATAAATGCAATGCCAATCACTCTTCTACTGTCCTTCTGATTACTTTTTTCTCTTTTTGCTCATCATTAATGTTTCTGTTCCTAATTCTTCCACACCCCCTGCGTCTTAGCGGCTTTACTGCCTTTCTTAGGAAGAAAGCGATTAAAACACACACACACACACACACATATATATATATATATATATTCAAAAATACTTTAAGGGTGTGTTTACTTATTTAAAAAATAATGCTAATACGCAATTCAGTAGTAAGAAGCGATATAAACAATGCTCATGCTTTCCGTTTCACTTATGTCTTCGTCTATTTGAACAGTTTTCTAAAACTCTATGCATTACCTGATGTCTTTAAGTGTTACTCCGAAAATCACTTTATATAATACTCGCTCGATTTCTCTCCCCGATTGTCAAATAGGCATGACTTGAAATTTTGAAGAAACTGTAGATAGCTAATATGCAGCTGGTTAATGTCATTTATTCTGAAGAGGAGTTGACAAATAACTATTCGCGGTAACCAAATCAGTAATTCCTTTCCCATTTGTCTCTAAGTTTGCGCAAAGTTCTCCTCATTAACCTATTTGAAAACTCACACGAACGGTCGCTATTCCCAGTCTGACAAGAAGGGATGATTTCATGGTTAACAATGCCATGGATTTGCAATATTTCACAACTGATTTCGCATTGATGCTCTTACCACTCCTGTTTATTTCAGTCTTATTGAGAATGTTCACTGTGACAGATGCTTCTATTTTAATTGGTTATAACGTTAAAACTTTGTTTCATTTGCTGCAACTGTGCGGCGAAGAGAGACCATAAGTACAGTTGTCTTAGGCATTATTTCCGATGAATGACACAGAGGAGAAGGTGGATTAGCGGGAAATGATGGCCCAACTCATCAGCAACGACACATGTTGGAAATACATCGTATCTCTGAAGAACGATATATTTTATAGGGTTTGTTTAAGGTCCCAATACCTGGGTATTGGAATAAGGTAGACCATTGAAGAACAGAAACTACAATTAGCGAGAATTTATTCTGCCCAATATTGTAAAAAAAGAATTTTTGCCTCTTAGCGAACAGACACTACTGGATGTTATGATGTAAGACGATTGGAAAACATTTTCACCCATTCACTGTCATGTCGTCTGTAAAATTCCCTACGAAGAGAATTAAAGGAAGAATATCGGTTATAGGCGCTGAGCTAAATAATAGTACGCAAAAAAAGATTTTTTCCTGATGAAAAGATGTCTAATTTGTTTTTTCAGCAAGAGGCAGAGATAGTTCAATTTTGTTATGTTGATTTCAAATAATCCGCAGAAATTACGACTGAAAAGCAACTGCAGTGGAACACTATATAACAACAGTGATGAATAGAGACATTTTCGGTCCACATGTACAACCACACATGATGTCACACACTCAGCAGTTTCTATTCTACGATCATTAGTAACAGTTCAATCTTTATTGTAATTTAAATGTCTTGTCCCGCCACACATGATATGATGACAATGCCAGACACTCAGCTGTTTCTAGTCTACGATCATTAGTAACAGTTCAATCTTTATTGTAATTTAAATATCTAACTGCCAAAACAGTATTGAGACTCCATTGAGATAAATATATGATCAGTCATGAATATTTTGCCATTGATAAATGTATATGAGCTTAAATATTTTGCGTGGTTTCCGTTAAACTGCTATGGAGGTCCCTTTATGACAATCATAAAATGCCGTAAGCATAAAAGATATTTAATCTACAGTTACCGTTGATAGGTTAAAACATTTTTCGATGGCTTCCACTGTTTTAGTCTTTGCTCAAAATAAGATGTTCATCGTTGAAGCTAGTGTATCTGTTCTTTATATCTTTGTTCGTTTCTTTGTTGCTAATATGGATTCTGAAACAATTTAAATAAACACATTTACATGTGTTCTGAAGCCCGATAATTACGATGCAGGTGAATGTCGTTTAAAAAAAAAATTTCACGTATCACAGGAATGGGTTTTGTTAACTTTGCCGATTTTTTGTAAAGTGGCTGACAAAGTTTGCTACCCATGAAGGGTAGATAAAAAAAAAGACCAAACGTTATTCTGTACCCAGACGATGTTCGAAATATTTTGCTAACTCTCCACGCAATGCAAGTCTCAAGTGTCTCTCGAGTTTGACGGTTACCGAATGTGGTTATTGCATATACCGAAGAGTGTGAGATGAGAAGACGAGTTATATAAAAAAAATAACGCTTGGATTTGTACCTGAAGAAGTCAAAATTGTAGCGATCGAGGAAGCATGTACTGGAGAATGTATTCCACAAAGTAATTCTTCGTGGAATAAGCTGTAGAAGTGGGGATGATTTGTCCTAGGTTAGGTGGCATGGCATGTTTTAACCCTAAAGTTTGAACTGCCCCGTGTAATACTGGATGGAACAAAGCTTAATGGTTTTAATGAAAAATAAT
This sequence comes from Acanthosepion lycidas, assembly GCA_963932145.1. Lineage (NCBI taxonomy): Eukaryota > Metazoa > Mollusca > Cephalopoda > Sepiida > Sepiidae > Acanthosepion > Acanthosepion lycidas. The sequence goes on along the minus strand of OZ010578.1, from coordinate 18,660,754 downwards.
TTTTATATCTCTGTTTATGCAAAAAATACCAATGAAATAACCACTATTGTAGAAAGGATTATATTCGTATTTATTAAACTCACTAACTGTAGCACAATGATTGACCTGTTTGCTGGAGATGTGAGTCCAAATTAAAAAATCGATATAGATATACACAAAAAAACTTGAATAATTTCAGTATTTACTACCACTAGCATAGTCAATAATCTGATTAAAATATTGCTGTCATATATGGTCCGTTGTGCCTGCTTTTTATCTTGGGATCTTTGACAATATACAAAGAAGAATCAGCAAAATTATTGGTCCTGATCTGGCGGCTCGGCTTCAGTCACTCTCCTACCGCCGTAGGTTGCCTCACTCTGCCTTTTCTATAAATAATTTCTTTGTAATTGTTCGAGTGAACTGTTCGATATAGTGCCTCCTCCTCCTCCTCCTCCTCCTCATGGCTTAGCTTCGCAAAACGAAGTTCAAGAGAGAGTTTATACACGTCACATGCAGGCACGTTTTTGACGGATATGTCTAATGCGGACAGGCATATACGGTCGCAGTAATTGCAATTGAAAGTCCGGCCTGTACTCGATAGCATAGCGTTCCAGTACTTCCACCTCGGCATATTGTTCCTGAGAGGGGCCTTGCAGGTATTTTCAAAGGAGACAGCAAGGTTGGTGGTGAGACACCAGGCGTCAGCGTTATCAGCTAGGGTTGACCATTAGCAATAGTTGATGTAACAGGCACCAAATCATTTTTTCAGGAAATCTTTGAATCGCTTCTTTGGTGACAATCTGCCGCGATAGCCATTGGGGAGCTTGCCGTAAAATAAAATTTTAGGCAGTGCTTATTCTACATCGGGGAAACGTGTCCAAGCCAGCGTAACTAGGTCTTCAGTAACATGGCCTCAATGTTGGTGATCTTTGCAATTTCAAGTACTTCAATATTCGTGAGTGGATGTTAAAACATTGTGCAGGGGCAGCGCTGGTGGAACCGTTTGAAGTGTCGCAGGTGGTATCGATAAGTAACGCATGACCATGAGCCATACAAGAGAGTATCGAAGACGATAGTTCTGTACACACTGTTCTTAATGTCCTTTCGTCAGGTGTCTGTTGTGAAACACACGTTTTTTATAGTCGGCCAAGCGCAATGCTCACCCTTGCTAGTCTTTTGTCGACCTCCTTGTCGATCCCAGCATCTGACGTAATTGTACATCCAAGGTAGTGAAACCGATGAACCGCCTTCTGCTCAGTCGCGCCAATGTTGATGTAGGAGGGTGATACTCATCCAGATGCGCTAGTTGGTACAGTAATTATGTCTTCTTTAAATAAATTCAAGCCCAAAATATTTGGCAGCCGCTGTGAAGCAGGAAGTGGTACGCTACAAAGCTTTTTCTGCGTGGGCAACGAAGGCAGCATCGTTAGCAAAGCAGAGGTCTCGGATATGTTGCTCCGGTCTCTTAGTGTGAACTTTTAATTGTCATACGTATAGTATCTAGACTTTTTGGATTAAAGCGCTGTACTAGACTAGCGTCGAGATAAATTTAGAGATCAGCTGGCTAGATGTAGCCTAAGTTCTATACTAACAGTTTCTTTTCTTGCACTTCTCGCTTGCGGAATTCTCTTCCGGCTCCATGCTTTCCTGCCAGCTTTCCAACCATTTAAATGCAACGCCAATGGATATCTACTGTTCTCTTGATTATTCTTTCCTCTCACCGCTCATTATTAATATTTATTTTCCTAATCCTTCCGCTTCCAGTAACCCTCCACGTCATAGTAGTTTTTCTGCCTTGCACGGTAAGAAAAAATATATGATATCAAGAAAAATATCTAAGGATAAATAAGAAACGGTTGATTAAGATGCGCCATAAATGTAAATAGGAGAAATGCCTGCTTTAATTGGCACCAGGGAATTATATGTAACCATTTCACCAATGAGTTAAAACAGTACTCTATGTACGCTTTAAATCCTTTCTCATGAATTAAATTAAAATGTCGTTTTCTTGCTATCTTAATCCGTAGATATTTCCCAATATAAAGCGACATGAAATCTTTGATAAATATCATATCAAAACAGCCATTCGTTGTTACAAGCATGTCGACATAAAATAATTCGGCGATAAAAACTTTTTTATGAAATCTAGCAGATACTCTTTTTACCGGGCATAAAATATTCATTGATGAAATTCCCCGTATAAAGAAAAGCCCCATTCTTTGTCCATCTGACAACACATTTGAAAGGTTCTCATATATTTAGCCCAGCATATCAATTCTCATTTTCTTTCCGAGTGAAGTATTTTATTTTATAATTTTAGCGGGTAGCAGAGAAATAAAAAAAAAAAAAAAAAAAAAAAAACTAGCACAAATGTAAGTATTTTGATAAGTATTTACATTTTTAGATGCGCAAAATGACGTTTTACTTATTGGATTATAGTAAAAATTTAAAAAAAATACGCATGTGCCATCGCATACAGAGTAAAGGAAAGAGTGATAAATGGACAAACTTTCAAGTTTAAGAAGAATATGGTTGTCAGCAAGAGAAAAACCTATCAGGTCAATTAGGAATAGATGTCAACATAACAAAAACATTCAGAAATGTAAATATCTGGGAACCATTTTAACAAAGAATGGAAAATATGACACAGAAACCAGAAGACGCCTTGGGAAAGCGAATGTTTCGTTCTACAGAAGGCCGATGAGAATTCCATGGGTGCAGTGCATAAGCAGCGTAGAAATTTTAAAGAAAATAAAAATGAAAGGGTACGTATAGCGAAGAAGGTTCGGCTTTTGGAATCGAAGAGCCGACTTCGAATTCCAGCCGAATCCATTACATTTACATACCCTTGGGAAAGGTATAAATCAATTGGGTAAAGAGCATAAGAGACCTTTGATGAGAACTGGTCTAGCGCAGAAAGAAATGGCAAACTACTGCGGGAAAAAAAACTGCCTCGTCAGTGATGTAATCGAAAGAAACGTCATCGCATAATCGTGTATCACACATGTCACACAACTGACTGACTTACACTGAGCTGCATGCAGAAAAAAAAGAAAGTTGATATTTGTTAAATGAGGGAAGACGGATTGGAGAATTTGACACTGACGAGCATATAGATGATTAGCGGGGCACCTATAAGTCAGTGAGGGATCTACTTGATGAATTTGACCTACTTGACGAGGACGGAAAGGTGAAAAACTTAACTACCCGCCCCCAATAATATTATTTTGCTATGAATTCTCAGTCGCTTTTCATGAACGAGGCTAAGTTCTTCAGAGCAGCCGATATAATGAAGAGATTTGTTTCGTACAGTAAATTATGAATGAGAATAAATTTGAGTATTTCAACAATTACTTCATTATTTCTACTGCATTCTTATTAAAAATAAATTTAAAGAAACGAACAGATATCAACCAGAACGCTTTATGAAAATAAGATTTGAACTTGATAAGTTAAAAAAAAAAAATCTGATCATTATCTTAGTTTTCGTTAATATGCATTTGGTTTCCAAAAAAATTCCTTCTTATATTCATTTTTTTCACTCATATTGACAAGAAGCACGTACATAGATACACACACATATATTTGTGCGTGTTTACCTGTAAATATGAGAGCATGTATTTGTTAATTAGGAATAAATTCAATGTAAAGTGTGTGTTTGTTAATTAGCAATCCATCCAAATAAATAGAAATGAACATGAGAACACATTTTTGAAGACTTAAACATGGATATATATGTAGGTGGATGAATATTTGAATTAATTTAAGATTTTTTTTAAAGATGGAATCAAAATAAAATCCATGGATGCAAATTTCCTTATGCTTTTAATAATAATCGTCTATGTATAAGGAAGATAGAGGAAATATATATATATATATATATATATATATATATATATATATATATATATATATATATATATATATATATATATATATATATATATATATATATATATATATATATATATATATATATATATATATATATATATATATATATATATATATATATATATATATATATATATATATATATAGTTAAACCTAGAGAGCCAGATAAACCAACCCAGTGACTGGACCAAAAGAGTGTAAGTTCAATTCCAGGTTAATGCAGTGGTGAACTTGGAGAGGGGAATTAACAGGAGATAACTGATAACTGACATCCATTAGACATCGCAGGTGGAATTAGAAGAGTCTACCCCAGCGAGCGAAATAAAGGCTTCAGTTCAACATTTCATGCACCTGAAGAATGCCGGAGCGTACAACTGCCGAAACGTTGTAATAAATATGGCAACAAAGATTAGGACAATTGTCCGAATAATGTAAAAATTGTACATAATACTTCATCTCAGAAATATAGACAGATACTAAAAGCAGTATATATATTTGTCTATTATATTAGCCATTACAAAGTACATTTTTTTTTTTTAACAAAATGTGCAATGTCTTTATATATGTTTAGCAATAACGAATGGAATGTCTTTTTTTCATTTTTCAAACAGTGTCAACAGATTTTTCACGTGTTTATAATTGATATTATTTAGAGCTCTTTTCTTTCGATTATTATTTTTTTTTAATCTTTTACGTGAGAATGAGGTTATATAATTATCGTATTATTTCTACAGGTATGTTGCCGACTGAGTTTAGAATATTTCCGTATGTGTTTGAATGGATCCTGATTGATTGATGGTCTGGCAGATGTGACGTGAATATTCACAGCCACACACACATATATATGCGTGTGTGTGTGTGTTCATGATCATTGGAGGCATTACAACAATGGGAACAGAAAATTTGAAGTCGGTATTACTGAAATAACCACACAAGTTTCTCCATATATATATATATATATATATATATATATATATATATATATATATATATATATATTATCTGAGGAATGAAATGTGTGTCGGTGGAGAAAATACCATCATGTTCGTAATTTGTATATAGGCACCCGTAGAAATCGCTGTTGAAGAGACAAAGTTAAATTTCTGTTTTTTGAGTTTTAAAATCTGTAATTTTTTTTTTTTTTCAAATTTAAAAAATAAATTTCATTTTATCAATTCCTAGTTATTTTAAATTTAGCGTATATATATATATATATATATATATATATATATATATATATATATATATATATATATATATATATATATACACAAATACACACAAATATATATATATATATATATATATATATATATATATATATATATATAAATCAGCCAATCAATAAAATCTATCTACTATTCTCCTGACAGGATATGTGATTTTTTAGCCTTTCTATTCACTTTCAAATGGTTCCTAATGCTTTTCAGAATTATTTATGAACTTTTATATTTAGGGCGTCTGTGTAAGAAGAACAGTCATTTTAATGCCACTGAAAACATTACAGGAACTACGACACTCTTTGCTGTTGATTCCAAATCAAAATATTAGTTGTGTATCTCTTTCCTAGTGCCACAGCTCAACTCGTCTTTCCGTGGTATGTTCGAAAGTTCAGTTACGTTTTTCTTTTCTTTTCTTTTTTACCTAATTGAAAGTTTTAAAGTGTTCATTTAATTTACAAAGTGGTTCAATGTTTGGTTTGTTGCCTCTTAAAACTATTTATATGCGGCTTTGAGAAGTTATAATTACATTGAGATTCTAAGTGTTTCGAAAAAAAAATTTAGGTTGAATATTTGTACATTTATATATTCTATCGGTATTTCCGTTCTTCGAGTGTAAATCTAGAATATCTTTACATATCCTTAAAATGTTCGTGTACTATATTTACCCGAGATTGCAACAATTCTTTTAGTCGTTTGATGATCTTTTACAAGAAATTTAACAATTTTAAAACTTGTTTAATCTGCATGAATCGTTAGAACTAATTTACCTTGTCTTCATTGCACAAAACTGCTTTACGATACATCTTACATAAAGTTTGCAACCAAAGCATCGAAGCAATAACAAACTTTTTCTTGACTAGAAAATATTTACCAATATATAATTATGTAAATACCGTATTACCCTATTTACTAAACGCTGCGAGTTGGAAGACGCACCCTTCTATTGGAAATACATTTCTAAGAAAAAAAATCATTTTCATACAACACATTCACCATGTGTCGCTCACATACTGGTACACGTATTGTTTACATTGATCACTCCTCCGATTTTGTTGTATAGCAATGACGTACTAGTCAATAGCAGAAAGGCCCCCGCCGCTGCTATTAATCCGAGTATGCTTAAGCTTGTGGCTCAGCCTCGGGAAAGTTTATTTTCTTGGAAATACTTGTAACAGCTAAGTACTGAGTTTACATCATATAAAAGGATGAATTAGATAGATAGCTAAGATTATGGTGTAATGAATCGACATAAAAATCCACGGCCCTATAAATCAAGTCAATTAGGTGACCGTCCAACATTACTTGAGCCTGGGCGTTGCCTTACATTCGTCTTGTAAGACGTACATGTATTTATCAGCGTATCTTTAGGAAAAATGCAACTTGTAAGATGGAAAATACGGAAATTTTTGTATTGTGAATTAAATCGTTTCCCAGAAAAGTGAAATATGTAAAAAATATATATTGAACATTTTAAATCATAAATCCTATATTTATATTTGCTGATGGAAACTTATATGAAGTTAGAATTAAATTGCTTTCTTAATGACTTAAAAACCACAATTTTGATAGAATTAACAGTTCTCTACACCAGGGAATTTGTCTGCTTCTTGTTTATGTATACTCGTGTGATTCCCATCATTTTAGCTATTTATAATTCAGTGTAAGGCCGGGAATTTAATGGGTGTTTCTACGCCCCAGTCAAACAGTTGGATCGTTGGTGCTGAAAATTATTGTAGATCGGTAACTTGAGAAAGAACATGCGATATGTAGCATTGACCTCCAAGTTCATAAGACGTCGCCACAAATCAACTGATTGTAAAATTATGCTATTTTCGGCCACCTAGAAAGTGATAATTAATTTACCGTCCAATACAAAACTCAAACTTAAATATGTTAGCTGTGGATGATATTAGAACTGATCTTAGTGGTCACTGCAGATTGTAGCAAGATATAATCTATCTTTGTAAGGTGTGAGACTTTATAGAGTGCAAAGCAGGATATTCCAAACGGAACTTACGTTCATCTGCTACACCAGAAATATAATAAGGTTACCTTCTAGCTTATATAAGCGTTTAGACGTACGATCAGATCACGTTGAAAGTAAGTAACGTCGAACTTTGGTCAGCAACTGGTTTGGTGATATTATGAATAATTTCTCTAAGATTTAGTCACAGATCTTTGATCTTATCTATTCGGCTTCACAATATCCACTTAATTGGAAAAAGGTATGGATCCACATTACTATCTCAGAAACAAAATTCTTAAAATCGAAAAATATTTTATGGCATTGAATAACATGCAAATTTTGATAATCAGTAGAAAATGAATCAAACAAAATATACAACTTTCTCGAGATTTACTTTACCGTCCATATTAACAAGAAATCTATTACTAATAATTATTTCTGCTACTCAGCTAAGATTTCTGCTTTACTACCAAGGGACAGGACCACGTGGAAAGAAGATATGATCCTCCTCAGAATGTATATGATTCAAACTGACTTTCTTTTCACTTGACTTCTAATTTCAATGAAAGTGAGCTTTATAATGACAATTAACATGAGTCAGTATCTGAATGGCGTCCTCGCTTTAGTTTTATGCGAGTTATTCAAAAAATAAGATCCCACAAAAAGATATCATTTTTTTTTCTTTAAGAAGAGTCTAATCATGTGTTTCAGGGTTTAAGGGGTTATGAACTTTTGCTGAGGAAGAAAATTGTAGAAAAACGAAATATGAAATATTTACACAAATTTGAAAAATATATATATATTTATATTCTGCATTTTAAAACGTTGATAAACGACTGGTGAATACAAAAAATAAACTACATATAAAAATTGGAAAAAAAACACGAATAATCTATTCTAAAAACTTGAAAGATTCAAATGTCAAATTGATTTTTTTAAATTTCTTATCTGTTTGTGTTAAAAGAAAAGTTTATTTCTTTTGTGTATGAGAAATTTTGGTAAACGAGATTAAGTTTACGTTGAAAATGTATTTGCATATATGTCATATATATCGTATATATACCAACAACAAAAAAGACAGCATTAATTGTACCAATCGCAATATAGCAACTGATAAATTCCACGGAAGATGATATAACTTATGTAGAGTCCAGCAGATGTAGGAAAAAATAAGGAATTGTAAGACAAATATGTTTCTTCTCACTGAACTTATCCCAGCTGTTCAGTGAAACGATTCTGAAAGAAAGAGAAGTTCTTATAGGATTCATTATTGTCGCTCTCTCCCTCTCTCTCTCTCTCTCTCTACATATATATATATATATATATATATATATATATATATATATATATATATATATATATATATATATATATATATATATAAAATAAAAACAGACCAATTTAAGGTTCCATGTAATAAATTATTTCAACAAAGCCCTTTTAAAAGGACTGCGGATCATCAGATTTACACATTTTTGACGAGCCGTATTAAACATATGTGTAAATTTTCTTTTCATTTTTTGTTTGGAAGCAAAGTCTGAGGATCCACAGTCCTTTTAAAAGGGCTGTTGGGAAATAATTTCCTACATGGAACCTTAAAGTGGTCTGTTTTTATTTAAATTATTTCCTCTGGATTTACATTGAGCTCTCTGGATTTTATCCTCCTTAGATTTACCCATACGGATTACCTAGTTTTTCATGGTTAGATCCAGCGACAGGAGACAAAGAGTGTGAGTTAAGGCAGTAATTAACAGGAGATAGCTGATAATTGACATCCATTAAAAACATGGCACGTGGAACTAGAACAGTCTACCCCTTTATCCACTGTGCCATGTGTCCTCAAGTTTTGCAAAATGCTCCTTCAACAACATAAACTTTAGACATCAGACCTCTCTATCTAAATATTTTTGGCACCTGAAAGAAAAAAATAGGACATCTAAAGTAAAATGGAAAATCATTAACAGGACTAGAGCTTGCAAAACTTGAGATGACCCATGCCCTTTGTGCCTCCATGAGAAACTACACATTATTAAGCTCCTAAACAATAAAAACCTATTAAACAACAGGCAAGAATTAACGGTTTTCTGCCGACACAACCGAACTTACGCTCTGAATAACTAGCCTAAAACACGCATACAAAAAAATAAATTTTAAAATCCATAGCCCATATACATAGTTTTAATTACCTACACAAATTAATAACCCTTTATGAAGTCGTCAAATAACAAACGTTACGGCCTTTTCATATACACAAATCCCTTTCATAAAGAGATATAATAAAAGAATAAAATAAAAATAAATAAATAAATCTCCGTAGACGCTCAAGCCAGACTATGCGAAAACTTCCTCGTAAATTTAGCCACCCCCACCTTACCGTGACCCGACATCTATGAAAGTAACTCTATACTGATACAAACTATTAACACCCCACCCCTGCCGATTCTAAACAATCCGCCCTTGATGTTACCATGGAAATTTTTTATTTCAATTCTGACCATACTATTATAACTCGTAAATTTCAGAAATAAGTCATTCCCAAAAAATTTCGCTTGAAGATGGAACAGAGCCTACTTTAACTCAAGTTAATTCAAATATTATTTTGAAGTTTTCGGCTCTTGTTTTGAAACATGAGACCTCTTATGTAGCGTGTTGGAATCATATTTTTAAATAAATAATTATATTTATGCTCTACTCTCGTATCGAGCACTATTTTTAAAAAATAATTACAAAAATGCTAAGGAACTTTGGATTATTTACCAAACCAGTTTCTTTCCTATTTTCTACAATATTTTCACACATACATATATATATATATATATATATATATATATATATATAATTATGTCTATGTGTGTGTGCGTGTGTCTATGTGTGTATATATATGAAATATCTATGAGGTATATATACAAAAAATAAAATATTTCCAAAGCAAACACACACACACACACACATATATATATATATATATATATATATATATATATATATATATATATATATATGGAGAGAGAGAGAGAGAGAGAGAGAGAGAGAAAGAAATACAGACAGACAGAGATTAACCGGTTGATAAATCTGCTCCTAGTTACTTATACACTCTTGTTTATTCGAGTTTGTGAGTTCGTATTTTTCATTTTTCTCTCTCTTTCTCCCTGCTGCATGTGTATATGCAAATCCCCCCTTCTATGTGTCTATTTCGGTTTTCACTGTGTGTGTGTGTTTCTATTTGTGGCCGATTGTGTTCCTTATCATCAACTTATCAGACGTGTATATCTGCTTTCGCTTTACTTCCATGTGCAAGACTCTAACGACCGCCTTTAACTGATCACCTGCCAAAACGTCTGCATATTTGAAAATCTAACTACATCTTTATTTTGGGCATCTGCACTGCGCAATTTTTACGTTTTTTAGTTTTCTTTTTCTTAGCGAACTCTTTAATTTTATTTCTTTAGGTTTTGTCTTTGAAATATTTTCACTCTATATTTCTCATCCAGGATTTCTCTTGCTTTTATGATTTATTTTAAGCTTAACCATATTCTAACCTATATTGTGAGATTTATCTTGTTTCTTTAATGTTTCTTTTTATCAAAAACTTTTCAGAATCGGAATAAAATTGTATTTGTCTACCCGAATAGTTGTGATTAAAAAAAGAAAAAAAACAATAACTAAATGTCGAAAAATGGTTAAGAGATTAAGACTAATTTAAAATGTTTTATCTCAAAAATTAAAAGAAAAACATTCGTCTTCAATTATTCATATTATTTCTCGATTAATTTCTATTTCGTTTTTTCTACCTTTTATCGTTCAAAATGAACGCGCTGACCGATTTTCTTTCAGACGAAAAGAAACGGCGTTTAAATGAATTCGATTATTGGAACAGTCACACCGTTATATTTGGTTTACGTTTAAATTGTTACAAACTTAGAAGAAGAGAATTTAGATTAAACAGAAAAAAATGTATCATTTAGAGGACAACATATATAAATAAATATTACCTGATAACAACGATCTTCAAAAATTTAAAAGCAACGTCAATCACCATCTTCTATATTCTTGGACGTCGTTCAGCTTTTATACTTTCCCGCCCCCATATCCAGTCTTTTCTCACGCCTTCACTCATTGTAATACTGTGCGTACCAGTGGCCTTCCCTAATTGCTTGGAATGAAATGATAAAAAAAAATGAATGCAAAAAATGTATTTCCTTTCTAAGAAAATTTATGCATGAACACAGTGTGGTGATCATAGAACCTCAAATATAATCAGTATTCAATCCGGAAAATAAAAAAAAGTCCTCCATCATCACGTTAATCCCACGTTAAGCATTTTCACATACACTGAAATAAACACTTACGTACACATACACACTAACTTTTATGACTAGAATCTACCATTTTTTTACGTTGTATTCTGGCTATATGTGCCTTCATGGTAATTTTAATATAAGTCTCATCCATACAAAGAACATTTCGGCATACTTTGACCGAAAAAGAGATCAAGTGTCATTTGAAACCGACCATGAATGTTTTCAGCCACTCATATCGTTTATCAGATTCGTGAACCGTCCTCCAAAAATTAAAATGAAGTTTATGTAACAGTTTTTAGTTTCCGATATATTCTTCGGAGTTTAAAAATGTATAGATTCCATGATAGGTCATTTTATTGGGCAAGTGCAAACTTCCAAAAGACTTTCCGTGATAGGTCCACAATGGAAATTCACCAAGCAAAACTATGTTTTTTGTATCTGCATGAAATTGTTTCATATTAAAATCACACTCGTTTATCTCAGAGTGACAATTTAATACTTTTTTTCCAAGTATTCCAGTATCATTATTTACATTATTCGGAATATTGTCCTCATTTCTGTCGCCATATTTATTACAACGTTTCGGCCGTTGTACGCTCCGGCCTTCTTCAGGTGTTTGGAATGTCGAACTGAACCCTTTATTTCGCCCACTGGGGTAGACTGTTCTAGTTCCACGTGCCATGTTTAATGGCTGTCAGTTATTAGTTATCTCATGTTAATTTTCCCTCTGAAAGTTCTCCAATGCCTTAACCGGGTATTGAACTCACGCTCTTTGAGTCCTGTCACTGGATCTAACCAACGCCTTTACCCACTGTGCCATGTGTCCTTGAGCAACTAGAGCAGTCTACCCCGGTGAGCGAAATAAACGTTTCAGTTCGACATCCCAACAAACTGAAGAAGGCCGGAGCGTACAACGGCCGAAACGTTTTAATAAATATGGCCACAAAGATGAGGACAATAGTCCGAATAATGTAAATAATGTCCGTAATACATTATCACAGAAATATAGACAGATATTCCAGTACCAACAGATATATGCTGGATAGATGACACTGAAAGTACACTATGGAATAAGACTTGATCGAACTAAGTTTTATGTAAGTGGATAATGATCGTTGATTTTATTTGAAAACCGAAAACTTCCGAAAGTGTCTCTCTCTCTCTCACTCGCTCACTTACTCTTTCTCTATATGTCTGTCTGTGCGTTAACATGCGGGATAGATAATTCAATGCCAACCCGGAAAAATAGTGTGTAATGCGTTTTGTCCTCGAGAGAGATTTCACCAGATTAAAGAAATGGACTAATATATACGCGGGAGAGACAAATATAAACGCAAATTTCGGTTATAATTAAATACTGATATGAAGTGTTGAAGATGTGATAAGGTTTCACCCATAATATTTGTCAAGACTTACTCTCAGGGGTGTTACTTGAATTCAATGATCATTGTTTATTTTTACCTGAAAAAACATTCTCTTTAGAATTCTGTAGTATTAATAACATCTTATACCGATGCACTTTCTCGTTGATATTATTAACAATTAATATGGATGTACTTGTGTTTCCTTAGTATTTTTAACATGTGGCATTATTAACATCATATGTGGATGCTCTTTACATAAATATTGCATATTAATTTGTCAAATTATTCTATAGGTTTAAATTATTCACTAGTTTCTTAAAGAGACCTCGTATTAATCAACTACAGACATTTTATTTAGGAAACTCATAAAGCTTATAACTAATTAGAACTAGGTTAAATTACCTCACTACCTCCTCCGTTTTTATTTATTATCAAATGAGATTGCCTGGCTTTATATACTTTACAAAATAGCCATCTATAAAGTAACGATCTATATCAGTTTTTGATCTAATGTCTGCGATCTGTTTGCAGACAGAATCATGTCACGTTCCATTTCTTGGAAAAAAAATTCTTTTTTTTCGCTTAGATTAAATTCAACGCAAGTCATAATCGATTGTTTGATAACGGCAACGCATCAAGCTTATTTTTTTCGAAAACAAAAAGGAGCTATTGAAATTAAATTAATCATTCACTCGCCAATAATTTACAATGGCCTGGCGAGAGTCATTGATATACGTTGAAACATGATAGCAATTATGTAGCGATGTTTGAGATGTTTGTGTTTTAATATTCTAAAATAAATAATATTTTGCTCTACTCTCTATTGAGCCCACTTTTAAATCCAATGTTACGAACGTTGGAGTTGTTCTATATTCGTTCTCTTCTTACCTGAATTCATTTTTATAAACATTCTTCTCACAAAAGCCAGATATTATTTCGGGTAAAAGCATTTCCCTTTTGGATTCATAGTAATACATTATCTCAGAAATATAGACAGATGTTGAAGAGTTTGTTAATCATAACAAATCAGGTTTTGATGTTATGATACTTATAAATTTCTTAAATTAAGATAATTTATGTTTGTTCAATAAACGTTAGTGAATAAAAAAGGTTTATATTTGACGAAAACAAACACAGACACAGGTAGACACCAACACACACACTCTCTCTCTCTCACACACACACACACATACATACACCTATGTGTGTGTATGTATGTGCGTACAAAGACTGTGCGAAAAAGAACCCTAGAATATTGGTAAAACAAACACAAAGCCTGCCAGAGGACCATAGAAAAATATCTAATACAAAAAAAGTCCAACAACCTATGAAACTAAAGAGAAAAATTAATAGAAGAAAAAGAAAATATAAACGAAGATAAAAAATATCCAAAAGGCAGATAATAATATACCGTGCTCTGTCTAAATTACCAAGACAGACCAAATACTTTTCCCAGCATCACGACTCAGAATGAAACAATCCGCCATAAATGTTCTAAGCTACCGCGATCGTCAGTCAACCAGAACGGCGGAAACATATATCTTTTTCTTCATATATATATATATATATATATATATATATATATATATATATATATATATATATATATATATATTGTGTGTGTGTGTGTTATTCTTTGTTAGTGTGTGGGAAAAAAGAAATTGCAGTAACGATAAGGAAAGAAATAAAAGTTTTCTAGAATTATCTAGAAACGTCTTTATAATTTTGATGTAAATTCATCCGAACCTCATTAGCAACAGAATAAAAGAAGGGACATTTTATTTCGATAATACCAAAGAGTTTTCTAAATGATTTCTAAATTCACTGTTTTTGTATACATAAAATATCCTCCAGCTTTCCATTTTCGCCGTACTTTCTATTTCCAACAATAATCTTTTTTGTAGTTGGTCTTTGTTTTATTTCTTTTAGATAATTCAACAATATATTCATGATAATGTAAATAAACATTGAACTTATCTATTAGAAGTTTTCCCTACTTCACTTTTGTTTGAATGTTTTGTGTTAGATCTTATATGTAATCCCGGATTTTGTATGTATGTTCAATGGAGCCGGACTGGAAACAAGGTTGCCGCTGCTTAGAATGTTAGCGTGCAATGGATAGTGCCACCATTTTATATTTTTAATTTCGCGCATGCGCTTTGTTTCTTTTTGATTTAGACGACTGCACAGTATAGTAGAGTCAGTTGGGCTCTTCTTGTGAGAAAAAAAAACACTACGACGCAATTCACATCGCCAGAAAATTGGAAACGACAAACTGAACTGCTTGGAATTCGCACCGGAAAATCCAAAACGAACATTTCAGAATGGTTGAGTGTCAATCTGAGGACAGTGCAGATGACTGGGAAAAATTTAGATGAGTTAAACGGCGACTGTGTTCGGAGTGATCATTAGTGATTTGTCTTCCTACAGACCACCGAATCAACACGGAGGAATACATCAATTGCTTTAAGGAGTTAATGTTGCTCTGTGTCTAGAAGGTGGCTGCTGGAACAGCCTATATCTGGCAACAGTCTTCTGGACCATGCCATACAAACTGGTGAATGCATTATTTTCATTTTTGCGTAGTTTAGCCGACAATTTAGCTATCGCACTTATATTATTTAAATTTCTATTTGTTCTTTACGAACCTAAACTTAAATTGCAATTTCATTTATGAAGATTGTCCTCCACATTTGACTAAACGTATTTTCATTCGATTTTCTATTTTTTAACGTGAAATTCTTCCTTATCGTGTTGTTTTCATCAGTAATTGATCCAAATTCACATTAACATCTGATTTTGTTTTTTTTATTTTCATTTTATCGAGTTTTACTCAATAGATACTAAGCTAATGGTGGAAAAATATGTGTAGAAATAATCCAAAATTTATTTACTGTATTTATTTGATAATATTTTGAAAATAGTTTAACATCGATTTCTTTTCTTTTTTTTTAATGAAATAGAATATTCCATTTATTGGAGAACTTTTTCTGCAAAAAACTAAGAAATCACATTAAAGAAAGAATTTTAAAAAAACAGCCTTGTGTATTGCTGTACGTAACAAATGAGATACGGTGTACCCTGTGCCGTCTGTTACCTGTGTTTTGAAATACAAAAAAAATACTTTTCTCGTTCTGTTTATTTTTATGCGTTTACCGTAGATGAAACCGTCACGAAATTATATATATATATATATATATATATATATATATATATATATATATATATATATATATATATATATATATATGACTGTGTGTGTCTGTGTGTGTGTCTGTGTGTGAGTAATCAACTTTTCTTTCAGTTCAGAAAATTTTTTTCTTCAAATCCATAAACATGTCAGTAAGGGTATCTGAAAAAAAAAATGAGGAAACATCGGATGACAAGTAAATAACATCTTAGGTGACATTTGCCGATTTTTTGCCTATTTTTTTTACAGATCGACCCGCAGCTTTAATCAAATCTATTATAGCTTTTAGGATACGAATAAATGTCAGAGAAAACCACCTGACGTCTCGAATTTCTACGTTCATATCGTTTTGTAAAAAGAAACACACTGTTTTAAAACTCCAGAAATGTTGAGACACTGAAGCCAAATGCACGTCCAAATATCTTCAAATTCAGAATGAAGTATTTGATCATATATTTGTTCTCTATAGATTTAGAATGCGCTTGATAGATTTCAATCAAACTCGATTTGCTGACACAGAGTGGTCGGATGTTATGTATAGTTGACCTAGGTCAAACGTAAAAGGCATGAAAAGTACGGCATATAGTTAAGAAAGACAATGATCATGGTATTAAACATATAATACTAAGAGACAAAAATCTTTTAGCATTAAATTCATGTGTGATTGCTTCCTTTATTGCTTTTTACGATCTGTACAAATAAAATGATTTGTTTGATTGTCTTTTTAGAACAAAACTTTTCGATAAAATATACCGTCTCTCTTCAATACGTGAACGATCCTACCTCTCCCTAACCTCCCCCCTTTTGTAGCTTTATTCATTTTGTATTTTTGCCACATCTCCTAGTCCCTGGCTGAGCTCCTAGGATGATTAAGTATCATTATTTACGCAAGCATGAGGAGTTTATTGATTTGTATATCCTATAATGAATTCCGAAGTGAACACTTTATTTAATCTACGGAGATGGTTGCTCTGCTTCCACTGCCCAGGTCTCGAGAAATGTCGTCTAGTTCATATTTCATAATACTGCTCAGTTATTGCTCATACTGTTTCCACTGAATACAAATACACGTCGCTTGACGCAGTGGTTGAACTCACCGTCACGTTATCCCAAAACTCACGAAACAACGTTACATTCTACATTGTTATTCTCCAAATTCCTGTACCGTCAAACATTTGCATACACTTGTTAGGTATATTATTTATATTATTCAGACTATTGTCCTTATCTTCGTCGCCATATTTATTACAATGTTTCGGCCGATGTACGATCTGTTCTAGTTTAACGTTCCATGTTTAATGAATGTCAGTTATCTGTTAATTTCCCTCTGAAATTTCTCTAGGGACTTAAGTCACACTTATTGAACTCACACTCTTTGGGTCCTGTCACTGGTTCTAAATAACGCCTTTATCCACTGTGCCAACTAGAAGAGTCTATCCAGTGAGCGAAATATTGGGTTCGGTTTGACAAACCGTGCTGATAACAAATATGACGCCAGTTTGTTTACACTGCGCAGATCAGTTAAAAATTTCAGTGATTATGCAGGGCAGAGTTGGCAACACTGTGTCAAATTTTTGTGTGATTTAATTATACGATTTTCGAAATATTAGAAAACAGTTATCTCGATAATAATTTGGCACTCAGTGTATGTATATATATATATATATATATATATATATATATATATATATATATATATATATATATATATATATATATATACTGTCATTTCTCCTCTTTCTATTATTCTGATTCAAAACAAGTTACTGCAACACCATTATAAGTAACCTAAAAACCGTAGTTAAACGTGAAAAGAAACAGCATGAAATCAGAAAGAAATGGTAAACGCTACACCCTTGTGCAAAATAATTGAAACAAAACGAATATAGATGCATATATGTGTGTGTGTGTGTGTATAATTGAAACAAAACGAATATATATATATATATATATATATATATATATATATATATGTTTGTATGTGTGTGTATACAATTGAAACAAAACGTATATATATATATATATATATATATATATATATATATATATATATATATATATATATATATATATATATATACGGTAAATGCGTATAATTCTAAAATATGTAAATTACCTTGAAAATTGATGCACATAGAGGTGTATTATAACTATATTGCTATAATTACTACTATACTTTAATTCATTACTACAACATAGAGTAGTAATGGATATATATGCACACAGAGGCTATGATATTTAAACAAGCATAATCACATACTCCGTCTGTCTGCCGTTCTCGCTACACACGCAACATATATATATATATATAACATGTATGTATATATGTATGTATGTATGTATGTATATATATATATGTGTGTTTGCGTGGGGGGTAATTGTACACACACACACACACAAACCCTCACATACACCACACACACACACATTCATACATATTGAACATCTATTATAAGTTGCGTTGTTGAATTAAAACGATGTCCTGTGGGAAATATATTTATAGGAACAATTTACCAAGATTTGCTCTCAGGAACCCGCCACTAATGTTTTGAAAATTATTTTTGGATTGCATCCTGGATTGTACATTTAATAGCGATTATCGTAAACTTTAAACTTATTGAGTAAAATCGAAGAATTTGTGGACAATTGCTTAAGACTTTTATTCTTCATGGTCTGTGAGAAACCCGTCCCCAAATCTTGTATAATATTTTTCGATAAACCCCATATATATATATATTATATATATATATATATATATATATATATATATATATATATATATATATATATATATATATATATATATATATATATATATATATAATTCTGTATTAGGGCAGCAATCACTCTTTCGCAAGTTCGTTAAAGATGTCTAACAAGCTATTCATTTATTTTTCTTGTGTTCGTTTAAATTATTTCATTATTTCTCTTTTGGAAATGGAGTGTGTTAAATCTGTTCTTATGTTCTATATATCCGAGCGTTTTCGGCTGTTTTGTTAGACGGTATCAAACAGTTTTTACTCTATTTTTAGGTTTTGATATATGTTTGTGCAAAGACTGGATTTTTTATTTATTTTACCGACTATTTGTTTTGTTTTTCTTTTTATTGTATTTGCTTCCATTTATATTTGTGTTTTTGTTGTTTTTACATGTGGATGAGGATATCATACCTGTATTCACTCCACGTATAATGCAAATGAATTTTGTTATGTTTCCATTTGTGTTTAAATGACTCCTAATTGAGCTAGGTCTGAAAGGTGTATCGGGGCTCTTCTTAACAGACAAGTAATGGTATGTCCAATGTACTTATTCATAAATATGGTTTGATCAGAGACGCATTTCGTTAAAGGACTTATTAATTCACAAATGATATTAGTACTGTTTAGCTTTGCATGTATTATGTCAATTTCTGAGATTTCTTTAGATTTAATGGATGGTAGAGGAAATGTAGACACGAAGATATTTATAATATTTAGTATCACAGTTCATACCAAACGGCTAACACCTACAACAAAACTGAACACAGCCAGAAGTGAAACTACCGAAAAAATTGTAGAAAACTAAAACTCAAGTACCCCAAATCTACCAAAATATAACCAGCAACACCTATCATTAAGACTACCAGCTACCAACACTACCAACATACCTATCACACAACGACCACATAACAAATTAATACAGACCGAAAAAGGTATCAATCCCGTTATCAGAATTACCATCACTCCTACCATTCTGGGATCTATCACTTCATAAGCTTTTTCTCTAATATAGTACTGCTTTTTTAATACTGACATTGTTTTATTCTCCTCATTATTATTGTTATATTATCTGTATTATAATCACCGTCATAATTATTATGGTTACAACATCTATTATAATAATTACGGTTGTCATCATTACCTCCCACATTTTTTACACTTCCGTTTTCATCATCATTAAGGCTAAATTTACCGTTATCACATCAACATCTATTATTTACATATCAATAATAATCAATAGCACAGTTATTATCATTATCAGTATAATCACAATCGTCAATAATACACAATCAGTTAATGCTGAAAATACAAACATCATCATCACCATGTCCACAAAAAGAACCCAGCTTAACGAAAGAGCCAGACCAATCGGAGTGTATATGCGTGTCTATATGTGTGCATATGTGTGTGAGGAAGTTTAAGTTACTCTGACGACGAAGGCAGTAGATCTAAAAAGCGTCAGGAACACCCCTACTCGCTCCTTATTGAATGGAACATCGCTACATATAAAAAAACCTAAGGTTTCGACACCGAAATAGAATTACATCTACGTATGTATGTATGACTGAACACGTGAATATGTATCTGCGCCTAGCCTCGTTTATTTATATGTATGTGTGTGTGTCAACCAAAATGCGTGCACCTGTATGTATATGTGTCTATGCGTATGAGAGTGTCACCCCCAAACAAAAAAAGTCAATTCTACTGCCCATCACCTAAAAATGGTCAAACAAGCAAAGATATGGAAACAATTTTAAAATAGAACATTTTGTCTGATGATACAAATTCTTGAAAAGCAGGATCACAATTTAATATCAACGAAAATGAACAGACACACACACTACACACACACACACATATATATATATATATATATATATATATATATAGGCATTTAAAACAACATGCCTTCCCGCATGCACAATTCCGTAAAATACTTCATGAGATGCGGTGCGATTTTCGCTTCTAGCGTCTTATATGCGCGTGTTTATCGTTGCTTAGAAATCTTCTATGCAAACATTGACAGACTATCATCACTGTCTTGTCCGTATATTGTTTAATATGTTGTAATTGACATCTTTGATAATGGCTTAAGTAAACCAAAAGCTTAGATTGTATTAAAACAACATATGGATCGCTATTGTGTATTTCTTTCTTCTTTCAACGATAATGTTATTAAACTTATCAGAAGTTGCGAAAAAAATTTGCATAAAATAAATAGACCACACTTTTCTATATTATTTAATGAAATGTGTATGAATATATATATATATATATATATATATATATATATATATATATATATATATGAAGAAGATATTTTATTCCTTCTCAGTTATTCATCGCCCAATGTTCTTAACTTGAATTTACCTTTGTAAAACTCTATATAAACAACATTTTGCTCGATATCCTAAACATATATATGAGTTTTATTTCAAATAATGTTTTATACACACATAACCCTAAATTATACACTAAGCCAAGCCAATACATCATTCTGATATAAAGGCTTTTATTTATTCATTTATATCTATTATATATATTTGGGCCATGTATTGGCCTTTCAATACTTTAGCATATGTTTTCGCACACGCAAACATAAAGACATTTAATATATATATATATATATATATATATATATATATATATATATATATATATATATATATATATATATATATATATATGCCCGAAGAATGATTCTGTGGAACAACACTAATCAAAACGGCGAAGTTAAAAAATCAGACACTAATAGATTATCGCAATATGTGTCTTCATTTTTACTCTTGCAAAGCTACTCGTTGTATTTAAGATTACGCTTGTATTACCATCTCCCGCTAAGGGTGGATTTCTTACCTGAAAACTAGGTACGTGATTTATCAATTTTAATGCCGGTTTGAGGCTGAATGTGTGCGGCGAAAAAACTGTCGCTAGTTAACCGGATTCGACAACACGTGCTTGTCTATATAAGACAGTGTGGAGTTAGTAACTTAATCTCTCTCCAGCGTTTAGACATCATTTGATTAACAACTCGGGTTGTGCTTCTAAATTATGTTGGTGGAGGTTTCAGGATGCTGCAAAGTACGCTGTCGCCTTTTAGAAGTTGTCTGCATCATGCCTCATCGACTGTCATAGTGCAGACAGAAACAATACTTTTTTCGTTATGTGTATCTCATTGATGGGTCATGAGTAATTATTTTTGTATGCTTTATATTCACTAGCAGCTTATTTACACCGTATTTATTTGTTTTTAGTAATATATTTATTTTAGTCGTGGCTCCTTATTTATGCCCCTCGTGTTTACATCTTTCAGTTTCACCGTTTTCATTATTGATGTTCCAACGAATCTTTCTGGTTAAGTTTTGTACGTAAAAGGTCCCTTCAAATAAATGTTCCCTCATGAATAAATGGGTGGTACACGTTGTTTTTATCTGTCTCTCTCTCTCTCTCTCTCTCTCTCTCTCTCTCTCTCTCTATCTATCTATCTATCTATCTATATATATATATATATATATATATATATATATATATATATATATTATGTAAATTTATTTTGCACTCATCGATGTAGCATCTAATTACAGTATATATATAGATAAGCGCTACGGGGGACCTTAAAATAATTAGCTTTATTTTGATCCAGTTAGTTTTGTCTTCTTGGTTCTTCAAAATTTGTTTTAACAACTTCTATTCAAAACATATGAAAAATCAGTTACTGCACTTGCATTACATTGTGCTCAGCCGCTATAGGTGAATTTCTACGAAAAAAAGAAAAGGAAAAAATATTACAAAACTTCCCTGTCGTTAATTAGGTAATTGTTTTCGCTAATAATCGAATGATGCAAGTAAATTTTACATTTTGTTTTAAAAGTCGAAAAGACAGCGAGAAAGGAAAAAATATGAATTTCATGGTAAATTATATTTCCGGGTAAAAACAGTAGTTCTTTCATACCAAGAGAAAAATAGCAGTTGAATAATTTGTACAGATATAATTGAAATTAAAAAAATGTAAGACGGCTTAAGGTAATGATTTTCTTATAACATTTTAGATTTTAGAAATCAGATGCGAAATTGTGATTCCCACTGAAAAAAAAACAAAAAAAAAACTTCTGTATACGCGTTTCTTTACAATTTATATAGTAATAAATAAGTCTGCATACCAATATGTACGAAATCTAATAATAAATAAAATAAATTCATTTATTTCATATCTTACGTTACTGTTGGATATTAGTGAGTTAAATGAAAGATTCCAAAGGGAAAAAACGTTACAGATGTAAATGGGAGTTTCTGATTCGTTCTCGCAGAGAATACGACAGGTAATAACAGAAAGTGAAATATCTACACACAAACATACATATACACAGCACATACATACATACATACACAGGCAGACACATATGTGTGTGTGTGTGTGTGTGTGAGTATTTAGGCAGCCTATCTTCAATCAAATAAGTTTCATTTAAAAATATTGTATCTATTTTTTTATAATGAGCATCTCAGTTCTTTAATCAGTTTCTTAATGTTAAGCTGAAATTGAAGGAAGGATCGCTGAGGATGATCATGGATGATATCGAAACTACGGCACTTTCCTCTTTGATGAATTATATATTAACATCAAGAAACTGGTCCGAGAACTGGATAGGGTCATTATAAAAATATATAGACATAATATAGATATATGGTTCAATGATATATATATATATATATATATATATATATATATATATATGATATATTTACTAATTTAAAAATATAGTTACATTGTGTAAGCTCTAAAGAATTGTATTGACCACTGTTTTTTAAAAATAAAAATAATTATTGAGAACACCGGATTATAAATCTTACCAGTTGTTTCTCATTATTTTATTACATACAGACACACACACGCGCGCGCGCGCAACCCCCCCCCCACATATATATATATATATATATATATATATATATATATATATATATATATGTCGGCACCCAATGTTGATTTTATTGTCCACTATATCTTTGATACTAAGTATACATTAAAACTATAATTCATCATATATATATATATATATATATATATATATATATATATATATATATATATATATATATATATATATATATATATATGTGTGTGTCTGTGCGTGTGTGTGTGTATACATATATGTGTGTGTGTATATATATATATATATGTGCGTGTGTGTGTGTGTATGTATGCGTATGTTTAACCATTTCACCAGAAGCAACGAAATTATGCCATTAAGCGAAGGGGGTTACTTCGTGTCAGATAATATCAGAAAAATAATTCTATTAATTCGAATGAACAATTAGAAAATATGAAATAAGACAGAAGAGAAACATTGGCATCACTTTTAAAGTGTTCAAGATCAAAGTTAACAGGAATGCAAGACGTCGAAAGAGATTTACAAGTGTCATAAGTACAAAGAAGTTAGCTGTTAGTTTAGGGTTTACGGTGACATCTATCCATTCCAAATGTAAGATGATTCGACGGTGCCGCCAATCTAATAGCACACTTAAATTCATAAAGAGAAAATTTCAACATATATGCATATAGAGAGTCTGTGCGAGAAAATCAAGTGATGCCTGTGAGAGATGGATAATATTTAGACGAATTCTGCTAAATATCTCAATGAAATTAGTCTACATATTATCCATCTCTCACAGGCATTACTTAATTTGATCGCTCATTTTCTGTATATACATGCATGTTGAGATTTTACCACGGTTTCACCTCAGTGGATCGTCAGTAATCCCTGATGATCCGCTTAGTTGAAACCCTGGTAGGTTGTCTGGCTTTTTACGCTTAACTTACGTTAGCTCAACTTAGCGTATCGAGCACTTTTTTTAATTTAGCTAATTTTCTTACAGGTATCGGGTTTTTTTTATTTGACTATGAACTTGGATGCTAGATAATTCTTTTTGGCTGACGTCTATGCTCTCTGTTCTTTCTTTTGCTGCAGTATTTTTCCCTTTGGTATTGCTTAGATTATTCGTAAATCAAGAAAGCTAAGTTTTTCTGGATGAGTATAATTTCTTATACTTATAAGATTACAACTAGTATATATATATATATATATATATATATATATATATATATATATATATATATATATATATATATATA
The DNA here is from genome assembly GCA_963932145.1 of Acanthosepion lycidas. Lineage (NCBI taxonomy): Eukaryota > Metazoa > Mollusca > Cephalopoda > Sepiida > Sepiidae > Acanthosepion > Acanthosepion lycidas. The sequence continues at coordinate 18,635,948 of OZ010578.1, read as the reverse complement.
TATACATATACATATACATATACATATATATATATATATATATATATATATATATATATATATATATATATATATATATATGTCCATCAAATTTTAGATTCGAAAAATCCAATCTCAAATTTCATTGTCTTTTCTAGTCATACTACTGAACATCCAATTTAAGTTCGTCAAGAAAATGTGTACTCTGGGTAATATGATATGAACATTATTAGTATGTACGCTACTCTAAAAATAAATTATGTCAGTTAAATAAATGCTAACCTAAATTCAAATCCTTTTTTTTTACCGATAAACATGATCGAAACTTTGTTTAAGGAAACTTTACGTTATTTAATATGAAGTATATATTAGTTCAGCACATATCCGAGCTTGATATCATCAATAATTGGAATTAAATAAAGGGAGACGGGCATTACCGATTCGAGAAACAGAGTTAAGAATCAAGTTATATATGAATTTCACATATTGGCCATTGTGCAGATGTGAATGTATGAGAAATTGTGATCGTTTCGTTCTAAAAACTTGTCATTTTTGTTCCTTTTAAATTTTGCCATTATTTTCCCAGGCTACACTACTACTTAGACTGTAGGTGTATATATTGGCTGTTGATCTGACTGCTAACCTGGCCGATTGTTAATCTTATTTGAAAAATCCGTGTCCAGAGAACAGGGTAAACCAAGATTTGTAACGAAGACATGAAATAAAATATTTTACACTTGTTAAACTCACAACCAAATCTCGTTTATATTCTCGAAATTATCATATCGTTAGCTACATGAAACGTTGACTGAAACAAAATGTTTAGACCAGGATTCAAACAGACTCGTCATAATTCTTTTTGGGTATCAATAAACAAACTTAGCCGTAGAATGTTTTGGCGATATGAGAATTATCCGAAGTTCTTAGAGTACTGTCAGTACTCATACCGTGATGCGGATCTCTATTTCTCATGTTTTCTCCTCTGCATATAATTTAGTAATGTACAAATACTAGTGTCCAGTATAAAGAATAGCTCAATATTCAGAGAGGATATATCGATTTGAAATCTTTGGTCCTGTCACTGAGAAAAAATAATCTATATTTAACTGATTCACCTTTACTCAAATTAGTTTGCAATTTCGTTGAATGGAAAGCGTTCGCATCGATTGTCGGATATTCAAACAATCTCTCAAAGATGAGCTATTTTCCAACTTAATCTCAAATAAGGAAAACTTGCAAGCTGACGCCGCTCGGACTTTAGTGGAACTATAACGAAGTAAAAGGGAAATTCTGACAGAATGCTGATATTGACTAGAGTAGCATATCGGGATCCGGAGAATAGATAACATGAAGAAATTAAGACTTAGTTCTCCCAGATCTTCGCAGATGGATAAAATAAACCACTAAATATAGAAGAAATATTTAGCTAGAGAAGGTATACCTTGTTAGAATTGATATCGGTGACACAAAATCACTAAAGAGTTTTAGTAATTTTAGAAGTATTTCTAGGGTAGAGATAAATTTGAGGACAACAGAAAGAACTAGACGTTTGTTCATATGGGCTACATTAGTGGTAAAAATTAACCAAAAATGAAAATGAGTGTGTGTAATATCAATGAAAGGAAGAACCTGGAATTACATTTGTTTTCAATGTAACCAGTGCGTACATATACAAAGGAGCTGTTGGCCATGTTTGCCGTCGTCTCTGAATATAGAAACCAGTGAAGTCCGTAACGTCTTCAATATCAGTTTGGCAGTGAAGATTCGGAGAATGTAGCGGCTATTAATTCTTTAAGACTTTAATATCAGTTTGGCAGTGAAGATATTTTGGGAGAAAAAACCAAATGGCTTTCTTTATACACGTCGGATTGAATATTTTGAGTTTTCTGATTGGTTAACCCTTCACTTTGTGGACTATGAAATGAGTCAGCTCATTTGGCTAGATCACTAGTACTAAAATTACCTCAAAATTCCAACAGGAGCTGTATTTATTCAGATATAGTTAGGTGTCGAGAAGTTATAAACAAACGAAATCAGTAAAGTATATTTTGCTGTCTCCTTTCTAAATGTAGTCATATGTCGGTTGAAATACTCGTGATATTTGAAAGAGAAGATATATATAATATATCTCCTTATGGAATAAAATCCTTGAAGGGCAGAAGAGTTAATATTGCACTATTTCTCTTGGGCCTAAAGGAGAGATGCAAGGGGATACATCATCTATACTTCAAAACTTACCCCCAGAGGATACAGGGGAATGAAAATGGGATTACTATGTAGATCATTTGGGGGCTGTATTAATAAAAAAGATAAAACATATAATATAGCCAATACGAAAGAATTCTCTATCTATGAAACAGGAAGACCGCTAATTAGTGAATAATATTAGAAAATAAAATGAAGAAAAAGAAATTCTTCATGAAATGAAAAATGTCAATTACAAAATGGCAGAGATCACGGAAGGACCAGAAAAGACAAATTAATTTAATAAAAACTAGAAGAACCTGACATGACATGTAATGTATATTTACAAGTTGGAAAAACGTACATTCTGACGCAAAACTGTTCTTGCTGACCGTTGAAGTTTTCGTGGAAAGAGAATGAGATAAAATTCGTTTACAAATTACATATACACCAATTACTGAAGTTTATGGACAGGAATGCAAATGAATTATGCTAATATCTGTAGAATCGGGGACAATTTTAAACAAAGCAAACGTAAAAATGAGAGTAGAAACTGAGATAACACAAATATATTTTGTGAAGACCGACTTACGGTAAATAATGGCTAACTAAACGTTAATCTGAACGTCTTAAGAATCAAATACGTTGAAAACAGATAAAGTATCAGTAAGGGTTAAGAGATTACGGTCTACATAACAAGAGATGATTCACATCATCTTCTCAGAGGCAAACTTACTTGTAGCCATAACAATTTCAATGATAATAATTCAAGTCGTTGTCACAAAAATTGGTATATGAAAAATAGAATTAAAATATATACAGGAATCCTTAGATTATTGTGGGTAATGTTTACAATAGTAACTATAAAAAAACGATTTTTAATTGCTATGATTAAACTGAGACATATTTTACCGAAGTCATCGAGTATTATGCAACCAGAAATCGAATAAAAACATTTAGCGCACTAATCGAAAATGCATTAATCGAATGCATATTTATCGAATGCGCATTAAGCGAAGGATTCCTGTATGTGACAAGTCTCGAAAGGAGTGTGAGAGAGAAGTGTACATATAGATTCAGAGAAAAGAGAACTGGTTATTTATGAAATTGTTAAAAGGAAATATTTCCCAGTAAATCGATCAATTCTCATATCTCCTGTTCAACGAAGTATTAAAAGACTTATTAAAATATCTGTGGAGAAGTCGAATTGTTTCGTTTCGTTTGGTTTGGATTGATTTACAGCATATCAACCTCAATGGGTCATGTAATGCTGATATTTTTATTCCTGGTAATATTTTTGTTTTGTCAAAAATCTATTTCTGTTTATATTTTTTTCCTCAAAAATGTATAGCTGGTAATATTATTTTTCCAAAAACGTATTGCTGGTAATAGTTCCATTTTCCCTCAAAAACGTATTGCTGGTAATAGTTCCATTTTCCCTCAAAAACGTATTGCTGGTAATAGTTCCATTTTCCCTCAAAAACGTATTGCTGGTAATAGTTCCATTTTTCCTCAAAAACGCATTGCTGGTAATATTTTATAATGCTTTTTCTTTTTATCTCAGCTCTGGGGCCAACCACCTGCCCACAGTTAGGTCCCCAAAAGGAGCCACCAATCCGTGCCAGGGTGAACCCGGGAACCAGCGACGAAGAGGCGCCTCCACGCACCCCAAAACCTACCGACCAGTGATCCCATCGCCGGACGCAGTTTACCGCCCAACGAAGGAAGCGGATGTAGTCCATCTTCATACCCAGGATGCTCGAATTGTTTGGAATATGTAATAAAAGAAATACAAGACATAGACTTTAACTATGAACATCTACATGAACTTAAAAGATTCAAGGCTGTGTATGGTCACTCAGAAAACGAAGAAAATAATAACCTCTTCTATTGTATTGTTACAGGTGCTTAAAATTCTTCTAAATATGTGTAGTCACTACCATATGAGTCCAATGTGATATACATTCTATTTTCCACTAAGGTAAACCACAAAAGGGGAAAATGAAGAATATGAATCTATGACTTTATCAAATACAGAACAAGAAAAAGCAATATTTATTACCCTACTCTACACAAAATGGATTAAATTACGCTAAAATATATACTATACTTAAACTGAAAACAAGAAAAAAGGTTTTAAATGCTTTGGGAAAAAATAACTATTCGAAAGTATAACCCCTCTAAAACTTAACTGCTATGCTTTAATTATCAGCCAGCACCATTTTTTTTTCATTATGGATGATAATAAACTACAGAAGAGAAATAGATGGTCTTCCTTGGTCTCACATTGAAGTGGAAAAATTATATTGAATCAATTGCCATGTTTGCTGCTAAGAAAGTTGGTTTACTGTGTCCTGCCAGATATTTTTCGCATCGGAAGCCATCTTGCACATTTCTAAATCTACCATTTGTACTGGCATTGAATACTGTTGTCATATCTGGTCTTGTGCTCCGCTTAGATACGGCGAGATTCTCGGCAAAATCCAAAGATTCTTACGTAAGGTTATCTGCCCTGAGCTAGTGTCTCGACTTCAGTCACTTTTCCACTGCCGTGAAGTGGGATATCTTTTTGTTTTCTAAAAAAATTTACTATGAAACTTTTTTTCCTATTTGGTATCTCGACCCCGTGAATTTAAGCGTACAACTAGTTTGGCAACAAGGCCTCATCGTTTTACTGTTGAAATAACTAGACATAATCTTAAGCTTTAATATAATAGTTTCTTTTCCCGTACTTCCTTTCTCTGGAATAGGTCAGTAAAACGGTTTTTCTTTCAACTTTGCCTACAACTCTTCTACGAGTCATTGAAAATAGAATGAGTGTAGGAACTTGCAGGTAGTCAGAGCTGAAACCTTGTCACTTAATATCGTGAGAGAGATTTTCATGGAAGGCTTCTCGACGACTGTGTCAACTTTACTTAAGAATCAATTGTTTCATTTGCACACAGATATCAAGCTTGTTCATATAAAGACTTAGTTATTATTTAGTGAGAAATGTGGTTTTCTATCATTTTCTGACATTAAATAAGCACTTAAATAACTAATATATTCCATTAAAGAGACACAAATACGTTTCGATTTACAGAGATGATAAAAGTTCATTTTCTATCTTGAAATGCTTCACGGCCGATGAAATGTTGCATTCATTGAAAACGGTTTTACTCTAAATATAATATTCCTTGAGCAGAAGCAACACATGAAAGAAATTCCAGTTGCCATTTTTCCATCATTTTCCGCATCAGCTTTTCCTGAGAATAAATTGCGTCCACATGCAACATTATCCAAAGTCATTGAGCTAAAAGCCTTTTTTCTCTTTCCCCAAAACAGTTGCTAACGGTAATGTTGTCCAGTGACAGATTGTTCTTGTTCCAGCAATGAGCAATAAACAATTCTTTTTGAACTCCATGCCCAAATCATTTTTTAGTATATTACGTTTAAGTTGAAAGTTTTAAAGCTTTCCAGGATCTAAGCATGGCTTACTTTTGTATTCTAATATAACCATTTTTAATAACATTCATAAGAATATATACTTCCTTTATTGAGTAAGAAATCCATGGCGCTTTTAAGACATTATTTGATAACCTAAGCTTCTATCACTGCAAAAGGGAGCTGACAAGGTTTTAGTATCTGTCTATATTACTGAGATGAGGTATTATGTACATTATTTACATTATTCTGAAGATTGTCCTCAACTTTGTTTATTACAACGTTTCGGCCGTTGTTCGCTTCGGCCTTCTTCAGGTGGCTGGAATGTCGAACTGAACGCTTTATTTCGCTCAATGGGGTAGATTGTTCTAGTTCCACGTACCTTGTTAAATGAATGTCAGTTATCAGTTATCTCCTGTTAATGTCCCTCTGAAATTTCTTCACTGCCTTAGCCGGGTATTGAACTTACACTTATTTGGTCCTGTCACTGGATCTAAATAACACCTTTATCCACTGTGCCATGTGTCTTTGAGGACACATTTATTCACTGTGCTATGTGTTCAGTTCGACATTCCAACCACCTGAAGAACGTCGGAACGTACAGCGGCCGAAACGTTGTAATAAATATGGCGACAAAGATGAAGACAATAGTCCGAATAATGTAAATAATTTAAGCTTTCACTAAGAAAACTTGTTCTGAAATATAAAGTTTCTTTTTTGTCAGTTCAGTGGAATATATTTTACAAGTATTTTAAACTATGTACACGAATTAAGCGATTCACTAACAGCATATTTAGTAATCTCCAGTAAAATATTATTAAATTTCGTAATTAAACTTATTAACAATATATCCTCTTTCATTAGATAAGAAACTGTTTCATGATCAGATAAATGTTTAATCTTTTGGAATGGTTTATGGGCTGGTGCGAACAATTTGCATCACTTAAACACATATACATTTCTCAATATTTATGTGTATTATTATATGCATAGGTCTTCTTATTAATACATCTGATTATATAACATTATCTTTCACTCTCTTTCTGTCGTGTCTACGATTAACAATTCTGAGTCATTATCAATTAAACCTACCGGAAATCCAAGCTTAGATTACCCGGTATTCACAAGTAGTCACCCATCTAGGTACTGAGCAGACTCGACGTTGATTAACTTCGGTGACCATACGGAAACCCGGTGTTTCAATGAATACATGAAGTGAGTTAGTAGAATATGGTTTGATAAGTAGAACGGCGTTGTAATTTACTGCATTCCCGTCTGTATGCGAACGTTTTGATAATTTTAGAGACAGAACTAATCTGATTCTGACGCTTAAATCATATTCGTCCCTTTGATTTAAAAGAGCGATCATGATATCTCTAGTTGTATATTTTATTTGTGTAATTGTAACGCAGGAGAAAGACAACGTCAGTAATATTAGTAGTCATAGAATAGTATTGAAATGAACTGTTTTACAGTTAGCACTATAGTCATTTTATGTTTCCCCATTAAAATAGTCGATGTTGCACAAGAGGAGGGTATAGATTAAGGAATAAGCAAAATGGAGAAAATACTAGATATTTTCATGTGTGTTGGCCATGAACCTGAAGAGAGTGATACAAGTTTTTAAGGAACATTTTTGTCATTACACTCTCCTTTCCACGTCGGTTTTTGTATTATCGTTAAAAGATATTCAAGTTGGAAATATATTTCTTAGATAATTAGCATTTCATAATGAGACAGCGAATGACAAAACTAGGAAAAATTATTTGCCTATCGATAACATTCAAACATATGCGTTCGTGTCCTCGTCACTGTCCATGCTCTTTTTAATAAACGGAGCAAAGTAAACAATTTATGAAAAATCCAAAATCACGTTGAGTTCTTAATTTTCAAATAATCGGTAAATTACTTTGTTGTAAGTTATAAATTCGTTATGTTTGGTGCATTTAAATAATTAAGTAATCAACCAGAGAGAAACGTATCTAAAACAAAATACTTCATTTTTTCAGCACGAACAACACACACACACACATAAATATATATATATATATATATATATATATATATATATATATATATATATATATATATATATATATATTATGACAAACAAGTTGGTTTGATTTAGCTTTTTATACAATTTCTCATCTAATACTTTTTCTCATATAATAATTTTTCTCGTATAATATTTTTTATTCCTTCAGGATGATAAATTATTTAAGAAACTGTCATATTGTTCTTTTTTATCTTCAAGCCTTATTAATAAAATAAAAAATAAACAATCCTTTATAATATCAACTATGAACATGGACACAATATCTTGACCGTGTTTTGAAAATGAAAACATTATACAAATACATACATACAACAAATTATTTCTTGATAATACTTAATATATTTCAACCTAGAAAATGGTTACATGTATAGCTGAAAGCGCTCGGATAAAAAGAAAAATATGACAGTTTTTTTGTATGATTTATCATGCGAAAAGAAAAAAGAAATGTTAGATCCCATGAAAAATTGGATGAAAAACTAAATCAAATTATATACAATGTATATATATATATATATATATATATATATATATATATATATATATATATTGAGAGAGTGAGAGAGAAAAATGAACACTGAAGTCAACACTTAGAGGCGACAGGTGGCTATCGATTGCGTCTAGCATGAAACAGCTTATCTCCTCTGAATATCTCTGATATTGAGCACTTTATCCCATAAATATAGCACACCTTGAGAGTATCTGTCTTCATATATATATATAGCACACCTTAAGAGTATCTTTCTTCATATATATATATATTTCATATATATAATTTCTAATACTTATAAGATTACAACGAGATATATATATATATATATATATATATATATATATATATATATATATATATATATATATATATATATATATATATATATTTGTTTGGTTGACCTCGATTGAATATGAGACTCCAAACAAAATTAACTTTCAACTCAATAATTAATATCTGATGAACGACGGATTCTGTAATGATAAATTTCATCTCCCTTATTTTTTAACTTATTTTTACAAATTGATTCAAAAATCATATCACTGCTATACTAGAAAATTTATTGGGAATGTAAACTGATATTATTTCAAACAATCACTGTCTACACATCACCACTGTCCGCATATTATTTGAATATTCTGAAGGTGAATACATCTATGGGAATAAATTCTTAGATAAATGTATTCTCATGAAACAAGTAATATTTTTTCTCCCATAATGTATGCATATACAAACCGCCTGCATACGTATACAGAATGAATTCACTAAATATGCAAATATAGTGGCGTAAGACAGAGATGTCTTCTTACCAGACTTATATGAAATTTATAATAAGGCGATCTTGAGAGAATAATAAATTATACCGGAATTCATTATTGGAGGCCACAATTTAAACAACTTAAGATATCCAGATGACACAGTGTTGATAGCAGCCACAGAAATGAACTCCTACAGTATATTAATAATGAAAAGCGGGAATAAAACACCAGACATTAATTGTAAGAAGACAGAATATATGATTGGCAACTAAAGGAACAGTCCAAAATGCAAACTAAAATTGGTGGCACCACAAAGAATCATGTGCAAACATTTAAATATCTGAATTTCAATATCGGAAGTCATTTAACGGAGAACGGTGCCATAACCTGTTCGCTACTGTTGAACTCTCTGCCTTGAGCAGAGAGGAACCCGGACGAGTTTTTTCTGGGGATAATGTGAAAATAAGATTTTATAAAATTACATAACAAGCTCATCTTCAACTGAAACAAAGCCACAAGATAAAATTCATTTTGTGTTTAAAATAATTGCTCCAAAGAATTGGTCTGTGACATTATTAACATGATGTATAATTGATAGATCAATAAACCCGTATTTTTTATTTGAACATTTCAAACCGAAAACCCTTTGTAAAACATGGTCAGTCTTTAATGGATGTATCTAGGCTGATATATTTCGATAGTATGTGTGCACATTTATAAAACTGAGGAAAATTATATGAAATATCAATAAAAAAAATCATAGAGCAAGAAGGGATATATTGTGAAAGTCTTTAAAATTAATAATCTTCATATCTTCATTATTTCAGAAGCTATTATTTCAACATATAAATCAATGATTTTAATCTTTTTATCTCACGTATCTTCAACGGCATTTGTTTATTAAACACACCAAAAAGATTATTATTATTTGTAATAAAAGATGAAAAAAAAAAGATTCTTAAAAATTATATATATTTATTTTGTGTATAATTTAACATTTAATGAGATACCCTAGCTTGACGGTTTTTAGGAATATCTTCTTTCCAAGGTTGGATTTTGAACTGACTTACTCATAAATTTTCTACAAATGATTCTGGGATCGAATTTTGTTTTTAATATTATTTATTGCGGAAAAACTTGGGTCTCATAATTATGAATTTGAGAACGTGACATTTAAATAATTATATCTGCTCTACTCTGTATTGGGCACTCTTTTAAGAAAAGTAATTGTTGGTTATTGGAATTCATTCCGTATACACCAATTATATACATGTATACATACATACATACATATATATATATATATATATATATATATATATATATATATAAATATATATATACATATATATATACACACAAACACACACATATATATATATATATATATATATATATATATATATATACGTTTGTGTGTGTGCTTGTGTTTATATATATATATATATGTATATATATATATATATATATATATATATATAATTAAGTTATGGACAAAATATTAGCAGTTGAAAGATTAAAATTACATGCAAAACATTTCAATTTCGGCATTAAAGATAATTAAAAATAATCTAAAACCAAGCAAGCAAGTAAATTGTATAAGTTTATAACAGAAATGAACCCTGTGATTAGGAATGGCAAATAATACCTGAGTTCATATTCAGATGGAATTACAAAAAGAGACAATAATATTAATAATAAAATATAAGAAGAACTCAATTTTTAAATATGACAGATACAAATATAAATAGGCATGAAACGCTTCTCCTTTAGAAACTATACAAATGACTGCGGTTTTTCAATTCAAGTTAGAGATAATAGTTCATCCCTGAATATGTAATGCGGAAGAAAACGTAATAAAATCTAATTGCCCGACAACGTAACAGAAGATCGAATGTATTCTTCGTAAAATGATAAGATATTACATATATACATTTCATCAATAAGAGTAAAAGAAATAAACATACTGAGAAAAGAAGTCGATTATATGGGACAGCGGAACAATATATTTGTCAGACTAGTGAAAATGCTGCTAGAATGCAGGGAGTCACATGGAATGAAACTGAAAGTCTTTGAGAATGGGGAGGATTGAGAAAGCGAAGAAAAAAGAACAAAGTTCAACAAAACGGAATATTGTGATTGAGATTGCATTTAAATTCTTGAAAATCTTAATCAAGGAAGCAATAAATCAAAAGAGAGGTCCATAGATAAGAAGTTCGAGAAAAAAAAAACTATTAGAGTAAAAGTGGCGGTGGCATGTGGCAAGTTCTGTAGTAAAAGGGCCGGATCTAGACGCAATTCTTGTAGCACGCTTACATCCATTTAGTCGAGGCCAAAGGAAAAAAAAAACTCAGTATTTCTCATGAAAACAATTGTGAAAAAGACAGAGGGAATCCTTGTGACATCGAGGAGTAAAAAAGGAGAAGTGACATTTCGAACGATAATAGATTGTAATTTATAATATTAAACCAGAAATAATATCCGTTTTGTGGAACCAGTTTTAATGGCGAATACATAAACAGACGGTTGACAATAAATGTGGCGTTCAATAATATAACTTAGATTTTTGCGGTTGTACTAGCGTACGAACAAATTTAAAGGGAAAGTGTTCTACTGATTTATGATAATATCAGAATAGCGGAGTGTTGTTGAGGGACCATGTAGTACATAGGGCAGCAGGTCTCTGTATTCGGCTCTTAAAAAAGTGTGGTTGGGTCTGCACAAATCCTTCACCAGTGTAATCAAATCACGTCTAGCTGTCGATTCATAGGAACTGATTTGCTTAACACCCATACATGTAAAAAAGACGGCAGAGTCCAGCATTATATATATATATATATATATATATATATATATATATATATATATATATATATATATATATATATAGTTTATGCAAAACTGGGTAATCCGTATGCGTAGACCGATGGAGGATGATATCCAGAGAGCTCAAGGTAAATTCAGAGCAGATATGTTTGAATAAAAATAGACCACTTTAAGGTTCCATGTAATAAGTTATTTCACCACAACCCCTTTAAAAGGGCTTTGGATCATCAGACTTTACATCCAAAGGTTGAAATGAACCTTTATTTCAACCTTTGGAAGTAATGTCTGATGATGCAGAGCCCTTTTATAGGGGTTGTGGTGAAATAACTTATTACATGGAACCTTAAATGGTTTGTTTATATTCAAACAATATATATATATATATATATATATATATATATATATATATATATATATGTGTGTGTATATGTATATATATATATATATATATATATATATATATATATATATATATATATATATATAAAGAAATATAGTCTTAAGGTGTGCTATATTTATGGAATAAAGTGCTCAATATCAGATATAGAGCGTGTGTAAATATAAAAGTGAACATAGAAGTCAACACTTAGAGGCGACAGTCTGTTTCATGCTATATGCAATCGTCAGGCCTCACGTGGCCTGACGATTGCATATAGCATGAAACAGACTGTCGCCTCTAAGTGTTGACTTCTATGTTCACTTTTATATTTATATATATATATATATATATATATATATATATATATATATATATATATATATATATGTATATATGATTATTTCAGATTCAGCCAAAAAACTGGAATATTGACTCGCAATATTGGTGCCTTAAAGAAGATGGTTGTCTCGAATTTGATCTCCCACAAAGATCTCAATTTCTTATTTTATATTATTTAACAAATAAAAGATATAAAATATGAATTATATGAAATATTTTCGAAAAGAAACAAATGAATACATTATTCTTAAAACATTATGAATATCAACTAAAATACGATAAATAATTACATAATTATTAAAACAGTTGAAAAGTTTGTTTTCTTTAAAGAATTATTCATGATTTTCTACGTTGATGCCAGATGTAGAAATATAATCGATGGAGAATGATTAAGATGAACTCTTCAAAAATCTATACCATCTTTCTCATTATCATCCCAGACACGCAAAATGCGATAGTGAGTTAAATCTCAAATCTTGCTTGAATTTATAATTCATCCAGTCTCAATTCTAGCATTTTTGGCAAAGTTACAGGTGCGCTATCTACACTGGAAGCGGTTCATTGTTTCACAGATTTCTTAGTTCACGGGTGAAGTCATGGCATATTTCCAAATTTACGTTTTCTTTCATCTTCCTTTTTTTGTACCTTGGCACAATTCCGAGTAAGATCTGGCAGATCCCTTTTTTTCTTGTTTACGAGAATCAGATCCGGGCATTTCAGCTAAAATTTTAACCCATTTTAAATCTCTTTTGCTTCGTTTGTTATTATTATTATTGTTATTATTATTATTATTATTATTATTATTATTATTATTATTATTATTGTTGTTGTTGTTGTTGTTCTTCTTCTTCTTCTTCTTCTTCTTCTTATTATTATTATTATTATTATTATTATTCGATTTCTAATATGGTCATATTACCTACCATGAAGGCAGGACGGACTAAGACAGGTAGTGGTGTGTTTTTATGGCTACATTTCATAATTTGTTTTTCTATTTACCAAAGCGTAACATGGACAAAGTTCTAATAAGTGTCTAGACTGTACTTATCAAGGCAATTTCTGCATTTGTCTTAAGCTTGAATTTCTGTGTATTTTTCATTGTGTTGTTGTGTTCCTTTTTTCATTCCAAGCACACCTACTATGAGTGGTAATATATTTTTTTTCAATTTCCATGTCTTTATAGTTTGATAGATTTTTTAAATTCCTTTGGTTGGTTTGTTCCAGTAAGCTGTATATTAATTAATAAGATTTTTTTTTCTTTTCGATTTTTCTCAATATTGCCCAGCCGATTTGCTTCAATCTTCTCTTCTTTAATCCCATGAGACTGTAATGTCTTCTATTTCTGTAACCGGTGCTGTGTGATAGTCATACCAGTGATTATTAACATTTTTCTCCAAACTGTTTTCATATTCTCAAATGTAAATATTGCCTCAATCTCGTGGCGATGTTTATATTAATTTGGCGCAAGTACAGAACATCCTGAGATTATATGATTTATGTTTGCCTGATATTTGTAACAGAACTTGCATTTTGGATCAACACTATTATGTATGATATTTAACTTGAAATCCCAGTGAAAAGTCTCTGGTCTTACGCTGCAATTGACTGCAACAGTTGGTTCTTGTGTTGTCTTCTGGTTTTCCTCGGAGTCTACTAAATGTAAATCACGTTTATATTTACAAACTTCTATTTTTTTCTTCCCGTTTTCGTGTTGTTTAACTAATTCTATCATTCAGTCAGTTTGTTGTTTCCATGTATATTAATACAGTAATAGTTGTTGCTTTGCATGACAATTCTAGCTGAATAAGACCACTTCCAACTTATTTAAGGGTATGTATAGACGGTCTGAATTTGACTTTTGATGACGCATGTTGTGCTTAGAAAGAGTCTTTCTTCTTTTAGATTTCATTCGTCTTATGTCAATGCGTGCAATTCAAGATGCTGAAACTAATTAAAACAATTGCTTGGCAAGGCAATTAATGGTCATAATTCTGTTCTGAGAAATCAATCCATTTCTTAATATCAGTCGCACCTTTCTATATTAAACTTTCCGCAGTATTTCTTTCATTTTTGGTGAATTTCTTCATCCTCATTTACACCGAGATATTTATAAGTTTCTTCTTGCTCGAAATCTTTGATTGTTACCTCAGGGTTTAAGCTAATAGAGGAAATTATTTTTTGTGGTGATCCTCGTAAAATTGCGGCTTGAGCACATTTATCTGAACCGAATTCCATTCCAATGACATCACTGAAACATTTTACTGTTTTCAGGAGAACTTCCAGCTCACTTTTATTTCGAGGCTACAACTTTATGTCATCCATGTAAAATAGATTGCTTAGTTTCTTTTGATATATAGCAATATTCCGTCGTTTCAAGTTCGCTAGTTCATGATATTAAGGATATACAAATTAGTAAGGGAAACAAAGTGTCAAATTCAAATATTACAGGATTTCACCAGGCTGAGAGATTCCATTTATATGACTGAGATGAAGTGTTGCATTCCATATCGATAGAATTTATTTGATAAAATTGATGATGACGGGTCTTGTATATATCTGAATATCTTAAGATGCAGGAATGGGGTACATTATCGAATGCCATGAGGTGATCTACCTAGATAGCACTGACATGTTTCTTTGTAGTGAAGCAGTTTTCAAAGATCATCATAGTAATAAGTAATTGGTCTTTTCATCTGTAAGAACCGTGTTTGCATTCTTTTGGTCATGAGGTAATATGTCATTTTCTAAAAATGAATATGACATTTTTGTCAGAATAGATATCAAGAGTTTGAAATAGGGGAAAGACATGCAATTGGCCTGTAGATTTGGGGGATATTTGTGCCCCCATTCTTGGGTAGAAGGAAGGTAAATACTTTGGCTACAAATGATGGAATTTTGGTAGGATCATTGACCATTTCTTGAAGTTCTTTGTCTGGACTTTCTTTAGCTGTATTAATAATAAAGCCAAAATGATTATTTTTCTATTTCTAGAGATTTCTATTTGTGCGTGTTTTACAGTGCACATGAACACAAACACACATATACGCGCGAGCACCCACCCACACCCATATATATATATATATATATATATATATATATATATATATATATATATATATATCAATTATATGGTGGCGTTTAATATATATTATAATGATTCATTCAGTCAAAAAGAGAATTAGAAAATTTAATGAAATAAGATGGCGAATTCACTTCGCCAACTAAATTAAAAAAAATGCAGGTTATAACTTAAAAAAAAGGTACATAATATTCATTGAGTGGTTAGTGGAATAATGAATTTTAAAAATTTAGTAAGCGAAGTGAATTCTCCATTTTAGATCATTAACTTTATATATACACACACATATATATATATATATATATATATATATATATATATATATATATATATATATGCATGTTTTCTCTCCCTCTCCACTCACACTGAAACATAAACTTAGCGATCAATCCATCTATATTTATATATAAAAGTAATTTGTCTGTATGTGTGTTTGTGTGTGTCCGGCTAAAACAAAAAGAAAGCTACAGTAAATTATGACTAAGTAAATATAAATTCTGACTCATCCAAGCCAGTTTTGAGTAAAAAAAATATATTATCATCATTTTTTTTTTAAAGAAGTTATCTTAAAATTAAAATTCATGAGAAAGCATTCGAAATTCTCAAAATTAAGAATAAAAACCAACGGAAATAAATTTATTCCCGATTAGGATTAATGTTCGTTTTTACTTTGGATTCTGCTAATACGTTCAAAACGCTATACATGGATATATTTTAATTTTTTTTTTCTTGAATTTATATTCACATCTATTATTATTATTATTATTATTATTATTATTATTATTATTATTATTATTATTATTATTATTATTAAATACAATTATCTGAAAATATTTAATATTTATTTATTCACATATTCGTGTGTGTGTGTGTGTGTGTGTGTGTGCGTGCGTGTGTGTGTGTGTGTGTGTGTGTGTGTGTGTGTGTGTGTGTGTGTGTGTGTGTCCGGCTAAAACATCTAAATAAAGTAAATAAACTTAAATTAAGATATATCTAAACATTTAATTTAATCATTTTTTCAAGTAAAACCTACAACGAGCATTACTTCTTCGAAAAAATTATTTACTACATATTTTGGAAGGGATTATATTAATAAAATATTAGTAAATGAACTTAAATTAAGATATATTTAAACTTGAATTTTCACATCTATAGTAAATACGACCATAACTTAAAATAAATAAATATTAAAACAAGAAAGTAAATTTAAAAGAAGAAGAATATTAAATGCGATTATTTAAAAAAAAAAAAAAAAAGAAGCTTAATATTTATTTATTCCAATGTTTATGTGTGTATCCGTCTACAAAATAAATATACAGACAAACCCCTCGTCGACGGAACGCTGTCAACGGACTTCGGATACAATAGAAAAAATCTGCACAGAAAATAAATAAATAAGAATATCTATAGGACAAACAAATCCAAATAGTCAGCGATGTAATTCAAAATTTGCGGGCTAAGCAGATCGTACCTTATCAGTGGTGGCTAGCCTTTCAATTGTAAACAAAGACGAAAAGTACGATGCATTCGTGCGTACGTAAAAGTAACTGTGAGAAATGTATTACTTTTATTAATTTTTTATTAATATATCCATATTAAGTATTTATTTATTCCATATATACTTTTTATAGCATTTACATAATGATCATAACTACTGGTAGAGGACTGATATCATTGAGAAAGGTATGAATCCTCTTCTTTCCCCCACCCAGTTATGGATAAATAGCAGGACAGACCGAGTTCTATAGGATTGGATGACAACTGTTCTAGCACAGAAAGAAATGGCAACCTAGTGCGGGAAAAAATCTGCTTGTATGTCATGTATCTATGCCTAGGCGTATCTAATGTGTTATTATAGTGATTTTATAAAATCAAGAATCATCCCTTTAACAGATCCCACACTTAGTCCGTTGATGAGGGGTTTATCTGTATATACTGATTCAGTATCAACCTAAAGAGCTGTTGTTTCTCTCTCTCTCTCTCTCTCTCTCTCTCAATCTCTCTCTCTGTGTATTATTGACTTGTTAATAGTAGGTTGGTGCAAAAATAATGACGTAATAATGTCGTTTTTTGACGTTAATACGTCAAAAAAACGACATTATTACGTCATTATTTTTGCACCAGCCTAATAATTTTTGGCTATCTTATGGAAAATAATTTCTTTATTCAATCTTTAAAAAATTAAAATTCATTTTTGGGGGGTTTGCAGCTAACATAAAAAAAAGTAAATTTTCATTTAAATTTTATTAAAGCAAAAAGTTATAGCGAGCCTTATGTTTTTGAAAAGAAATTTTAATAAAATATAGTTTAGTAAAACAAATATTCAAAACGAAATTTAAACAATCGCTTTTCAAAACTAAATTTTCAATGTGTCTTGCTTGCTTTTCTGTGACTTGTTTTCTTCTTTAATGTAATATTTAAAAGTAAAACTTTACTTAAACAAAAAATCTAAATTCCTTCCTAAATAAATAATAAATAATTATTTTTCGAAGAATTAAAGCTCACTGTAGCTTTTGCTTGAAAATTTATTAAATGGAATGTTTAAATATAGCTTAATTTATTTTTATTTTTAATAACAATAATTTGGAAAAGCTTTCCTGGATATTTATCTAATTTGATTTCTTTGAAAACAACATTAACAGAGTATTTCTGTTAGTATTTAAACCGAAAAATAAAGAGTATTTTTGAATAATAATATACGGTTGATCAGCCCCCAGACCCACTCACGAGCGTAGTATTGGTAGTGTGGTATTTTTTCTACGTTTTGTTATTTTGTAACAAAGCAAGCAAATAATGAAGTTTATTTTAAAAGAAAATGAGTAGGAAAATATTTCACATAAAATGTCTGAAAAATATCAATAACTTGTCAATAATAATCTATTATTGTGATATCTTCCGAGATACGTCGAGTATCCTCGCTAGTATACCATAAATCCGTCCTCGACAGACTATTTCTGTTACATTCATTTGCAAGACTACGAGAATTCCTTGCAGAATTGCCAGTGAAAATTTAATTGCCATATCATTAAAACAGATCTCGTTAAGCAGGTAGCATTCCGAGAGTCATTTTTTTTGTAAAAAAGCACCAATCATCGTCCTTTGATGTTCATACATTTAAAGCAGTCACATTTGATTTGGAAGGTCGGTTTTCTAAGTGAAGCAACCTTAGTTAATCATTGTAATTGATATTTTAATGTCATTTGCGATTTTTGAGGTGTTTACATCTGTGAATTCCTAACACACTTTCATTAAAATGTCAGCTGCGTTTCTGAAGGGAATCTGGAAAACATGCAAAATCAAAAAGGAAATTTTTTTCTATCAAAAGTTGAATTTCAAAGTTTATCCTAAAGTCAGAATCGATAAACCGAGCTGACCTCGGTACAACTGCACCAGATGAATGAAATATATGAATAAACAATAGCCTGATTGACGAGAAGCGGCATTAAGTTATAACGAAGAAAAAACAACTACTGATAACATGAGATATTGCTAGAACAGTGTGAATGAAATGTCATGTATTCCAAAGAAGTAATGCCTAGATTTAAATGTACCTCAAATGATAAAGCTCGCGTTAGAGAGGTAGCATTTATCTTTTCAGAAACTGGTAGGGAAAATTGTATTTATGTTTCATATTGTATATAAAACCGACTAATAATTACAACACAATTCTAGGCGATTCCATGTTAACTGTGATAGACAATATGTATGTTCCTACATAGAATATATACTGAGAAAATGATGAGAATCTTCATAGATAGTGAGATGGAATAATGATGCCAGAATGTCGACTGTCTCTGAGCTGTAGACAATGAACCAGCTGCGATAAGCTTTAATGCAGAAAGAATTAATTCCCTGGGATGAACACGTGACACTTTCTTGTCATTAAAATAAAAAAAAAAAATAAAAAAAAAAAAAACATTTGAAAAGGTTAATTTTCTTCGCATCGATGGTCATTTCGAAAAATTACTATTCATCATTAATGTAACCCGGCGCAATGGAGGTTCTTGAAATCGTAGACCAACATTTGTATAGGCGACTTAGAACAGATTGTCATATATTACAAAACCAAAATCGAAGATAGTAAGGAAATGTGTCGTCGTCTTCAGAAAATCCATAATACAGAACCGGAAAAATATGCCTCTAAGAATATCAACGTAGATCTTTTTTCTATAGCAGAACTACAGATATGTACGTTACTATCCATGTTCCTGTTTAAACCACAACATAAACACGTCTTCTCTGGTGTCGAGAGAGAATAACTTGGAAGATCCTATAGCCGACCATATTAATCAGTAATGAATGCAAAATCAACATATGCGTTGGGTGTTACATTATTTTGATTGAATCAACATGAAATGGGACTAATATGAGTGTGAATTGAATCAGTTTAATGTATGTGATTGTGTCCTTGTGCATATATATATGTCAGTGAGGGAGAACGATGATTTTTAGTTACCATTTCCAGCGTAGAGCATCGACATATTCCGTACCTGTGCGAACAATTTGTTTACTTTTTTGCTGATTCCCCGGAAGTTACTCGTCATTGGACTATAAATTGTCAAGAGGAGTCTCAGTGGGTGATTAAAAATGAGTAACTTTGTAGCTGTTG
>OZ010578.1:18603326-18613326 GCA_963932145.1 Acanthosepion lycidas | reverse complement strand
TTCAGAGTCAAGTGTTCAAAACAGTTGATATCCTTTTTATAATCTGACAGTTTTTATTCTTCATAAAGAAAATTATCGATGACATATGAGAACCTTGGTCTTCAAGATTCTGTTTAGTTATATTCTTTCATAAACAGCTGAGATATTCACTGATCGTGTGTGTTCAAATGGCGAGAACAGAAATATAACGCTATTTCCATTCATTTGTACTAAGAAATATGATCATCATTTAGTGGACTCTTAATGTGAAGTTTGAATGGATTTTACTTCGGTGTTTCCCTGTAAAGACATATGTAAATTTAATTTCTAAAGAATTTCGAAAACCATTTAATATTTACCCCATTTCAAACTACACTGAATAATGTAAGTAGTGTACATAATACCTCATCTCAGAAATATAGACAGATAAATTTCAAACTCATTCACTAATTTGAGTTTATCTGTAATATAAACCTTAAATAAAATATATTTAATTGCCTGGTCGTAACGCGACGAAATAAGGAAAATTCAAGTGACTGGGTAAATATTTATGCTCGCAAAATAGTTTTAGGATTTCCTAATATATGCAAAAAGATTTCATTACGGGCAACACGTAAGTTTTATTATATATATATATATATATATATATATATATATATATATATATATATATATATATATATATATATATATTTATTTTCATTTGTCGATGAAAATAACGTATATTTGGTACGTATATTTTTTCCTATGATTTAAAAAATATTGTTAATTTTCTACATTGTACTGCATGATACGCTTCTTAAAATCATGTTGTCGTCCAATAATGTAACCGGCACACCCAAACATGTTTAACATTTATAACATTCTAAGCGATATTTATAATCAGAAACATATCAAAGGAAGCACTACCAAAGCAAAAAAATTAATAAAAAAAAAACATGTTTATTTAGAACGTTTAACTAGATACAACACAGATGTATTTCAAACGCTCGGTAAATTCGATTAAGTCAGGGAAATATTTTGGGTAAGTACACCAACATTGAAGTGGATTAACCTAATTATTTACCTCTCTAACATTTGCTGGGAGCCGTTCCTAAGAAAACTAAGGATCCTACTGGGATTTTTTTATTAATGAGCAGAAGGTTATAATATACGGATGCTAATTTGTTGATAGCGGACACAGAACGTAGCCACGAGAAAGTACCTATAAGAATACATACAATATGGTCGTCAGCAAGGGGAAATGGCTTTATATGCTTGTAGGAATTTAAAACTCAAATTTTAAAAAACACAAGAAAGTATTAAAATTTAAATTCAAGTTTAATATTATAACAGATGGCGGAAAAGGTGACACAGACAACTGAAGGTGCTTTGCAATAGCAAACAATGTCTTCCAAATCCTAAATATGACACTGACATCCGAAGGAGCATTGGAAGAGCAAACGATACTTAAGAAACTAAATGTGACACTGATATTCTATGCGACAATTTAATAGAAAACGATGCCTATTAAATCCTATATGTGATGCTGATATACGAAGGTGCATTGAAATAGCAAAGGTTGCATTCCAAAAACTAAATGAGACACTGACATCCGAAGGTGCATTTGAATAGCAAACGATGCCTCCCTAAAACTAAATGTGACCTTGACATCAAAAAGAGCATTAAAATAGCAAATGATGCCTCCAAAAACCTAAATGTGACACTGATTTTGGAAGGGATATTTGAACCGCAAACGATGCCTTCAAAACTTATATGCAGCACTAATATTCGAAACTGTATTGGAATAGCAAACGATACCTTCAAGAACCTATATATGACCCTGATATCTGACGCCGGTTTGAAATAGGAAACTATGCCTCCCTAAAACTAAATGTGACCTTGACACGAAAAAAAGCATTGAAATAGCAAACGATGCCTCCAAAAACCAAAATATGAACCTGCCAACCGAGGTGCACTGAAATAGCAAACCATGCCTTCATTAAACTAAATATGACACTGACATCACAAGGTACATTGGAATAACGAACGATGATTTCCAAAAAATAAAGATACAGTGACTTAGGAAGATCCATTGGAATAGAAACGATGCCTTCCAAAATTGACAGCCAGTGATATATTGGAATATCAAACGATGCTTTCAAAAAATTAAATGTTATAGTGAAAACAGATGAACCTTTAGAATAGCAAACGATGTCTGCAAAAGCCTAAGTGAGAAAATGACATCCAAGGTACACTGGAATAGCAAATGATGGCTACTTGAAAATAAACCTAACACTGATATCTGAAAAAAAAAACAATGGAATAGCAAACGATCCTTTCAAAAAGCTAAATAAAACACTGTCATCCGCGTTAGATGTGGAATGGCAAACGACGCCTTCAAAAACCTAAATGTAACACAGAAATTTAAGAGCGTGTTGGAATAGCAAACAATGGCGTCCAAAACCTAAATATGTCAATGAAATCGAAGATAAATTGGAATAACAAAAGAAACTTTCTAAAAGTGAAATGTGACACTGACATCTGAAGTTGCATTGGAATAGCAATCGATGATTTCCAAAAACTAAATAAAACATTCATATACGATGACGTATTAGAATAGCAAATGAAGAATATCAAAACCAAAATGTGATACTAATATTCGAATGCGTATTTGAATAGCCAAGGATTTCTTCAAAAAACTAAATGTGAAACTGACATCCGAATATTTATTGGAACAGCAACCGATGCCTTCCAAAACCTAAATGTGACACTGTCACATCAAAAGCGCATTTCAATAGAAAACGATGCCTTGAAAATATAAAAATGACTTTGATATACGAAAGTGTATTGGAATAACACACGCACTCCTTCCAAAACCTAAATGTGTCACTAACATATCTGAAGCGCATTGGAAAAGCAAACGATGCCTTCCACATCCTAAATGTGACAGTGATATTAGAAGGTGCATTGGAATATCAATTTATACCTTCCAAAAGCTAAATGTCACACTGACATTAGAAGGTGCATTGAAATTTCAAATAATGCTATCCAAAACCTAAATGTTACACTGACATCCGAAGGTTCATATGAATATCAAACGAAGACTTCTAAAACCTAAATGCGAAACTAACGTCCGAAGGTGTATTGGAATATCAAATGATGCATTCCACAACCTAAATTAAATACAATGGAATATAATATGTTCGTCGTAGACAAAAAAAAAACTGTTTAATTGTCATAATATACGAATAAGTCTTATTGGTAGTGAATGCTGGAAGAAGGTACTCGAACATCAAAGGCAAAATTCGCAGAGGTGAATATTACTGAGAGCACCAAGAACAGCAGACGTAAGCAACTAGGAAAATAAAAAACAAAAATAAAAAATTGCGTTTAATGGAAACAATAATCTGGGATATACAATGATGTTTGATAAAAGTGAATCACCTCATTATTTTACTTAAAAAAATTTTCGCCTATTGTTTTCGGGGTCACCCTAATTTTTAATCTTACTAATATAAAGACCCCTTCCTTACAACCTAGTGAAAAGTTTTCTAAAACTAAGCTATTCTACTGATAATTATAATTTTGGATATAAAATTACTGCAATTAGCAATCAATAGAAACATAATCGAACAGTTTAAATAAAGAATAATAGAAGTATAATTTATTTATAATAGGTAATTTAGTTCGAAATATTTAATAATCTATGGGTCGTCCTTTATTTTGAATAACCTTTTCAACCTTTTTTGGCACTGATTTTATTAGGTTCTGGCAAATCTCATCCCCAAGCATTGAATTCCTTTCAGATATGAAATTCACAATCAAATCCTCTTTGTTGCTCAACTGCTTTCTCGGGAGCCTGCACTTTATATTATAATAAGTTGTCTATGGGGTTGAGGTCAGCAGATTGAGACAGCCATGTCATAACACTCACCTGCTTCTCATCAAAGTATTCCTTCATCAATTTTTATTTCTGACAGGGAGCATTATCCTGCATAAAAATGAGCTTGATGGGGTCGATTTGCGCCCTTTCAGCAGAGGGTAACAGACAAGACTGTAAAATTTTCTTGTACTGCTCGCTCCTGAGGGTTTTTCAATAGGTTTTAAGAAACCAGTTCCATGTAAAGAAAAGCATCCCCAGAACATTATACTGAACGGATGTTTGACAGTACTTACTGCTAAATTCAAAGAGCTTTCAAAGCTTCTTCTTCAGAATTTAGATCGCTTTTCCTTTGAATTTAGATCAAGTTTCCTTTCATCGGAGAAGAGAACATTTAGTAAAAAAATAATCGGGTTCACTTTTATCAAACAACACTTGTATATTGAGATAAGAGACCTTGTAAAATTAAACACTCAAACAACATACTGATATCAAGTATCGCGAGGTAGCTAACTTACTTGTATGAATGAATAACAGAAGAATTGTTTTAGGGATAAGAAGCCGAACGTTATTAAGTATTACAACGGATATGAAATTCTAGAGAATCATGATCGTCCACGTGTTTAAAGTAAACGGCATATAAAAAGTAGATTACTCCAAAACCAGATGATGGAACATATTTACCCAGGAATTCTTTATATACATCTTCACAGTCCATTTTGGAAAATAACCAGTCGATTTGAAAAGGAAGAAAAGAATTGGGTTATCACCAGAGAGGGCGTAGGTGTAACAACATCTATCAGGTTTCAATGGAACAGCTGAATTTATGAAGGAATTTTAATATTAGTTTAATTTGTGCGTTTATTTGAAGTTTTATCAACGAAATGATGTTTAAAAAATGTTTCTATGCAAGATTGATGCCCGCTCATGGCCTCGGGCGCGCACACAAACACACACGTGTGTGTTTGCATATTGGCGTGGAAGTGTTTGTGCGTAAGGGAACTGTGTGTGGGATGTGTCTTTATGGGGGATGTAAATGTTACCAGCGCTCATTTTTTTCCGAAACATACTGGCTAGAGACTGTATACATAATTTAATAACAATATTAGGTCAGTGCAAAAATAATGACGTTATAATGTCGTTTTTTAACGTGTTTTTAACGTCAAAAAACGGCATTATTACGCAATCATTTTTGCACCAACCTAATATTTGCACATTCAAGATATATTATATAAATACGTTCGTTCGTTTCTCTTTGACTCTTAAACACACACGCACGCCCCCCACCAAACATAGACACATATGTGTGTGTGTGTGTGTGTGTGTGTGTTGAGGAAATCATTATTGCTTTGTCTGCAAGATTCTTTGCCTGGGTAGTATAAACTTCCAAATCACAGACCTGTTCATAACTTCGATATGTTTGTAGCGAGAAGCTGCAGCGGAATTCGATCTATAGCATAAGCTCTGAATGCTCAATGGGGTTTAAATCTTGCAAGTGATTGGCTGGGGGAATATTTGAAAATCATCTCTGTGTTCCCTGTACGAGTTTATAACAAGCAACGTGTGAAGAATGGCGACTTTTGATGTTGTTGGCTCACCGCGTTCACATTTGGATACATGGTAAGCATAAGAAAAGGAAAAAAGACTAGCACCATGATATTACGGAAGTCTTTAGTTTCACTGTTTAATTTGCAGCAGAACGCATTCTACGCCATTAACAAGACATCATCACCTTTCTCGCCGGCCTCCTGACAGACTAGAGCCGTAGTCTCGTCGCTGCCTAATGGTATGGTTCAAAAAACACCACGCGATATATCACTTAAATGGGAAGATCACACTTTACAGAAACCTATTCCATGGAGTGTCACTCTCGATTAAGATATTTTAAGGGAGATTTCATGTCCACATATGAGCAGTAATGTCCCCTCTGAGTATTTTGTGAAATTTTATTAGAACCGCGGAAAACGCTCTAGAGTTGTTTGCCGTACATTGATTCCAATATATATATATATATATATATATATATATATATATATATATATATATATATATATATATATATATATATATATAAAGAGAGAGAGAGAGAAATGGATACAGATAAAGATATATAAATAAAAGAATTTGAGAGAGACTGGGCGTAAATAATTTCTTGCGTAACGTAATGGATTGCATTCATCCATTTTTGCTTTGGCTTCCCGAGGCAAGTGCTGAATAGTTTCCTTCTAGAATCTAAGGATATTTCATTTCCTTCGTCGATGGAGATCGGCTTACAAGAAGGTTTGCCAGAAGCCTTATTTTTCGTATTTCTCCAGGTACTCACCTACACAAACAAAAACAATGTCATAAACGCAAGTATATATATATATATATATATATATATATATATATATATATATATATATATATATATGTGTGTGTGTGTGTGTGTGTGTGTGTGTGTGTGTGTGTGTGTGTTGAAAAGTGAGAAAGTAAAAGCTAGGCCTATTTGTGAATATTTACAGCTTGGAGGATTAAAAAGAATATGACACAAAAATACAGGCCTTAGAAAACATTGAATTAGAAACCGAATAGGCAGTCAGATAGAAAATGCAAATGAAATTAGAGAAAAACAGATAGAGAGAGAGAGAAAGAAAGAAAGAAAGAAAGAAAGAAAGAGAGAAAGACAGAAAAAGAGATTGGGAGATAGAAAAAAAACGTGAGTAAAAGAGATGCAAAAGGGAGTGGTAGCCTCAGAGAAGAAATTAGTGAAAAAATTTCTACGTTCATTTAATTGCAATAGTTTTGTTTCCACTACGAGAAAAATGGAACCCAGATATCATAAAATTGTCACTAGTGAATCCGCGATCAGTCATGCTGTACCTTTTTATTATATTTACAGCATATGAAGTTATTAGTTGCAGGAAGATGATTTTGCCTTCAAAAATCTATTGCCTATGACCTGTGTATCTAATCTGATTAATAGACACAAACTGTTCTGATGTCACGTGTCTCAGAGAGAGAGAGAGAAAACAAAACAGATTTCTATTTTGACCTCTGAGTTTAACAAAAAAGCGAATCGACAACAGGTATAGGAGAGGAATCGGTATTATTCCTACTGAGAAGTTATTCAAAGCCTTATGATGTTTGGTAATTTGGTCAAGCATTCAAAAAACGGCTTGGAAGGAAAGATTTACAGCACCAGTCGCACACATATGCACTCATATATATATATATATATATATGTTTATGTGTGTGTTTTCAGGGGGTTACTTGGCTTTACGCAGGTTTTATCTTAAATTGAATATGCAAATTGTTTTTTAAAATGTACTAGTGTTGTCCAAGATATATTAAGGCGGCAAAATTTCTGGTTTTGAAAAATATATTTCATTGACTATACGTGTTTTTGTAATTAATCTATTTTATATTCATTGATTATTTTATAAAATCAATTACTTGTTCATTTTAAACTAGATTAGAAAATATAACCAATGAAAGTTATATATGTAGACATTGATTATTGCTTTTTTATGAGTTGGAAAATAACTTTCAATTAATTGATATAATACTTCTAATAATCTGGAACCTTCATGCGTGCTGTATATTAATCTTTATGTGTTATTTAATGCTGAATTGCAAATATTTTGAACACAAATTTATGGCTTGATCTAAGTATTAGGTTGGTGCAAAAATAATATCGTTTTTTTGTCGTTAAAAAATACGTCAAAAAACGATATTATTTTTGCACCAACCAAATATAAAAGATAAAATATACTGTTGATAATTTTCTTATGAAATGTATATTTGATATTTCTTACTATAAATTGTTTTTTTGGTAATTTTTAATATAGATAGTTATTGTTGGTAATCTGTTTTATATGGAAAAAAATTGTTGTTTTTATTTACTATTAAAATGTATTTTTATACTTTCATAGTGTCTTGTTTTTGTTTGGGTGTTCCCTATTTGTCCATAGCTGGCACCTACAGTTCTACTAGCATCCCAGGTCAGTTTGGTCTTGGGAACAATACTAATGAAGAGGTGGTTCACCGCTCCTCCAATCTCGAGATGAGACGCATTGCTGCCGGGGGTAGTTTATCAGCAAGAACTATGTTAGATATTTAAAATAGTCGTTATTAGAATTAAATTATTAGATTACCTTTATGTCACTAAAAGTGGAATCAATTTAGAATTAGCGATTTTGATTTTAATTTATCAGTACGATATCCGAAAATTATTATTTCGGTTGTGAAAACAAAATGCTCTCTAGTCTAAACATTTTTTATTTCATGAAAATACTTTCTTTCTTTCTTTCTTTCTTTCTTTCTTTCTTTCATTCATTCATTCTTTCGTTCAACGCTCCGCCTTACTCCACCTCTTCATTTGAAACACGGTGCACATATCAGCTCCAAATAACATCTAGATATCCTTGGAGCATATTCTAATAGTGTTTATGAAGAAGACCAACTGATAATTATTGGTAGCCCATTATTTCAGATCGCCCAATAAATAACAGGTTGATAGGCTATTCCTTATCGTTTACAAGCTTCTAGTCAGATATCGTCAGTGTCAATACCAGGATAAACATCAATGCTAACAGCTGGAATGGTAAATCGTCCTTAAGTTCTCAGGGTCGATTTATACTTTACATTTGATGTTAATAATGTTTTTCGACAGGTCATACTCTTCCGTATAATTATTAAAATGCTCTTAACCACACCAACGACATTTTAATATCCATGCGTGTGTTATCATATCACAGTTTTATGATGATCTTCCACGGTCATAGAATAGTTAGTCTTGCGCCTCCTGCAGGCCTTGTCAATCAGATGCTGATCTTTAGTAAGAAATGAATCTTTCAACATCACTTTTGCCCATCAAGTATGAGATCAAAAGTAGATATCATTGTTGAAGTTTCCTGTGAGCAACTTTCATAGCAAAATCAAACAAAAATTATTATTATTATTATTATTATTATTATTATTGATGTTGTTGTTGCTGTTATTATTATTATTATTATTATTGTTGTTGTTGTTGCTGTTATTATTATTATTATTAGACTGCAGTAAATTAATAAAAATATTCCACGGTATCACGAACAGCAGACTCTGTAGAGATTTCCAGCGAATATTAATGGGAATTATTTTAATTGAAACTTGAAATAAAACGTAGGTTTGTATTCAGCATTTTACTTTCTTCTTTGATAGGGAATAATGATAAAAGGAAACCGTGTACAGAATAAGTGCTCTGCACTTATTCTGTACACGGTTTCCTTTTATCATTATTTCTATATAGTTCTATATAGGTGTAAAGTAAATGTTCGACCCCTTTTAGCAAAATAAGAGTAACGAAATGAAAAATTAAAGAAAGCTATTCTTTGTCACGCACACGTCCCCTCTCCATGGCATTGTATATATATATATATATATATATATATATATATATATATATATATATATATATATATATATATATACTTGGAAAAAAATAAATAAGCTGTATATCGTGTCCGATGAGTTGATAAACAACGAAACTCAAGTCGCACATCTAACGTAGGTATATGTGTATTTATTAACATATATTTCTTAGCTGTATCTAATCACATTGAACAATATTATGTCTACACGACTGTGCAAAATAAATAATTACCAAATGTAGGTAATTATTTATATGGTTCCCAGCGTATGCACGCCAGAAAACGCGTATATGTTCGCTAATATGTAGTTATCTCATTTAGCTAACCCTATACCCATATATATATATATATATATATATTGGTATAGGGTTAAATAACTGAAATATCTAGATACCTATATATATATATATATATATATATATATATATATATATATATATATATATATGTATATGTGTATAGGTTTAGGAAAATGAGATAACTAGATATTAGCTACCATATAACCTATTTGAGTGCATCATGATATCGTAGCCTGAATTATGTTGATGATTAGCTGAATCATCATTTTAAATTTCAATCTTATAATGTTCGGTGAATATTTAACTGACCAATGAAAATGGATGTTATTAATTTTGAAAAAAAAAACTAGATTCGTTGTGTGAAATATCTTCTTACGGACATTAAGCTTAAAATATATATATATATATATATATATATATATATATATATATATATATATATATATATATATATATATATATATATT
>OZ010578.1:18525826-18600826 GCA_963932145.1 Acanthosepion lycidas | reverse complement strand
TTATTTTTATGTTATTCTAAATTAAAATTATCTACCTTTTTTGAAAATATATTTATATTGGCGTAGAATTTTCTATTTTAATATTATCGGATGTGCCTTATCACTTTTTTAAAATTCGGTATCACCCTATCCAAGGCAATAAATCCTTTCAGATAAAAAGGAGATACATGTGTGAAAGTATTTGAAATTGAACCAATAATAATGAGCGGGAAGACTAAAACGAATGGCAACCATTTTGGCAATTGCATTGTTTATATTTTATGAATAAGATATGTAGGATTTTTATTTATAAAATATCATTATTTTTGGATATGAGATGGAATCCTATTTTTAAATCATTAAATGAAAATATACTTAAACGTTAACACTATAAAAAATAAGAAATAAAAAATGAATTATCGATCAGATATCTCCTGCTTATTAATGAACTCCTCTTTTTTTTTTATAATCTGTAACATTCCATGCAAGGCATTAATCTACTAAGAGACAAAGTGTTACTTGGTGTGGAAAAAATAGGAACAGAAACTTTAATAATTAGCGGGAAGAGTAATCAAGAGCACAGTATATAGCGATTGACATTGCATTTAAATTTTGCAGGTTAAAGTTACGTGGAAACCATGGGGCCGGAAGGTAGTTCCCTAAGCGAGAAGTGACATTAAATAACTGTTAGAATAGAATTTACGGTTACATTTAGGCAGCCAAACTGTACATTGATAAGATCTGGCCGTTCAAAATGTCTAGATGCCACAGCGAAAGGCTTT
Organism: Acanthosepion lycidas; assembly: GCA_963932145.1. NCBI lineage: Eukaryota > Metazoa > Mollusca > Cephalopoda > Sepiida > Sepiidae > Acanthosepion > Acanthosepion lycidas. The sequence continues at coordinate 18,600,065 of OZ010578.1, read as the reverse complement.
TCCAAATAAATACAATTAAATTATATACAGAAAACTCACAGAAAGGCTTATGTCGGTGGGTAAGTGACTGAAGCTGAGCCGCCAGATCAAGAAATATTGTTGATTCCTCTTTGGATTTTATCAAGTATCTCGACGTAAATAGAAGGAGCACCGGATCTTATGTGACAGCAATATTCTTAGCATTTATTTAATTTATTTTTAGAATTTTATATATGGCCGACATCTGTTTATCTACGATCATCATATTTATCAAATTATAAATATTATGTGAAGTTTTAAATATTTGGCATTTTAGATTGTACTAAATAATTCTCATAACTCCGTCCATAGTTTATGCAAATTTAAACGATATGACTAGATGGCTTGTTGTTTCGACATCATAACTGAATTTGTCATAACGAAATCTTTTCCTGAACTGACACCTTTTCTCTACAAACTTTACAATATATGCATCGGTATATATTGTTAGACGTCCTCCTTTGTAGTTCTGGTTTTTAGAAATTCATTCTTATCTGTTTTGGCAATATATTAGAAGCTCTAATTAAGACCACATTGGTTAAGCATCTCAACTTCAAACAGCCTCCTTTCAGATAAAAAAATCATATCCGTTTCTTCATGTCTATGGCCCATGTACTAATGGCTATCACTGAAGTTGTCTACTAATCTTTAGATAAAAATGACGCAGTTCAGACTTTGGCTCTAGATATCTTAAATGTGTTCGACTGGGTTAGGCATGCTAGCCTTCTCCAGAAGTTCAAGGTCTACGGTGCCTATGAACAAATAACTGGCTTCATTTAATCGTCAATAATAAATCTTGTGATAAAGCTATTGTAGAATGTTCCGTCTTCTAGTTCATTTCATATTAATGAAGTGAAGGGCATAGTTCTATGCTTGGAGCTACACTGTTTCTTAAACTTATTTTTAATATGTCTAAAATGTATTTAATTATTATTAAAAAATATCTCTATTGAAAATTCAATTCTAAAATAATAACATCTAGAAAATATGTTATTTATTATTACGCCTACTCTACACAATAATTGCTCGTTAGTTTACCCTTTGTAGACTGGTTTTTAAGTATTACGAAAACCCGATAATGATCTTCTTTTTATTCTTCATCGCTCATAGATGTCCATTGCGCTAACAACAGTACGTGATTGTGAGATATAACCTTGATATTCAGTGACAAGTGAATGATATGGAAAACAATAACATTAAAAAACGAAGGTATAGCAGGCCACTGGTATTCGAGGATACCCGTCAGCTAGGGTGGTTAGCCATTTGTTCTTATTCAACACCCACAGAGACCACCAAAGTTACCGCATCCAAGGATCGACAGCTCCAGTCCGATAACATCAAGAAGTCTCCTTCCTGACAAATCGAATATGGTGAAATTCGAATCCGGGTTTCGTTGTAATCACTAGCCCACGTATAATATGAAAAATCAAATCTGTAACTTCTTGTTTTTACAGAATCTGCTTTTCATTGTACCAAGTGTATGAAAACCATACAACTGTATAACTATGGGATGTTTTCGCACTTAATTCTTAGAATGGCATAACAGATTTTTTTTTAAAATGAAAACTGAGAAATTATTAATCGATATTCCAAAGAAACAATAATTCGGAATAGGTTAGATGAAAATATTAGGTTGGTGCAAAAATAATTTCGTTTTCTCACATAGTAACATATGTTAGAAAACGAAATTATTTTTGCACCAACCTAATAAGAAGAAAAAAAATACTGTTTTATCTGGGAATATTTTTTTCGACACAACTAAGGCTAACGTCATAAAGACAAAATTAACTTAAGTCAAATTAACTTTAAAATACAAATATGTAAGTCATATGGAGTTAGTCATAGATTTATGCGTATGAACAAATAGGAATTTCATAACGTCTGGCAAGCGTTTTATATATTTATTTTTTCATGTTTATGCATACAAGCGTCTAACGTGTGGAGATTATATCTTAGGTCATTTTCAAGATACGAATTTATACAGACTTGTTCAATTTTCATTATTCAAAGTATTAGCAATTATACTTTAAGTGTTTCATTGGTTAAACATATCGACAGTTATTGAGTACAATTAAAACTGCAGATACATGGATATTTTATATAAAATAGTATTTTGTATATTATTAATATGCTCACGCGTAAATTAGTTCGTCACTTTAAAAATAACGTTCGCCTATTACTGTTTGATAACTCTTTGAATAGACATTACAGCATTAACTGGATTAAATATGGCACTGAACTGAATATTGATGACACATAGGAAAGGTTTTGGTGTTACATTTATCCTTTCTTTAAACCATGGAACTTTCTCTTAATGATAAATTTATATGCTTGAAGTGGTCATGAATATAGAGAAGTTTGCATATTTAGAAAATATATTTTCATTTTTCACATGCGACACCATCATTTTTAATGTCTTTAACACAAAATGTTCACCTCTATATCCTTCGGTATTTGTTCGCTCTGTATACTATTTGTTCAGATTTTATTTTCTACAGGTCGGATTTTTTTTTCTGTTTATCTTCTTTGTACATATTATCGATCAGTTATCTTAATACATTCGAACGATATAATTTTCGACGGCCTATATTGTTCTTCCTTTTTACAGTAAGGTTCACATTTTACAAGGCCCAGATGTCACTCTGTGTAGAGGGTTTCGTTAAGGTGTATTTTAAATAGATAGGAGGGGACGACAACGGCTAACTGTAGACTTGAGCAGGTTAAAATAATAAGTAATCGGGGAAACATCCACTTATGAACCTCTTCTACAGAGTGGTCGTTGATGAGAAAAAATCTGTTTGAGTGGAACTTACTTCCCGCCGATGGAATACGGAATACATGTGGGTGGTTTGCTTCTATGAAAGTAGCATGAAGGCAGTAGCAATAGAACAGTGAGAGTAACGACATCTTGTCTGTGAGAGAGAGAGAGAGAGCGAGGTTTGAGGGTAGAAAATAATTCTTCTCCAACTAGAACTGAGATCCTTTTGAACTCAAAAACCTGCAAAGTGATGGCGTGGCAGCTCCCACCCAAATATGACAAGTACTCCATTTTGGCCCTGATCTGATTCTAATAACGGTAGAGTATAGCATGAAGAGACAGGTACTTACCGGAGCTTACAGGTAGTTGATCATTTTACCTGCATCTTTAGCGATGGATCTTATATAGGAGTTTAATTTGAGGTCACGTGTAGGTCTGAGGCCCAGTACTCTAGTGTAGACTGGTCGATTTATTATTCGGCGTTTCTCAAATAATTTTACATCAATGTTTTTGATAGTTTTCTTCGTTTATAATCTATTTTAATTGCATTCATCCCCCGGCCTACAACACAGGTACAGTGACCTTTGATTTAAAACACGGATAAAGAATACATGAACCAAGCCGAAAATGATTTGAAAATACATTTTGAAACAATTTCACACGAGACATTGCAAACGACACAACTTCATCTATTCTTTTCACCCACCACAGACGTCGCTTCAGTAATAAAAGTTATTGAGATCTATAAATTTGGTAGGCAACTAGGCAATAAGTGAAGAATTAAATGCGTTGTGATGTCAAAGGGAAAATATCTTTATTCCAAGATGAAACATGAATAAAGTCAGTAAATATAGAAGTCTGGGAAGTGCCATGATTGCCTATTTTCTGTAATGCGAATCCCTGAGTGGAAGTAGCATTATTTCTAAATCAGGTAACTGAATTTTAAGCGTTAACATTTTGTTTCTTAAAGTATGAGTAAACGATAATAAAAATGATTGGTCATATTTTGAGGGGAATATCACCGTTTAGAATTGTTATGGTCCGGTTCGTTGTACCACGGTGACAGTCCAAGGTAGAACCAATAAAGAAGAACTCGAAGGCGGATATGGAATAACACAGATATATTACAAACGGGAATATATAAGTAGAAAAGTGTTAGTACGAACAAACAGGTTTAGTATTAATTGTCTGAACACGGACTGCCTCTGACTCGACTGACTGACTCCTGACGGACTTCACTCCAGATTTCAGACTTCACTCCAGACTTCAGACGGAACAGTATTTAGTCACCCCGCCACAAGGGCATCATGTGGCACAAGGCCGGTTTAACGTGGGATCTCCGAGCCCGTGGAATCTCCGAGCCCGTGGGTTCGGCCAAAAATATGCCTTTTGAACCCGTATAAACGGGTTCAAGGTTGTTTACCTCCCCGAAAGAGACTCCGCCGTTCGGCGTAGCCTCGTTCAGGTTCCTCCCCGGCCGTACGCAGAGAGTTCAACCGATCAGCCGATCAGCCGGTCGCCCGACTTCGGTCTGAACGGTATTTAGTCACCCACCCACGAGGGCTGCATGTGGCACAAGGCCGGTTTAACGTAGGATCTCCGAGCCCATAGGCTCGGCCATAAATATGCCCTTTGAACCCGTATAAACGGGTTCAGGATCGGTTTACCTCCCCGAAATAGACTACGCCCTTCGGCGTAGCCTCGTTCGGGTACCTCCCCGCCCGAGGGCAGAGAGTTCAACCGATCAGCCGGTCAGCCGGTTTGCCGGTTGCCCGACTTCAGACGGAACGGTATTTAGTCACTCCCCCACGAGGGCATCATGTGGCACAAGGCCGGTTTAACGTTGGGTTTCCGAGCCAGTGGCCTCGGGCAAAAATATGCCCTTTGAACCTGTATAAACGGGTTCAGGGTCAGTCTACCACCTCGAAAGAGACTCCGTCCTTCGGCGGAGTCTACTTCGGGTTCCTCCCCCGCGTAGGCAGAGAGTTCAACCGATCAGCCGATCAGCCGGTCGCCCGACTTGAGGCCCAGTATTTATTACGTACGGAATAGTCCATTATGTTATTATGGGTAAGGTCCCATAACAAGAATTTACAAAAAAAAAAAGACAGAACAAATCTTATATTTATTAAAATCTAAATGGACAAAAAAAAATGTGTATCGATATATTTGCTGGAATTTTTGTCTGAACGCCTTCATTTGGAATTTACTCAATCATCTTTTTTTTTTTCGCATTTCATCTTTCAATAATTTCTTTACTATCAGACTTCATTCTTCTTCCGATAAAAATTTATTTTTGTCTCGAGAGAAATATTATGAGAAAATTCAAAGCCAACAACAAAGAGACAGGATCATAGAAACACACATTAGACGTACGTATATCAAATACATAGGAAAACCTGTTTGTTCCTTTGTACGGGCATAAAAGTAAATATATATATACACATGAAAAAAGGAAAGGAAGGTGGAAAGATGGTTAAAGAGAAAAACACATATAAACATTTTTGTGTGTATACTTGATAGAGCGAGGCAGACAGTTTCCCATATATATATGTAGAAATACAGAGTCCACGCATATGTATGTGTGCATGGGTTGGGGTGTGTGTCTGTGCATATATATTACTACAAATAGTTCTTATTTTTAATAAGTTTACTAGGTCCCAGCAATTTGGCACATTATGATAGATAGATATCATTCCTGTATCCTTCTTATAATATGTAAATATTCCTGTATCCTTCTTATAATATGTAAATATAGTAGGTTGATATCTGTTTTTCTAATGACCTAATTGTTATGATCCAAGGGTAGGACCAAGAAAGAACAACACGAACAAAAGTGTCGAAATAACGAAGGTATATTACACGAAATAATAATACAAGATGTGGAAGGTGTTTGTATGACTGTCAGTCTTGTTTGTAGTGAACTACTATCGGCTCGACTCGATTCGATATTTACTTGTCTCCCCCCCCCACACACACGAGAGAAAGATGTGACACAAGGCCGAGTTTTACGTGGGTTTTTCGAGCTCGTAGGCTCGGCCAAAAAATGCCCGTAGAAACTATAAAAACAGAATCGGGTTGGTCACCCTCCCCGAACGAGAATCTGCCCTTCGGCGGAGCCTGGTCCGAGTTCCTCTCTTCTCAGAGGCAGAGCGTTCGACCGTCAAGCCGAGAAGCTCGGCTCAATTCGTTATCTAGCCACCCGCCAACGAAGGTTGCATGTGGCACAAGGCCGAGTTTAACATGGGCTTCCCGAGCCCGTAGGCTCGGCCCAAAAATGCTCGTAGAACCCGTATAAACGGGATCGGTTTAATCAACCTCCTCGAACGAGACTATGCCCTTCGGCGGACCTCGTCCGGGTTCCTCTCTGCTCAGAGGCCGAGAGTTAGACCGTCAAGCTGAGCTTCTCGGCTTGATTCGGTATCTAGCCACCCTCCCACTAGGGTTGCATGTGGCACAAGGCCGAGTTTAACGTGGGTTTCCCGAGCCCGTAGTCTCGTCCAAAAATGCCCGTAGAACCCATATAAACGGGATCGGGTTGGTCAACCTCCCCGAACGAGACTCTGCCCTTCAGCGGAGCCTCGTCCGGGTTCCTCTCTGCTCAGAGGCAGAGAGTTCGACCGTCAAGCCGAGAAGCTCGGCTTGATTCATCCTTCTCTCTTGAGGGCCGTAGTATACATAGTGTTAGGAAGAGATCATTCTGTCGTTATAGGTAAGGATCCATGACACTAATAAAATATAATTATGATATTTTCTGTTATTATTATTTAATTGTTGTTTTTGCCTCTCGAATTTTTCATCGGTATACTCTATCTGTAGATTGAGAGATAAATAGGAAGCTATCTAAGTAGAGAGATATTAAATAGAAATAGGGTGTAAACTGCTCTCTCGGGTAGATTGTAATACATTATTTATCATTTCTCAGTTGTGTCTCTGTCTTCGGGCAGAGTGCGCTCAGGGGCGGCTCCGTCAAATGACAAAGTTGAAAATGAGAGATTTTATACTGAGAGGTCCCCAGCCCTGGAGAACAGCTACCTGAGGCTAGGCCCTCTAATTGCACCAGATAGAGGGATCGGCGCTCACACCAAGGGCAAGGCAACCGATGGTTCTTAGCCAGAGTGTAAGGGCTCGGGCTCTCTACCTTAAAAACTGATCTTGTATCACAACTCGTCTTCGTGGGGAGACAGTGTAAATACCTATATATAAATAGAAATAGCTTACGGGTAACTCATACAAAATGTATCGCCATGTATATCTATAAATGATAACAATGATACAAACACAACCCACATATACCGGGTTTATCGAAAATAATTTTACAAACTTTACGGTCGGGTTCCTCACAGCAGTACCACTATATTAGAAAATTTAAACTAAGAAAAAGCATATGATCGCTTTGTTTTTGTGTTATTAACTTTAAAAGGTTTACGGTAGATGCGATGTATTGCTATTTACACTAGGTTACATTTGTCATTCGTGTACATTTCTGGGTAGATCTTCTTCGACGTTTAACGTGTGTAGTAGTGAGTTAACTGACAACTTTTCCGTTTAACAGTGAAAGGATATTCATTATCGTGAGCAAACAGATATTATTTTCACATACGGCTGCACGAAAGGTAATGGATGCGAGGTTGCATGACTACATCAGATTGCGTTTCCAGACCGAAGGGAAACAAATTATCTGCTTATCGTCGCGTTACTGAGAAAGTATACATAGCACTACTGACTATGAATCGAGGAAGACCTAGATTTGCTCGTACATCTGGCTGGGAAGAAGGAATTGTACATCGAGGTATCAGAACACATTATCGTTTTGAACATTTGTCTTTACTTATTCCTGCGTTAATTTGAAAAACGCATTTTAAGCAACACGATATTGCAGCAGAATATATATATATATATATATATATATATATATATATATATATAGAGAGAGAGAGAGAGAGAGAGAGATCGATAGATAGATTGATATGTTGAACATTTCGGTAGAATACGACGTATGAAGGTTAAGCAGCTCAGTTCCTAGAAACCGACAACCCAGTCACGAGTACATAAGATTTGATTATAGTGGTGAAGGCTTTGTGCAGAAGCAACCAGACTTTTTGAAGGACCGAACACAGAAACCTAGTACTTGCCACAATGTCCCCAAACGACCCTTCGTAGGTTTTGAATTCAGAGTGTCCTTCTCCTAGAAAAGTTTCGATCCATAGCTATATAACCCACTCTGTCCTGCTATTTACCCATAGATACAGGTAGAAGAAGAGGAATAATACGTTTCCCAAAGTCACTAGCTATATATATATATATATATATATATATATATATATATATATATATATATATATATATATATATTCCCCAAAAGATTTCGCTTGAAGATGGAACAGAGCTTACTTTAATTCAATTTAATTCAAATAATTATATTGAAGTTTTCGGCTCTTGTTTTGAAACATGAGACCTCTTATGTAGCGTGTTGGAAGCATATTTTTAAATAGATAATCATATTTATGCTCTACTTTTATATCGAGCACTATTTTTAAAAAATAATAACAAAAATACTAAAGGACTTTGGATTATTTACCTAAACAGTTCTTTCCTATTTTCTATATATTTTCACACACACACACACACACACACACACACACACACACACACACACACACACATATATATATATATATGTATTTGGTTGGATTGATGAGAGTTTCTGATCCTGGGTTTCACGCTTTTGGGATCGTCAGACAAACTCTGACGATCGCAAAAGCGTGAAACCCCGGGTCACAAACTCACATCAATCCAATCAATTATGTTACATTTATCTCTGATATTGAGCGCTTTGAAATAAGTACCGCGCATATAATATATGAATAATAGTAATATATTACACAGATATATATATATATATATATATATATATATATATATATGCTTATATTTATATACACACACTTTTCACGCATATATATATATATATATATATATGTGTGTGTGTGTGTGTGTGTGTGTGTTTCTTACATTTCGATGTATTTGTTCCCTTGCATATTTTCTTATTTGCATATTCGCTTTATAGATACGTGTGACTTGAGATGAATTGATCATTGAGAATAACCAAATGAAGTGAGATGACGTAGATAGATTCGAACAGACTTATAATGTCTGACTGACATAAGCGTATGACACATTAGACCCAATTTCGTCGCTCATTATATCTATCTTACAGCCGATCACACACATTCTTTCTCACTCTATATTTACAAAACAGAGATGTACATAGGATGATAGATTCAAACTAAGATGCGTTTTATATATCTTTATATGCTTCAGTGTATGTGTATATTGATTGATAATTCGATTTGATGATTGATTGCGGATATACTTCCTTTCAATATGGTGGTTTCACGCTTGGCGACTTTTGTCTGGAGTTTCGTTCATACATTTTCATTTTTCTCGCTTAACCAAGATGGCCGCAATCGGAATAAAACTAGTGACGAGACAAAAGGAAATGAAATAATAAAAATAAAAAAAAAATATGTATTATAACCACACTGGTGAGTTTGTTTCGCGATAAACGTTTTTCAGGGTATGAGGTCTGAAGAAGAAAAATAAAATAATATTATTTTTTTCCAAAGAGAGATGATTTGTAGAATGACGAAAACATATATAAACGTGAAACAGATAAATCGAAAACCGGGAAAAAGATGAATAAATAAATAAAGAGTTGAAGAAAAAAAGGAAAAAAACGAAAGAAAAAAAGAAAGACACAAATATTGATTAAGAATAAAGAATAATCAATATTTTTATATCAGTGAATCAATTTCAAATACGAAAGAGAAAGAAAGAAAAAATAATAAAGACGGAAATTGGGTGAAAGAAAATAAGAAAGGAGGAAAGAATGAATGAAAGGTAAAATCATAAATACAGAACAAATAAATATAGAAATTGAATAAAAAAAATGTGTGTATAACTGAACCCGTGTCTGAATTATTTGTAGATTGGGGTGGCACGGAAAATTTATTAGTCAACAAGCATCGGAAATGATTCGTAGGAGAATATACAAAAATGGTTTTGAAGTGTCCTAAGATTTATTTTTCTTAGTCTATTCATATCGACGACTGATTATAAAAGTACGCAAACCACACACACACACGCACACACGAACACACGCAAACACACACACACATACATACATATATATATATATATATATATATATATATATAATTGTCCACCCAACAAATAGTTTAATATCTAAAAATCCAGTAAAATAATTGTTCCTTTTTACCAAATTTTCTAATAAGTCACTACTCGAGTAGTTTAATGAAACGGACCAACTCCTGTTTTTTTTTCTGAAAAAAATACTCATGAGGACTGCCCCTCAGCGACAAGTGACACTTTACATCTTTGCTTACAAAGCTCAAGTCTTTAATTCGAAAACGTTCTCTATGGCGACCAGCGAGATAACCTGCTTTGGCTGCTTTCAACAGCGTTGGGGATTCAATAATGATACCGGCATTTATACTCTGGCTTCCGACTTCAATGTCGAATCAAGAACCATCAACTAACTGGTGAATATATGTAAAAAAGAGGGAACAGTCGAAAGGAAACCTGGATTAGGAGGTCACAATAGGAAGAGGAGTCGTTATTTTAGCTTAGAGTTAAAATTATCTGTTAGAAAACATCCAACTCAATCCATAAGATATTTTGCATATGAGAGAGGAGTTTCAGATATGACAGTCCAAAGTGTAGTGAAAAATGACTTGAAAATGAAATCGTAAGTGTAAACATATAAAAACCTTGTCGAATATTTGATTTTCGCAAATTGATTCATACTGCGAAGACACAATAACTAATTAAGCAAAACCTATATTATAGAATCTATACGAATAAATGCGGATACTGATATTAAAAATCCCCAGCTCCACCTCATAGTACTTTAACACTAAACACTCAATATCTGCATTATATATTATCTTCTTATAGGTAGTACCACTCTTCGGGTTTAATTAATTTAAATGAGTTTATTTCATTAATTAAATGCCCTCCATTAATTTTCTTTAGTTTGAAAATTGTTTTTATTTTCTTATCAAAAATAATTCATTTTAGGATAATTATCTTTTATAATACACAAATGTATTTGGAATTTGCATTTTACTTGGTCTTCAACAAATTGGCAACTATTTGTAAAACGTCCCTTGGCTATATCAAGGCAAATTATGAATGAAATATTCAGTTAAAATTCGTGTTTCAAAGATATCCAGTTACAAAGTTTTGCTAGCGGGAGAAGCCTGCTTGTACACACAAATATATACATATATACATACATATATATATATATATGTTGTCATCCACAGACAGACTGTTTCGCTGTATCACAGCTCATCAGTATGGCTAGACGTCCAGTTGCCTCTAGGCTTGAAACCCAACTAAATTGGTGACAGTCGGAGATTCTACCACTAAGCCATTACCGCACGGTATGGGTGAAGGTGAATTTAACTGCATTTATTTTTAGATAATAACGGAGTGACTGAGAGTACTCGATTCGCTTTACCAAAGAGTCTTGGATTATTAGTCGTAATAATCAATGTTTACAATCTCACATTATTAGCCGTAATCGGCATTGCTTACAAACTCACATTCCCTCCCCATTCATATATATATATATATATATATATATATATATATATATATATATATGTATGTATGTATGTATGTATGTATGCATGAATGTATGTGTTGAGAGATACACAAATATCACGCATGTAAGTACATATGTGTGTGAGTGTTTTTACGCGTGTATATGTGTGGTTTTGTGAATGTTCGAGCCATTCATCAAACGATAATATCTCTGTTATAAAATTACAATAATACTCCTTATGTGTATATAATTTTACAAATTTTTACAACTCATTATATGATATATATATATACTAAAAGTATTTAGTCGCAATTAATTATGGGTGACGGTACAGTGTAAATAGTTTCATGAAAGAAATTTAATCTGCTTTGAATGCAAACTTCTCTGTAGATCGCTAAGGGAGATAACTCAACAATATATTTGTCGAAGTGTTGAAGATCCACAGTAACAAATATCTGACCGATTGACCGCGCCATATATCTCTTGTAATGGATGGACCGGGATCGATTGTTCTGTCTCTGACTGTATAATTTCTGCATCAGCTTTGACAGGAAACTATTATCTACGTCTTCGAGTCTGTTGCATAAACATACCATTCAATCTTTCACATTCATATATAAAAAAGAAAACGGCGTGAAATTTTATCCACAAGTCTGGTAAATTTCTTTCAGATGCACAGTGAGAATTGCTTGGGGGAGTCTTTCTGCTGATATTTTTTCGTGAGACAAATGATAAACATATACATTCAAATATTACCGATATTTTAATGCTAATATCATAATGATAATTATTAACGTTGATATAATAATGACGATATCGTAGTGATGATTCGTAAGGATGATATCGTAATGATTATTCTTAATGATGATATCATATTGATGATATAGCAATAATGATTCACAATGAAGATATCATAATGATTATTCTTAATGATATCGTAATGATGATTTGTGATGATATCGTAATGATATAATGATTATTCTTGAGGATATCGTAATAATGATTTGTAATGATGATATCTAATGATAATATCGTAATAATGATACCATAATGATGATTCGTAATGATGGTATTGTAATGATTATTCATATGATATAACAATGATCATAATGATTATTCCAACCACACTGGTTACATCGTATAATGGTATTTATCTATTTAGCAAAATCTGCTTATTCCAACAAAACAATTATCTAATTTAATCCCTTTAGTACTCAACTCATTATACAAGCCAAATTTTATCGAAAACGAAAATCTTTATAATTATTCAATTGAGGAAGTTTTATTTTGCTAAGTTTAAATGGTATGGAAAATATCTTCAATTGTTTGTTTCTGAGTGAAATTCGACTTCACTCATGTGTATTGAATATATGATTGCGGTATACTGCAGAAAAAACTTAGAAAATTAAATGTATTTAATAATATTTAACAGTAGTGTGATGAGATAAAAGTTAAAAAGGATATATAGTACGATTAAAAAGAATAACTTAACTGCGATATGAATTATTAACATATCAAAAGAGGGGGAAGAAAACTTTCAGTCACCTATATATTTTCCAAATCTGAAATGCAATAAAAATAGAGATTTGAATACCTGCGTAAGAATACATAATGATAACATCCGTTCTTCCTTTCGATGCTTGAGAATTAAGAGCATGTGTTTAATATTAGCTTCAAGGTTTTCCTTATATTACAGTAATCATTCAACAATAAGTAGCTACTACTTTACTACAAAGTATTAAAATATCCTGAATACAGTGAGGATTATAGACAACTATTTGTCTATATTTCTGAGATGAGATTTTGTGATTATTTACACTATTTAGATTTGTTCGAAGGCGGTACTAATCTTTATTGCCATATTCACGAGAATTCCACCGTTGTACGATCCAGCCTTTTTAAGCAAAATGCTGGTGGGCAAAATAAACGGTTCAGTTCAATAACTTAATATATATCACCAGAAGAAGACTAAATCGTATAACCTCCGAAACGGCGTGAATATACCAATAAAGATGAAGACAACAGTCCAAACAATGTATATCGTGTAAATATCTAGAACCAGCTGTTTCGCAAAACCATTCTGTCTGTGCAATAACTAAATGTCTTAAAAGTATATATGCAATGACTATTTAAAAAAAAATAATTTGCCCATGTCATGGATACAAATATGGAAAGAACACCGGAATTAAATTTATTTAGAATTATATAAAATGGATCCAAAGAATTATCTCCATCCCTCCTATATGTGAGTGTGGTTTTAAAGTCGCTGCTGACCAGATCAGTTCATTCCATATATCTGGTTTGAAAGTCAAAGTGTTAATCATTCATGTGTATCTTGGCTTTTAGCAAGTAGACCTATAGGGGGCCGACGCTATTTTGGGGACGTTTGAAAAGTGTGCTTAAAGGTGTTTTTTTGCTGCCGAGAGCTTTTGTGTTGCTGAGTAGTTCAGCAGTAACTGTCCATTAATGGTATGAACATTGATTGATGGGTTTGTCTTTGGTTTCATGTTTTCTTCATTTTTACTTCAACTTAGGCGACACTATTTTTCGGACATGATACAAATTCCGAGTTTATTAATGATTTAGTCGTCAAACGTATCTTTGTCATTCACTTGGAAAACGTATTAAAATCCTGAAGAATAATGCATTGAAAAGAAGTCATCAGTTTTGTCTAAAAGAAGAGAGAAGACGGGCTCAGCATCCGAAAGATCACCGCTGAGATGAAGCTACCGAAGAAAACAGATGAATGCATGCTAAATACAGACTATGAGCGGAAGAAGAGAGGACGAAAAAAAAAAACAATTTCCAAGAGAACAGAAAGAAGAATGATGTGGAGTGTTACGAGGTTGTTATCATGTGGAGAAGTGTGTACTTGACGTCAGTGTTCGAACTGTATAAAGAAAGCTACACGAAATTGGAGTTAAGTATGCTAAAATCAAGAAAAGAATTACACTAACGAAAAAACACAAGGAGGCAAGGCTTGAATGACCCTGATACGTCGAATACGACGGGAGAGTACACCATATATATATATATATGTATCCATATACCTAAATATACTTGCACATACATATATATTTTTCAGGGGTTATCAACGTTATATAAAAGCTATTAAATTACTTTACTTAAAATATGTGTGCCCTTCCTTGCTTTAAAGGAGTGCTCTTTGCCGTGCTGATGTTGCTACATGCCTTACTTCTTGCCTATCTCACTCTGCGAATTTTTTCTAAGCACTATACTAAACATTAAATCTGTTACGAAAAAATAACTAAAGAAATTGGACACAAAACGATCAGCTTTAAAAAAGAACTCGTAACTGGAAAAACCGAATGAAAAAAGAATGTTAACAACAAATACTTTTTCACACCCTACCCAGTTCTGTGGAATCATAATCAACTTTGAGTTTAAGCAAGGAGAAGTGTGAACTTGACGTCAGTGTTCGAACTGTACAAAGAAAGTTACACGAAATTGGACTTAAGTATGCTAAAATCAAGAAAAGAATTACACTAACGAGAAACCACAACGAGGCAAGGCTGGGAAGCGCCAAAAGATGGATAACAAACCATGTCGACTTCAAGAAAGTGATATTTACTGATGAAAAACGTTTTAAGTTCGATGGACTTGACGGGTGGTGTACATGGTTGAGAAAAGGTGAACCTGTTATTCTCAACAAGAGACAGATGGGAGGAGGTGTAGTCATGGTTTGGGGTATAGTATTTCTGAGTGGAAACTTGTGGCTCGAGTGGTTAAAAGGACGTCACAATAGCTTGAGCTAGAGAGAACTTTTGGAAAAGAGAGCCCTACCACTCATAGAAATGAATCGGGGAGTAATTTTATTTTGCAGCAAGATAACTGCAGCATCCATGTGGCTAAATCAGTGAAAAATTTGATGTGTGAAGAAAATATAACTACTCTGGAATGGCCTACAAGAAGTCCAGACTTAAATTTAATTGAAAACATATGGGAAATGCTTGCAGGGTTTGTTTACGACAGACCAGAAATAACCAGAGAGGCTGAACTGTGGCAGCGCATACAAGATGCTAAAAATAGACTGCTAGAAACACGAAGAGACGTTATTATCAATATGTGCGAACATTATGAAGATAGACCGATAGAAGTCATTCAAAAATGGCGCTGCCATAAACTATTAGCATTGTTTCTGCATTGTCTAAAAAATACTGTCACCTGTGTAATGTGAAAATTTGTAAAAAAAATACAAATACTTCTAATTTGAATTCTGTTTTTCGATTTGTATTATTGAAACAGTTTTAAATGTTATTGCCATTACACTAAAACAGTACAGACTGCCTATGATACCTAAAACTTCAAAAATTAAAGTGTCTGAAAAATAGTGTCAGCGCCCTGTACAATTGCGTAAACCTCCTTCAAATGGAAGTCTCGTTTCTGTCAAGAAAACGTGGTTGTTGGATTCCGTCGGAGAAGCCGTCTGGCATGTTGGTTGGGTTAAGTTCACGAAGTCCTCCCATCAGCGATACCACCCTATCAATCTAATGACTGCATGTATAAACATGGTGCACAGGCACCCCTATTTTGAGCTTGATGATCGTCGTCAATAAATCCAGTCTTTGACAGGTCTTTGACAGGTCTTTGACAAGCCCTTTTGAAGTTGATTGAATGCATAAAGAGTGGATGTGTTAAACTCAACGGCAATATGTAGTTATTTCATCGTGTTCACGTGAATTTTGCAAAGAGCATAAACCTTTGCATCAAAATGATGGAAATCATACTGAAGATGACATTTGTTAATATTCCAATTCAATAAAATGTTGAAGATTTCATTTCTTGAAAATATGCATTTTTGCCTAGGTGTCCACAATTTTACGGACACCCTGTAACATTTGAAAAGGTTACTTACAAAAAATAAATAATGCATTATGAAAACGTGTATTCAGGCTGCATGAAATCGACCGGGAATTGTTTAGGTATAACGAGAAGAATAAAGTGAATCGGATATTAGCAGATTTATCATGTACAACATTCTAAGAAAATACTTTTAATGTTATCATCCGACCTAGGAGGTTTTCTACTGTCAAAGTTACGGATTTTACTTATGAATTTAAAAGAATAAGAAAAAACAGAAATCATTAAGAAAATATCTAAAAAAACAAACCAGAATTTTTCTAGAAAATAACTGAATCTGGTAGGAATTCATATTTTTCAAATTGACGAAGTCTCGTCACAGATTTAGTTTCAGGAAAACGCAATTTCTAGATAAGTTATCACAAACATTTTAACTGAATTAATGATATCTCAAAGAAATTCTGGTTGAAAATGTCGCCTGATTTTTGCATAAAGAATTTCTTAGAATATTTTGGTATTTGGGAAGATAAAGACAGTAAAATGTTGTGTGTATGAATAACTTTGAGCAAAATAGTACGTGATGTTTCATAGGTGCTGCAAGAATTATAATGTATAATAATATAAAACTATATATTTGAATGCTGTTCATTTTTACATGTTTCATAAAGTTATTTCAAAAAAAGATACTAATAAATTTAACAATTCGGGCTTTGACTGTAGAATATTGCTTTCATATTTGCTATTATGCATACATACACACATACATGCATACATATCTATCTATCTATCTATCTATCACACTCTGTTTATATCTCTATATGTCAGTCTGTATCTATCTGTCTATCTATCTATCTATCTATCCCTGTCTGTTGATATCTATCTATCTATCTCATTTTGTTGATTATCTATCTATTTCGATATATATATATATATATATATATATATATATATATATATATATATATATATATGTATGTATGTATGTATGTGTGTGAGCGCGTGTTTCTTTTATTGTTAGTTTTTGAGTATTTGTAGGCTTGCGCGTGTGCGAAATTTCTGGTTTTCTTTGGTTTGTTATGATAAATGCTGGGGAATTTTTGTACGCATTGTGTAAATTATAGCAAAATTACAGACTGAAAACATAATAAGGGAACAAATACTGCTTTGAGTTACAAAGGATAGCATGATGTAGAGAGATCAGACAGCCCACTTCCTGACATGAACCGGTACAAAAAAAAAAAAAGTAACATTACCCCCAACGACAGTGAGAAAGAAACATATTAAGGAACATACGCATACATAGTTAGATAAAAAAAAATTGACCAATAATCTACAGAAGAGAATACCATGGACTCACTTTTATTTAATATCCGCAAGAGACTGTTGAAATTTATATGCCACATAATGAGAAAAGAGGACATTGGCGCACACGGGTCATATTAAAGGTAAAATTGTCAGAGGGAAGCGTCAAATAACCTAACGAGCTTATACAGATCGTTGGCAGAAGAGGTTTTCGGAGATATACGTAAAATACAATCGTTATTAAGATGCTTAAATACACAAGGGATTATGGATCATCTAATCATGGGGATCACGGCCGGGGAAAGAAACGAATCTATAATAGTTATTTCCAGTTAGAAAAATGACCTAGAACTGGCTGGAGTTTTGACTTCAAGTTTAACACTTGTAGCGACCATCAGACGTATGGAAACTATATTGCAACCTGACTTATTGAAACTAACATTCACTATGCGATTAGATTATTATGTCTATATTTTCCCTATCTATAATATATATATATATATATATATATATATATATACATATATATATATATATATATATATATATATATATATATATATATATATATATACATATACATATATATATATATAAATAATAATAATAATAATTACAATACATATATATATATATATCAATAATAATAATAATTATAATACATACATATATATATCAATAATAATAATAATAATTATAATATATATATATATAATCAATAATAATAATAATTATAATACATATATATATATATATATATCAATAATAATAATAATAATAGTAATAATAATTATAATATATATATAATCAATAATAATAATAATTATAATGCATATATATATATATCAATAATAATAATAATTATAATACATACATATATATATATCAATAATAATAATAATAATAATTATAATATATCTATATATATATAATCAATAATAATAATTATTATAATACATATATATATATATATATATATATATCAATAATAATAATAATTATAATACATATATATATATATATATATATATATATATATATATATATATATATCAATAATAAAAACGATAATGATAATAATTATAATTATAATATATGTATGTACGAGAAGGCAAGGTGGATTGGTGGATAGCTGTTCTGAGTGAGCACTCGGAGAACCGAGTGGAAAATGTATTAATCCTCATCTTCTCCCCCTAGTGTGATAAATATTCATATACCTAAATATACTTGCACATACGTATATATTTTTCCTGTGTTATCAACGTTATATAAAAGCTATTTAATCGCTATCACTTGACTTAAAATATTTTGCCCTTCCTTGCCTTTAAAGGATTGCCCTTTGCCGTGCTGATGTTGCTATATGCCTTACTTCTTGCCTATCTCACACCACAAATTTTTTCTAAGCTCTATACTAAAATTAAACCTGTTACGTAAAAAGAACTAAACAAAATGAACACAAAACGATCAGCTTTAAAAAATGACACGTGAGAAAAGAATGTTAACAACAAATACTTTTTCACGCCCAACCCAGTTCTCCGGAATCAGAATCAATGTTGAGTTTAAGCAAGCGAATCAGCCAATTGGAGTAAACGGCCATGCAGATTTAATTTTTTCCCACTTGTAACGAATGCAGCTATGGATTTTTTTTGCATGGTGGCATGCTAGTTAAAATTCGTGTCAGTCAGCTGTGGGCTCTCACGCTGACCTATAGAATCTTCCTGCCTATTCGTGGAAGCTAGCTATAGGCTCTGACTCTGGCCAGTAGAAAATGGCCGCAAAGTACATGAAAACTGCTGGAGAAGCATAAAAAAATATATTATTTCAATTTTTTCCACTATCCATGGGAGTTGAGAAATGCAAAGTTAGTCTTGGCCTTCCCACTAAATTGGAGCATGTACATGTAAATTCTGGTGCAAATCAGTCGAACATTGCGGCCGTGCATTGGTTATACACACACACACACACACACACACATATTCAGCCTTTTCGATATATATATATGTATACACCTGTTTAAGTATTTTAACCCTGATTCAAATAGATTTCGGTATATATTTTAGAACACACACACATATTCCGCCTTTTCGATATATATATATATATATATATATATATATATATATATATATATATATATATATATATATATATATACACCTGTTTAAGTATTTTAACCTTGATTCAAATAGATTTCGGTATATATTTTAGAAATATAAATATACTTAACACCTATTAATATTCAGAGAACGCAATCATTAATAGCTTTTATATATATATATATATATATATATATATATATAGTCATATATAATTCCATATTATATATCGTACGCGATCAATTTATGACGTCTGTATATCTAATTTCATCTTTGTAATTATAAGGCGAGACTCCAAATGCATTAGTTATATGTCTTAACCTAAAATTATGTTAACATCCTGAGAGCTAATTTTATTTTAACAATATATTCTAACGACTATTTTTATGCAAAAATGCGACTTACCCTCTTTATATATAGAGTTTTTACGTAAATTCTTTTTTTAGAATTGTTTAAAAATATTTGTTTTTAAATTTTCGTCTTCAGAACTTGAAGCATTTGAACGATAAAAGTCATAAATAATTAATTCTAATATTATAACCAACAATAATAAAATAAACATGACTTTTTGTTTTTTTAAATCAACTACACGAGAAAGTGAAATTTTAACCTCTGGCCTGAAAAAAGCGGTTGCATGCAGCTAAAAATTTCTACATTTTTGAACAAGTTTGAAGCTAACCATGACATCCACAGAGTGTTTTACAATTGATAAAAAAGCAGCGGTATCCCAGTTTCGGAGATCTCGAGAAACGTGAGTGCCTTAATGAGGTGGTACCATCAGGATAGCACTACTCCTCACGCTGCCAAATTTACTAGGGCATAGCTCCGTGAAAAGACCGAGGACGGTCTCATCAGCCAAAATGCTGAAGTGGAATGAACACCTCACTCGCTTGACCTGATCCTTCTCCGTATTTTTTTTTCCTCTTGAGGTAACTCCAGGGCAATATCTACCAGAGCAAACCAGGCAACATTGCTGCATAGAAGGCAAGATTTAAACAACAGGATGTACTCTAGTGTTGATAATTTCTCTTCATGCTTGAGAGGTAAATGTTTGCAGATCCTAAAATGCTATCCATTTACCTTTCTGTCAATTCAGTGATACACGCTTAGGCGACCATGTATCTTTCAATATATGGCTGATTATTCCCGCAGTAATTTACCATTTCTTTCTACGATAGAACAGTTGCTTTCCTATGCTATAGAACACGGTCTGTCCTGCTATTTCCCCATATGGGTAGAAGAAGAGGATTAATTATAACTTTAATTTAATTAATACCTTTCCTAAACACATAAGTGAATGGATTCGACTAGAATTCGCAATCGGCTCTCCGATTCCTCAATCCGAGTCGCTATCCATTACACCAACGTATCATATATTTTATTTCTATTACTCAATCAATTCTTGCCTTTGATTTATACCTGATAATTTTGTGAAAAATTGTGTAATACCGAGTTTATGACACTTTTAATCAGATGAAGATTTGTATAGATTAGATTGTACGATATAAACGAAATTAGATGTGGATAATATCTCGAAGAAATAACAAATAATAGAAGAAAATATGGCAATATAGGCAACTGAAGCAGTAGGAAGAGAACATAAAAAAAGTGTAGAGTTGTTTTGTTTACCGGTAATATAAGACAGAACATAGTTAGGGTCATAAAGTATGAGTACCTCGATATGGCAAAATGGTTACGACTGAATAGTGAGTTCTCACCTAACTGGGTGCACCATATTTTAAGCCTTGTTCCATATCTAAGCCTCGCTTATAAATCACCATATTAACTCTGTTATTTATCATTTCAAATGTAATTGTGGATGCGATTACATAGGTAGAACGACACAGCGATTGGAAGTTAGAATTAAACAACACGTACCTGCTATAATAGTGAATAAAAAATTTTCTTTGGGTGATACCATTCGTAACACGTATGGGTCTTCGATTGCGGATCACTTTATAAAGAATCCTACTTGTGCGTTGAATTTCAGTGTGAACTGGTTTTCTGTTTTGGCCAGTTCGCACTCGCTATTCCATCTTAAGGTGTTAGAGACGCTTTACATCAGGTTCAGGCAACCTACTCTTTGTAAACAAAGAGATTGTTTGCTTGGACTTGCTGTGCTGCGTTTCTAGCATCTTGTTTGGTATAACTTTTATAATAATTTATTTCTTCCTGTCCAATCATTCATGTCATGCATAACAGACTTCTTTTTCTTTTCCTCATAATTTTAGTTCCCCGTTAACAGTTCTGATGAGAGGGGACGAAACCGGTCGACTGGTGTTTGTTTTTGTTTTAAATCTATCATGGTCCATAATATAAAATTTCTTGTTTTTAATGGCTTAATATATATATATATATATATATATATATATATATATATATATATATATATATATATGCTGATGATACAGCTATTTACTCCTAACTTAATATATATATATATATATATATATATATATATATATATATATATATATATATATATATGTATCAGCGTAGACTCATATATAGATATATAGCAGATAGATAATACTCTATACACAAACTTACAAATACACATATGCTTATATTTATAAATTCTTTTCAAACGCATATTTCCTTGAATCGCAGTAAGATTTTCACGCAAATATTAAGCACATAATTTATTTCACAATTTTTTCAAACTAAATCTGCTCGCCATTTCCCGAGGCAGAAACAGATGGGGGATCAAAGCAAGAATGTCAGTTATGTTCCCATCTCTTTGAATAAATAAGACATTTTAAGGGAAACATCATCTAAAAGACAGCGGATAATTCGTTGTTTATATGATTTTAGAAACATACTGCTTATAATCATTGCAGATATTCTAACATAAATAATCAAGTTCTTATATATATATATATATATATATATATATATATATATATATATATATATATATATATATATGGAGGTAGTTGAGTGCCAAAGAGAGGGAAAATACTGTGTTAGGCATATCGTTTTTCAAGACGAATTCCTCAAACTCAATGTTTTCCTTGATGGGAATTTAAAAGGAAGGATGGAATTATATATATATATATATATATATATATATATATATATATATATATATATATATATATATATATATATATATATATATATATATGCGGTGGGAGGGAACCAAAATCAAACAAATATTCTTTATAAAAATACACAAGAGAAACACTGAAAATACAAAGAAGCTTTAAATTATAAATTTTACAATTCTTTCCAGCACAAAATACACAATCTCATTCAGATTCCCACTGTTTCTTTTTTCGTTTTGTTATTGCTGTTCTTAAATATTTTTAAACGCGCCGATAAAAAAATAACATCCCTTTTGTTTTTATTCATAAATGTAAGAATCTGTGTATGTATGTATGTATGTATGTATGTATGTATGTATGTATATACGTGTATATCTATTTTGTGTATGAATGTTGTGTGTGAATGTGTGTAAGGGTGGAGTTTTTGAGAATGTGGACGTGATTTAAAGAAAAATGTTGTTTTTTTTTTTCTTTTTTATAATCCTTGAGCCAATATTTTATTCTAACAGTAATTCCCTCTGCCCTGGGGACACATATACGAATGCTGCTGGAAATTGAAAAGATATATTTGATAAGATTTCTCGAATATTCAGAACGATAAAAGAAGATAATTAATATAGTGTTTAATAAATAAACGGGGTTTCTACATCCAAATAAGGTTTAAAGTGACATATATATATATATATATATATATATATATATATATATATATATATATATATATATATATATATATATATATATATATATTAGGTTGGTGCAAAAATAATGGCGTAATAATGGCGTTTTTTGACGTATTTTTAACGTAAAAAAACGACATTATTACATCATCATTTTTGCACCAACCTAATATATATATATATATATATATATATATATATATATATATATATATATATATATATATATATATATATATATTTATGTCTATTATCTCTGAGATGAGTTATTATGATTACTTTTATTATTTATATTATTCGGACTGCTATCCCCATCTTTTTTCCCATACTCTCAAGGTTTCGACCGTTGTACTCTCCGTCTTTCATCAGGTGATAGGATCTCTGAGATGAAGTATTATAATTACTTACATAATTTACATTACTGGGACAGTTATCCTCATCTTTATTGTCATATTCACAACATTTCGGCCATTGTACACCCTAGTCTTCATCAGGTTATTCGTTCTCTGAGATGTGGTATTATGATTACTTATATTATTTACGTTATTCGGACTGTTATCCTCATCTTGATTGCTATATTTACAACGTTCGGGCGTTGTACACTCTGGCCTATTTCAGGTGAGTCAATCTCTGTGATAAGGTATTATGATTAATTACATTATTTACATTACCCGAAATCTCATTCTCATCTTCATTGCCACACTCACAGCGTTTCGGCTGTTGAGCTTTCCTACCTTCTTCAGGTGTTTGGAAAAAAATACGTCGGATTAATAAATACCAATTTCCTTTCTTGAGAAACATGATATGTGCTCGTGTATATGTGTACATATATATAAACACTTTTCACATCAAGCACACAGTAGTTTTCCTTCTTTAGTTTGTTTAATGATTTAAGTTTTCTTAAAATAATTCGTTAGTAAAATAAAAATGAAATGATTGACAAGGTATGCCTTTAATACCGTAGATGAACTTGAAAATAATCAATGATCTGTTTGCATAAATATTCATTAATAAAATTTGCCTCATAGAAATTATCACTAGACGCATCTTATTTGGTCAACATTGTCAATGAAGTATGTATTAATCGAAAAAATGGATCTTATCTTTGGTTCAAATTTAATAAATGTACAATGGAATAATTGCTAGGCTTGACATTTTTGAAATAAAACAAGGAGTTGTTTTAGAATTGAATAAGTTTTACAGTTTCTGTCTATATTTCTGAGATGAGGTATTATGTCCGGATTATTTATATTATTAGGACTATTGTCCTCAACCAAGTCTCAGTATTTATTACAACGTTTCGGGCGTTGTAGGCTCTGGCTTTCTTCCGATGGTTGGAATGTCAAACTGAACCCTTTTTTTCTCTCACTGTGGTAGACTGTTCTAGTTCCACGTGCCATGTTTAATGGATGTCTTTTGTCAGTTATCTCCTGTTAATTCCCCTCTCCAAGTTATCCACTGCCTTGACTGGGTATATAAATAAAACAATAATATGATATAAATAAAACAATAATATAAATAAATCAATAATATAAATAAAAAACGATGTGTTAGTTGTTTTAGAATTGAATTATTTTATGATTAGATTTACAGTTGTCACATATTTAACAGTTTCGGTGTGCTTTAAAGAGGGAAAGTCATGGAAATATTTCGTTTCTTTATTATATTTTGCCTATAATTACTGAAATACGAAGATAAATATTTATATATTTCAATCAGGTTGGTGTAAGCATATTTATTCAGGGTGTCCTCAAAAATGTACCCACTTTCTGACTTCCTTGTCAGTTGAATATTTATAAATATGAACTTAATTACGTTTAGTATTTAATTTAATCCGTTAGTCTTAATTGTAAGTAAATAAACATTAATATTTCTTAAAGTTAACAATTAATATTTTTTACAAGTCAAAACAAAGCTTAAATAAATAGATCGATTGCGTGGAAACACCTAAAAGCAAATAAGCGTGCAGATATTGAACATTCCTAGAAATGCCACGCTACATGTGGTTTTAAATATTGGCTTTTTATTGTGTGTAGATCAGGAACATTTTTTCGGGGTGCGGGCATTTCATGCGATAATTTACTAGACTACCGTCAGTCTAAAATGTTGTTGCTGAAGCGGAAATGGATAACACAAAAGACAGAGCCTTGTTGTTGTTGTTGTTACTGTTCGGAAAGTTAATTCTTTCTCTGTCTTAGCTAACACAAATCCAACCGTCCAAGACATTGTGTCGGGGAAAATAAATGTATGATTTATTTACATAGATACAAAGATTTCTAAAATATATCTGTTGATGTTGCTAAGGGAACCGAGAGAGAAGGAGTGGTGAAATTAGAAGTGAAATTGTCATTTGATGGTGGTTGTTATAGGCGGTGGCGTCTCTCTCATTCAGCGTGTCGTTGTTGACATCTAAGACTGATATGTTTCATGGCTCACTCTCAGGGTATTGGAGTTGACACCAAACGCTGCTTTGTGTCGGGTGCTTTTAAATTTGTGTATATATAGTTTTTACTCGTCTCGAAATTAAGATTTTGCTTTCAGAACGCAGTAATATATTATTGATTTTGTTTTTACGGATGTATGGGTTGAGCCAGTCAAAAAAAGAAACATATTTATGCATTTTGCTTTGGGTAACAGAGCGGTTAACATCCGGTCTCTGCCGAAAAATGCAAAACAGCGACTCTGGTGAGAATTCTCAGGAAATATATTTTACAAAGAAACCTGCAGATGACTTTCTACCGATTCTCTGTTAGGTACTGCATCACTGTTTGATATGCAAGCTGGTAGGTTGGGGAGAAGATATCACTCTCAAAGATTATAGATATTGCTAAAAAAATAATTGCTTTCTCACTGCCCTCATTGGATAACATTTCTAATTCTGGTTCACGGAGTAGAACAGAAACAAAAAACATCATGACAAAGTGTACGGATCCCGGGCACCACATGCTTTAACATTCACTCTGAAAGCGACGTTATATATCTGTAAGTTCTAGGACAAAGCGTTTGAGGGCCATCTTTTAATTTTCTGTCCCGCATAAAATGTTCGTGTCTTACGCACTCCGACACAGTGGCACAGCGAGATAGGTCTTTATAATTGGACACTCCGACGTGAAAAATCATCATATGGTGAAACACAGCATATTCAGATTCACTGACCCTTCCGGTGAGACAGAACATATTCATTTATTCTTTGAATGGTTCTCAAACACGAGAGTAACAATGAACATAATATACCATTGCAGTTCTCCCTGCAGGAAGGCAAATTTAATTTCACCGCATACAATTAGTTTTAGTGATGGTTAAGCTTTTATCAAGTAGATGGCCGTATCTCTTCCTTATATAGCCCGCGTAAATCATGAGTAGCTAATCAAAAAATTCCAACAGTGTCACTTCAATATGTGACCTTTTGATAGGAATTGAACATCTGGAATATCCAGCTGATATATAAAATAATGTGCCAACTAATATCAAAGACGTAGTGGCCAACATGAACGAGAAAGGTAGGATCTAGACATACTGTCGAGGCTGAATCAAAGGCATCGTACGTACTTTTTTTTTAAAAAGATATATGTGTTATTCTATGGACTTCTTTCTTGTTATATAATAATTTGATCAAAATTAACTATCGCAGCATATATATACATATATATATATATATATATATATATATATATATATATATATATATATATATATATATGTGTGTGTGTGCGTGCGTGTGTCTGTGTGTGTATTTGTGTGTCTGTTTGTATAGATATATAGATGCATATATATATTTAGAGAGAGATAGAGAAAGAGGGAGAGAGAGAGGGAAGAGAGAGAGAATCATTTGAATCAGAAAAACGAAAGGAATCCATACATAAGAACCAAAAGTAGACAAACAGAAAAGGATATATATATATATATATATATATATATATATATATATATATATATATATATATATATATATATATATCCATATACACGCGCGTGCGCACACACACACATACACACACACACATATATATATATATATATATATATATATATATATATATATATATATATATATTCATGGAAGCAACTTGCGAACAGCGGTAACTGTGCCAACTTGCAGACATCGGCAATGTCTTGAAATTATTCCAAGACACTGAGGAATGGGATAAGTGCCAATTCACGTGTCTCTTCCCTTGGATATCTGTCATGTCTTACTCTTATGTGAGCGCAATGACGTGCACCTTATACCTTCCCGTAGAAATGACTAATTTTTACTTTTCTATTTGAAGATATTTTCAAATGATGCACTGGTTTTAATGACTGATTAGATTTTCGTCTTTCATTAATGAAATACTATTTCTCTCTTCATTTTTATTAATTATCTTCAATTTTCTGTGTTTTATCCATGACATCATGATCATGTATGACTTTTTCTCATTTATTTGCGCACTTTTCTTTTCTTTTGAATAAATTTAGTACCCATATAAATATTTTTAGCACAGCAGATTGTCTTTCGATTATCTGCCTAGCATATCCTTGTAAAGGTTAATCTTTGCTAATTAAGTTAAATTGCACTGTGAATATGTGACATCATATTTTTTTCTATTTTAATTGGAAATACAGTTTGATTGACATTTAGTTGATAAAAACAAACAAGTAATGTGTGTTCTAACAGAACGCAAAAGATTATAAGCAAGTAAACTGAGTTCAATTTTTCTCACATTCAGTTAATTACTATTTTTTTACATATTAATTCATCTTATTTAATATTAATAGGAAAATGATGCTTAAAATAATATTACTCTCTTAAGAAATCGATGTTCTTAATTTTACTGGCGATCTGTTCAGTCGTCAGCGATAAGCTTGTAAAATATTTTCAGATGTGCAGTTAGATTACTCTTTATGGGCACATGAGTTGTTTCATGTTCTGAATGATCCTCTTTCTGGTTTGATTCTCGAATCAGACCAGAAAGAGGTTCATTCAGAACATGAATCAATTATCCAGAAATGATCGAGTCGCCGTCAGATATCATTGGATTGGTGTCGTTTAGGCGGGAGGATTTTATAAGACGAAAATAAAATAAATAACTAAAAATAATGTGTAAATTAACAAGGTTTATATAGCTGATGTGTATACAGAAACACTTTTTCGTATAAGAATCTACAAACATGCAGGTTAACGACCATACCCACGTAGTCTAATTTCGTTTCCAAGACGGAGTCCAGGTTTCAAACTTGGTTGACCCTTTTTAGTCTAAATATGGGGAGCTCCCCCTGCGGGAATGCCGGTAGCAACACGTCGATCCACCATCTTGTTCTCACGCTTGTCTTGCTCGCAACACACCAGTACATTTCGGCGGGTTTATTCATTTTCCTACCACTTCCTCATATCATCTTCTGTCGCTGCTACCATCCAGGGAGCAGGTGCTCCATCTGACACGTGTGTGCCCGACGCAGAACAGGTATTATTTTTATAATTTTTCGCTGCCTTCCTTCATTCCTAATTATCACGTTTGATCCGTATCTTTTACTCTTTTTTCCCACTTGACAGAAATTTTCAGACTTGTTCCTTGAGCGACACGCACATTCTCCACCGCTATCAAAATTGATATAATACTTTCATTATCCTTTTTCTCACCCACCTGTAGCCATAAAATTATAATCTGTAAGTAGCTTCGTGGTCTCTGGCCAAAATCGCACTCACGTCACCTCGTCCCTGGGGCTTCACTTTAACCAGATGCCCAAGTGAATTTCAATGCTATTTTCTAGTGAGGCCCTTATTCACGAAATGAGAAACAAAAAAAAAGTATATGTTTTTGGTATGTCCTTCAAAGAATCTATTACTTTCTTCGTACTCACGAAATGAGAAAACAAGATAATATATTAGGTTGGTGCAACAATAATGACGTAATAATGTCGTTTTTTCACGTATTTTTAACGTCAAAAAACGACATTATTTTTGCACCAACCTAATATTTTCTCTTGCTTTCGGTATGTCCTTCAGTCTATCAGCTTCATTCTTCGTCTTTGTGTTCACTTTCGATTTAACTTAAGCCTTTTTCTTTCTACAAATTATCAGATTTCTTACACTGTTTTTTTTATTTTTATTTAATAAACAGTATTAATTTCATTTGCCGGAATGAATGTTCTAGAGAGTTTGTAGAAAATATGGTTTCTATGACAGGAATCGAACGTGTATTCCTATACGGAAACCATCATTTTATCTGACGTGCTATACCATTTAGCTACACAGTAGAGCCTGGTTTTCCAAATGTAAATTACTGTTTTAACCACACTATCTTCGACGATTTTTCTCGATCTATCATATCTGCTCACGTAATTAATACTGTTTAATAATAAAAAAAAACAGCATTTACTTAAACAAATTGTATCTATAAAAATGACGCCCAAATAGAAAATATATTAAAAAATTGTCGCATTTAATCCATTTCTGTATATATATATATATATATATATATATATATATATATATATATATAGTAAACAGTACACAGGTTTCAGAAAGCAAACATTTTCATAAATTTATAATTACAGCTGACTTATTACGTTCGTGCTATCATTATATGTTGTTAAGGTTGCTTTGTCCATTATTTAATAATATGCGTTTACATCAATTTTACACACTTTTATATACAGTATTCATAAATTGATATCTGCTTTCTGCATTTTTTGCGCTATCTACAATAGAATTTGCAGAATGAATATATATATATATATATATATATATATATATATATATATATATATATTATTTTAAAGGGCACATTTTTAATAACTGTCATTAACTACTCAATATTGGTTACATCTTTTATTATGTAATAATATATTAATTATACAACAGTTGAATTTAAGCTTTTATCATGAGTTTTATTAGAAATTTATACAATAATTTATTTGATGGTATATGTGTTAATAAGGCAACTTGAATTTTTTTTTTATCATATTGCAAACAGATATTTATAATATCGTTAATGAGATTTAATTCATAACTTCAGTTATATAAATATTTTCATGGGTTGACAAGATTATATAACTAGAATAATACCGTGGTGTTTGTAGTGCCATGACGCGCCTGGAAAGGTGTCCCTGCAGTCACCTCTGGTGGGCCACCCTGAGGCCACATTATGATGCAGGCTGTGCCAACACCTCTCTGCTCATGTGGCGGTCGAACACCATTAGCTTCTCTTACTTCAGGCCTTCTCATCTTCCAACAATTACTCCACATGAAGACTCTAAAGAACCAAAAAAGTAACCCTAAACCACCCCCTCAAAAATCACGTAAACCCCTCAACATTTCGTTCTCCGACATCCGTGGCATTATAACAAATTTCTGCAGTATGGAATCTTTCCTCATTGCAGACTGCCCGGATATACTGGCGTTGTGTGAGATTAACCTTGTCTCTCCTCTGATCTCTCGATCCCCAGGTACCTTCCTCTCCTCATAAAAGATTCTCTAACCCACATGCACGGCTTTCGTGTCTACGTCAAAAACCATCTCCCTCTGTCCAGAGAGTTGCTCTCGCATTGCCATAACATTCGTACATGTGTCTCCGACTTTCTCTCCTCAATGCCGTAAGCTATCTCTTCTTGCTATACTGCTCTCCATCCTCTCAAGACTGCGATAATCGATATCATTTCTGACAGCATAGACAAGGCTCTCTCCCTCCACCCGTTTGCTCACATATTTGTGTTTGGTGACTTTAACTCCCATCGTACCAAGTGGCTCG
Organism: Acanthosepion lycidas; assembly: GCA_963932145.1. Taxonomy (NCBI): domain Eukaryota; kingdom Metazoa; phylum Mollusca; class Cephalopoda; order Sepiida; family Sepiidae; genus Acanthosepion; species Acanthosepion lycidas. Next base: position 18,568,981 of record OZ010578.1, on the reverse strand, counting down.
AGAATGCTGCAACTGAGCGGGCAGGCATTCAAACGCTTAATTTCTCAATTTCTCAATCCCACACGCAGATAGTTAAGTTCCCCACGCGTTTTGCCCTCAACCTGAAAGTTAAGGGCTCTCTTTTCCTATCTGTGTTTTACCTCCATCCCCGAATCTTGTAGCACCAGGCAGCTCTGCTCTCTTGGTAACTCCGATAATGCTGTAGTATCTGTTAACATTTCTTTCCACTCCAACACCGAAAAGAAACTCCTATTACTAGAAACTCGTTCTTCTATCAACGAGCGGATTGGGACTCGTTCCGTGACTTCCTCCGTGATGTCCCCTGGGATGTTGTCTTTACACTCTCTGTCCAAGAATGTGCTTCTGAGGTCTCATCCTGGGTTAAAGCTGGAATCGACGGTTTCATCCAATCAAGGAAATTTATGGTCAAGTCGCACTCCTACCCTTGGTTCTCCGCTGTTTGCTCAGCCGCCATTGCCCATAGGAATCACTTCTTTCACCTATTTCGTAGCGACATGTCGGACTGCAATAGAAGTCTCTTTGCCTCCGCCCGTAACGAGAGTAAGCGTGTCCTCAAAGAAGCTAAGACAGTATTTGCTGCACGGATGAAGGAGCGTATTGCATCTCATAAATTTGACTCCAAAGATTATTGGCGGCTCTGCAAGAGAGTCCTGAACAATCATACTTCCTTTGTTCAACCAGTTAGAGGTCCTGACCTCCTCTACCGACAAGGCGGAATGCTTTCCTCTGAAATTCTCATTTAATTCAACGCTCGACTCCTCTGTTGTACGCATACCCGACTTCCCTCTAAGAACTGAGGGTTACACATAAGCCCGTCATTAGTATTGGGCATTATCTCCAATTTAGACAACCACAAGGCTAGTGGTGGAGATGGCATACCAGCCATTGTCTTGAAGAAAAGCGCGCCTGAACTAGCCCCCGTCCTCTCTAAAGTATATAACTACTGCCTCAAGGAATCCTGTTTTCCTGATTGCTGGAAGTCCTCTTCCATTGTTCCTGTCTTTAAGAACTCTGGCGACCCCTCTGACTCCTCTAATTACCGTCCTATTAGTCTCCTACCCCTCTTGGCAAAGTCTTCGAAGCCCTAATCAACGCCGAAGTAGTTAACAACCTTACCTCACATGACCTGCTCTCAGACAAGCAATATGGTTTTCGGTACACGCGACCTACAGCTGATGTACTTACGGCCATCACTGAAACCGTCTACCAAGCCCTTAAAAATAACGGTGAGGCTCGTGCCCTGGCCCTTGATATCTCCAAAGCGTTTGATAGGGTTAGGCATGCCGGCCTTCTTCGCAAGCTGCAGGGTTATGGTATTACAAGGTCGATTGTTTGACCTAATACAATCATTCTTGTCAAACCGTGAATTGAAGGTCGTTCTCAACGGATTCTTCTCCAGTTCCTATCCCACGAACGCAGGTGTTCCCCATGGCTCCATTCTTGGCCCCACTCTATTCCTTATTTTTATCAAGGAACTTCCTAACGCCATAGATTCCCAAGTTGGCATCTACGCAAACGACACTACAAATTACTCCTGCCTCAAAAACAAATCTAGAATCGCTAACAAAACTAAACTGGCCGCTCGTCTTGAAATGGACCCCTAATCGGTTGTTAATTGTGACAAGAATTGGGTGGTCAACTTTAACGACTCACAAACTAAACTGTTCTCTATTAATCACCATAGAGATCCTTCCCTGCCCGCCATTAGAATGTGTGATGCTCAACTTCTTGAGAGCAACCCTGCGTCTGCTCGGTCTCACGTTGACTGCTGACCTGAGATGGAACGAATACATTGAGTCAATTGCTTCGTCCACCGCAAGTAAAGTTGTTTCCCTGTGTCCCGTCAGGAAATTTTTCTCCCCGGAATCGATACTTCAAATATACAAATCAACCATTTACCCTTGCATGGAGTATTGCTGCCATATATGGTCTGGTGCACCTTCTGTTTGCCTCGGAGTTCTCGACAAGATTCAGAGGCGGATATGTAATATAATTGGCCCTGATCTAGCATTTCGCCTACAGTTGCTCTCTCACAGACGTGCCGTCTTTTTTACGTGCTGTCTTTTTTACAAATACTTTCATGGTAATTGCGCTGCTTTCACTGGTTCCCAGACTTCATGAATTCAAGCGCCCTACATGGCTGGCATCCCGCTCTCACCCTTTCACTGTAGAAACTTTTAAATATAGCCGTCTCTTCTACACCAATAGCTCCATAGATCTCACCTCTCGCTTGTGGAACACACTTTCCTTTCCCTGAGAGCTATAATCTCCAACTATTCAAATGTAATGTCAATTGACATCTCCAGTTGCCTTGATCGATCCACTATCCTTCTCCTCATCCTTTCTTCTATTACTCCTATCTGCTCTTGCTTCAAATCTTCTGCAACCCCCTGCATCTTAGTGGCTTCCCGCCTTGCTCGGGGCGTAATGTTTAAAAAAGAAATCTGTAATCGCAACACAGATATTTTTTCATGCTTATTTCCTGTTAAATCGGTATGAAGCTTTCCCGGATATAAAATCGAAACGGCTATGTGCTGAACATGTTCAGGGTTACTGGTTCAGCACTTAAAAGACACCACCTTAAAAACATGGAAGCGCTCAAACTTCCGGGTGATGGAAAACTTTAGAAATCTTCGAATAGAGACCACAATTCGGAGGATGTCATTTCTAAATCCATATAAATAAAACCTGCATCCATTTGTTTAAACAAAACCGATATACATTTTTTTAATAGCAGTGACTTTGGTCTTTTTGGCAATGTTAAAATTATGTGTAGTATTTCTCTATCCCCAAGTATGTGTCCGTGAAAATTACATATAATATTTATACAAATGCTACATTGAAACGTCTCCAAGGAAAAAACCTAACAATGAAAAAATGTATAATACCAATGTAAAATATATAATGAGAACGAACCAATGTCAAAATAGAAAATAATATATTGTTGTGTATATGATTTTGTGATGATGTAATATGTTTCAGGTTATTATAACATTTGAATTTAATTATGAAGTAAAAAAAAATGAAAATGCTGCATTTGCCTGAATAAAAACTACAAAATATATTTACAAACATTCGGGTGATATTTTTCGTCGTTTAAATATATGGATATATTGAAAACTTACAAATACCGTTTAATTAATTGCACTTTTATTTGGAAATATTGACTTGCATACCTATATTTTATAACGTATAAAAAGATAAAAATTTTAAAAATATAAAACATTGGAAAACAATATTATTTTTTTAAACTTGTTACATTATAAACATGTTATTGATCAAAAGAAATTATGATAAAATGATTAAAATATTAGGTCATCTTCTAACCTTACAATAATCACACCAGTTCACCGTCCATGTCTGGGCTATATACGCTGATATATTCTGCGATAGGTTTCAATATGATTACGAATTCTATGTGATCAGGCAATGGAGTCATAAAAGTCATCTTTAAGTTCATCTTGACGTGTATGAGAGAGGATGAATTGTACGCTTTTCGGAAGGTAATTTCAAGGAAATATTGAGCGTTGGGGATAATGTGATGCCGGAAAAAATGAACATCCACTCACCCCGATGCTGCAGTTGCTAACCGGATGCTTTCAGCAGCACATATCAGATAATCTTTCGAACGCAAAGGGTTTGACCATGCATTATTGGGAATCGTTTACTTGAAGACGCCAGTAGAAATCGTGCTTCCAGACAGGTTTTTTCTTGTGCAATAAACTGCATCGTAAACGTTGAAGAACGGACCGATGTTTTCAAGGACATTAGTAGAGAAAGTAAAGAAATAAAAAAAAAAAATCAAAGTATGAAATGAAGTGATGAATGAAACTGAGTCATAAAGAAAAATAGAATCATTGACAAAAAGATTGTAGAATGAATGAGTAGAGTGCGATATAAAGAGAAACTTTTATTCTTGATTATTGCCTTCAATCATTTTTGATAATTCCTTGCCAGATCACAACAGACAATAACAAGTATTTTGTTATATTCTTCCTTGACAACAGCTTCGAGTTCCTCCAAATTAAAAGGACATTTTTCTTATTTTTTTCTGTGATGACCCCAACGGCATCTTTTTTAAATGAAGTGATGAATGAAACTGAGTCATAAAGAAAAATAGAATCATTGACAAAAAGATTGTAGGATGAATGAGTAGAGTAGGATAGGAAAAAGAAACTGTGTTGAAGGAAAAACGAAATCTATGAAAAGAGAATTTTTAAATAAAGAAGAAAATAATGATCAGTGATGACAGAATACCAATAAAAAAGCAATGAAGATCTGAAATTGAGAAAAATAAGACAGGATTGGGGAAGATAATAGGAAAACTGAATTATTGTTACACCCTTGACTATATTTCTAAAGTTTTCAAAGCATCTAATAACAATTTAGATAATATTTTTATATCTTTTAGCTTACCAGGCTTTTTTCAAAGATTTCTTACGGTCCAATCAGAATAATTATGAGTTCTCTATTAATTCGTATTTCCAACACGGATCAATTTACTTGATGCGAACTAATGGCAAGTTCAATTATTATTTTTTCGGAACATTCAGCGCAATTCATCGGATGTGCCTCATCCAGTACAGCAGATGATTGATGATAAACATTTCAGTAGGATGAAAGCTAACAGATTGGATTATTTCCCAAATTGATATCAGATATCAATTAGAAAACAATATTTTCTCTCATAGAAGCTTTATAGATATTTCTTCATTGACTAATGTAGGTATAGTGATTTGAAGAGTTAGACGATTATAGATTGATACAGTTGATAATGATTACAAACTATGTGTGAATGAAGGGAGTGTCATTGACAAAGCGATCTGCTAAGTTATTGCGAAATGACCAACCAGCATAATCATCTGAATTAATTCTATGTCACATCGAATATATTTCACCAGCCCCTTGTGTGTGTGTGTATATATATATATATATATATATATATATATATATATATATATATATATATATATATATATATATATATATATACAGTTAATGATGTGTTTCGTAATCCGTATGGATAATTCCAAGGAGCATATAATCCAGAGAGCTCAATATAAAACAGAGCAAACATTAATTATTATTAAGGAATAGACAGCTTTATGGTTTAATGTTTATTATAATTTATTTTCTTAGGGTAGAAATCCGATCCTAATTACTCAGATAGGGCATCTTCATACAAATAAATGGCTGACAAATAATACAGGCATAAGAACATTTATGTATTATCATTTTTAATTTATGCACACATTCGAGGCAGGTTAAAATTGGTGGAAGGAGGGGTTCAAGCAGATATATACATTTTTTTCTAAGTTCCTTTTCCACTATTCTATGGATATAATTGATAAGAAGTTCAGCACATCTAATTACCAACACTGTTATTATATGTCTCTTTATTAAGATAGATGTGAATATGTTTCTCTTTTTTTCTTTTTATTTCCTTTTTGCCATTCCTAATCATGGTTGTCACACTCTCAATAACCTTAAGGATACTAGATGGAAAAAAATCATGTCAAATCGCTATTGCAGTCGTGTTTCGATGTGTAACAATATAGATTCATTTTATTTAAATTTAAATAAATCATTCACTCGCAGGTAATTTCCAAACGCCTGATAATGTGTGGTGATACGAATCGAAACTCCACTGCAAATGAGTAGTGATATTGACATGTTTTCCGATGTAATATCCTAAAATAAAGAATATTGTTCTACTTTGTATTAAGCCCTTTTTTAAAATTAAATGTTACTAACCTTGGAATTGTACTATTTTCGTTCTCATCTTACCCGGATATATATATATATATATATATATATATATATATATATATATATATATATATATATATATATATATGTAATTGTATATTTGTCCAGGTAAGATATATATATATATATATATATATATATATATATATATATATATATATATATATATATATATATATATATATATATATATATGTATGTGTGCGTGTGTTGCTGTTGCTCGTATTCGAGGATAGCAGTCTATTACCGTATACTAGTATACTAGTATATACACACACACACACACATATATATATATATATATATATACACACACACACACATGCATATTGTGTGTGTGGGGACTTGTGGGCATCTTCTAATCAACGAGTTCTTGAGCTAGTCGACTATTTCAAAGTTTGGGCTATATTTAAAAACACTGACAACACTTGCCTGGTGTGATCTTATCATTGATGCTAGCCAATCAAATCGATGAAAACTAATGCAATTAAAAATTATGAACATTATCCTTTGGTTGATGTCCAGTTTGGATTGAGTCCTGGATTTTTTACCTCTAGTTAGCCATTCGATACGCTACTTCATATTCTTGTAAAGGAAATATAAATATTCCATCATCAATAAATAATCTTCCTGAAACGAGAAAGATTTTTTTATAATAATGCAGAGAATTACAGCTCTCTGAACTTGCTCTCTGATTTGGCTGAATCGCATCATTGAAGCACGTTTTCCTGAACACCTTCTTGGAGATGAAATCATTTTTCTACGGATTCTTTAAGAGAAGTCGCAATGTTAAGCTCGGATTGAAACAAAAGCAAATAATCTTCAAATTCGAATTTGAATGACATATTTGAGATTCTTCTCTTTTTATTCTTCTTTTATATTCCGTATCTCTTCAGGACATGGGCAATCATAGCATTCCACTATTTCTCCATATTTTTGCTAATTTTGCTGGTCATTTTTCTGACAACTATTTAAACATCCCGTTAAGTTTTTTTTTCCGTTGATTTCCACTGGCCCTCTACCATTAAATATATACTGTGAATTTCTAAACTCTAAGGCCCCTTTCGCATTCTGTGCCCCCAAATTCAATAGTTTCCTTCTGATTATACGTTTTAGTGCCCTTTTATTTTCCATTTTTTTTTAAATCCCATTATGTTTCACGTATATTGTCTATGGTATTCTTATTATCCTTCCTAACATTAACATTTGTGTCGCTTCTTGTCTCTTCTTCATCAATGATGACGTCCCCAGTATCACTTTCGTTAGCATATTTTGCTATTCCAATACGCCTTCCAATTTAGGCGTAACATAGTCTATCCTCTGATAAAATACTACCTAGTTATTGGAATATGTAAACTTCCTTGATCCTTACGCCTCGAGGTTTTAATTTGCATATTGGGTTGTTCTTTTTGCTGACAACCATAAATTCTGTCTTTTTAAAATCAATATATCTTTCTTCCAATTCCATATATTTTTCCTAAAAATTTCTTGACTTTATTTTGCCTTCGTCTCACTTTCTTTTACTACCGTCTCTTTGAATCAATATATATATATTTTTTTTTATCTCTGACTCCACTATCGATACAATGTCATCTGCATAAACAATGTTGTTAAGATTGCATTTTAGCATCCCGCCACCACTTTTTGGGTCAATATCAATTTTCGTACAAAAAATGGATCACAGAAGTTATTCAGCTTAGTAAATATTTTCAGAAAACCTCAACTTCTGACTAGTAACTTAATATTTAAATCATGACCGAATATCAATATCAGTCTTCGTACAAAAATTAGATCACAGAGCATATTCATCTTAATGTATATTTTCAGAAAATCTCAACTTCTAATTGGTCACTTAATATTTAATAACATCGACTTAGTTCTTGACCTGACCAAAAAAATAATTCCGTCAAAATCTATCAAGCTTCTATGAGCCAATCACGTGACCAAAATTAAGAATAAAATATGAAACGTTTTTCATCTTCGACATTGCGCCGGGCGGAATCCTTTGCACTCGTCACACAGTTCCAGGCTTTACGTTAAAGTTCCTTAACAATATTCCAGTCTGAGAGAACACTCATTCACACAGCAATATTTTATGACGAACAATCAACTCGAGTTTTCCACATTCAACTTAATACACGAATCTTTTTCATACGCTTTCAAGCGTTAATTATTGTAATTATCATAAAACACAGTTGTTAAGAACCATTTATTTATACTACAGAAAATTTTCTTCGAAAAAGTGAAAACAAATCAAAGAGCGACAATTCTGTAAGCCTTAAAATAAATCGTAAACAATATATTTTCTATTTTAAATACAAACTTGAACTGTTTATTTTTTCTTAAATTACTGTAATACCAAAACACACTTTCTCATTATAGTAAAGACCATTCAACAAATTATAATCTATCAAACCAGAAATTTGATAACCTTTCATCGAAACATAGAATGACGCTTCAACTTTTTAAAACCACCTCTTTACCCCAGTTGTTTTTGTATCTCTTGTTTATGTAAATATTTTATTCATTGTTGTGCAAAAACTATTGTTTCTCATATTTTCCTTATTCTATGTATGTTGAATATTGAAATTTAATGAAAAGAAATTGTTAATTTCAACATGCAGCCTAATTTACTCAACAATTTTTGATCAATATAATTTAATCCATTAACAAAAACACCACAGTATCTTTTAATAATGAATATTGGAAATAATTCTTATATCATGATAAACTCACTGTAAATTTTGAATAAGTTTCGTATAAATATTCTTCTATATTGAATTTTGAATAAGTTTCGTAAATAATATTCTTCTGTTATGAATTTTGAATAAGTTTCGTAAAAAATATACTTCTATTATTCCCCCTTTTATTTTTGTGGATTTACTGTATTCATTTTCTATCCGTATGGAGAGATATTTACGGAATATTATATTTAATGTATTCACTTTACTAAATAGCAATATTTTCAGGAGAATCGGAGATTGCAAAAAAATGTTTCCCCATGCTACACTTAAATTGCTAAGATATTTTTTTTTTTGCACTCGCAAGTTAATAGCTGGAGTCAGTGCAAATTACATCGCCTTCTCAGCTACCAAGCATGCCTCTAGGATAATTGTTAGGTGAATATTTTTAACTAGTCTACTGTATAATGCCGTATTTCAAATCACCTTATGTGTGTCTCATTCACTTTTGAAAATCAACAATTCATTTATGAAGGTGTTGGGAAGAACAAAAATTTTCTTGCCGACGACGTCGTGTAAATTTTCCTCGGAGAATAAAAAGACAAGAACATGTATGATTGTTCATGTATCGGTAATGTTGTTTGGCAAATCGGCTTAGCGATATTTGTGAATATGAACTTTCACAAGACGGCAAAAGGCAAAGAATTTATTTTGAAATCGTGAAATGTTGCAGTCGTGATAGGTTAAGCAGAAAACGTCGGATTCTGAAGTGGTACTAACGGAAAATAACAAATTAGCCCATTGTTTACGAGAATCAAACGTTGCTAAATCTGTTTCTTAATTACAAAATATTAATTTCTGTTTTACGATGGGGATTTATTAACTATTTATTTAAATATGCTGAATAGAGAAAGATGGTAACGAAAAAGTTAACTTACAGAGAAAAAGGCACACCTTATGTCTTAGTTTCTCCTCCAGATGTAATGCAAGCCATCAGCTGTATAGTCTGGCAGATGTACGGAATCTATGTTATTTAAACAAAAATGTCGACGGTGATTTAAACGTCCATAGAAGTTCATGTCTCCACGAGCATATTTTATTACAATCTTCTTGTTTCGAGGTAATTCTGCGAGGCCATAATCCTACGTTTGCCTGCCTAAATATTGACTTAAAATAATGGCATATTTTATGTTGAAGTCTTAGTAATACTACGTGAATAAACAAAATTGTGCGTCCTTTGTAGGTAGAGTTTGTGTCGATTTTGAACAATGTTCAGATCACCAAATTGAAATTCGTTAATCTTTTATACGCGCTGGTGAAGATAGCAATTTGTAGTACACATTTTCGGAAGAGGCTGACACTAACTCTCCCAACCCTGGATGCAATACAAAATGATGGGAATAAAAACTATGACATTTGTAAAAATATTGACGAATATTTTTTATTAAGTATCACATAGTTGATTATGGTACTGTCCATAGACTGAAGGACAGTATTCTGATCGATCTCCCCATTTAGGAAGAGAACATCGATATTTTTTCATATATATTGTGATATAGGAATAAAGTGACGCTCCTGGCACTCGGGTTTGGACATGCATCGCCAATGAGCAAGCACAGGCGACCCCATTATTCAAGTAATTGGATAACGTGGCCATAGAGGAAACGCATATATAGAAAATCACATGTATAGATTGATCACTCTTTCTAGTCTATCCTCTAATAATATTCGGATCGCTAGTCTCTATTCTACTCACTATACCATTTCTCTATTTGGATCACTATACGGATTACTATTCAAGAATGTATTATCGAGCAATTACAATTACTGCGATTGATATCCGAAGGCGTCTAACACCAGTATTGTAAACAGTGTACTATAGTTATATCGGCGATTACAACGTCTCTACGACAACGAGCAGAGTATTCGTTCACATCACTATATATATATATATATATATATATATATATATATATATATATGTGTGTGTGTGTGTGTGTGTGTGTGTGTGTGTGTGTAAGACGTTCCAACATCAATGGTTAATTGTATTTCTTAAATTATCTTTTGGCTGACTGCAAGTATTTTCACGAATTTTAAATGAACGTTCGGAAGGAGTATAATCTGTTAACATGTGTAATGTCAAGTGGTTATGTCTAGCAAGAAATAAGTGGTAACACTTTTGGCGAAGTCTCTTCTTTTTCAGCATACCAAATTACATGCGAATCGTACATACTTTGTGAGAAATCATGAGAAGTTGAAAATTGATATTACTTTAATTGTACCTTCGAAAGTACCTAACACATTTTAATGTCGCACCCCGGAAGTGGTAAAGAATGTGCATCAAAATATTTGTTCACTTTCTCTTGAAACCGAAACAGACAAATAATCATCTTTCTGTTTCGCAAATTATTTAAAATTGGAGGTTTAATTTGTATTGGTCTTTGAGGTATTGGGAAAGACGACGCTGTTGAACCCTAAATCTGTCTGTCTGGGGGACGATTTTCAACCTCTCCGGTTCAGGGTTCAACAAAAGATAGACTTGTTTTGAGCAAGGATTACTAGCAATGGGTTGGTTGAACACTGTATAGATGTTTGTCGTCCAAATTAAATATCCTTCCTAAGGTTCAACCATCAACCATGTCTCATGAAAAATATCAATTGAATGCAAAGGTAAAATCTATACTGCTCTTCAAAATTTTGAATACTTAATTAAACTAGATTAAAAATTGCCGACTTAGTAGGTGACGTTCGGATCTTAACACTATTGAAAATAACTAGTTCATCTTCAAGAAACGCTTTTAAAACGTTGGTAAACAATTTTCTTTTAAGAATACATTTTGACATCAGAATGAAACTGTGGCTATAGAGACATTTAATAACTTCTATGAATAGAAGCCATCAGAAAAAAAGGAAAATGTTATGAGTGAATCATTTTAATTTTCCGTTTGTTATTTGACCAAGCTTGTAATACATTGCTTCGGATGACATTCGTTTGAATAAATTATTATTCTGTTTCCTTCTAATTTGTTCTTTTATTATCCTCTTCTTACTTCAAATCTTTTCATTTTATAGGGTTTCATATGAATTGCAGAGATTTAAATTATCGCCGAGCATAAGAACAATTGGATGTACGATCACAGCTTTGATAAAATCAAGTAATGAAAACATGAGAGAAGAAGCACTGCAAAAACTCTTGATAGAATACCGAATAACGTCGAATACCAATACACCGACAGGCATAGCACCGGCAGAATTGGTGTTCGCAAGAAAAATTGAATTGAAGTTTCTCAAGTTGTTACTAACTCCTAAAAGAATAAGAAGAAATACGAAAAGGACAGAATTTTGTTTAAAAAATTAACGAAAAAGTCTCTTTCAGATTATATAAAAATGGAAATATGGGAAGATGGCTGAATAAGGTCACGAATTGGTAAAATGATATATGTGGTAAAAGGAAAAAAATAGGAATAAAAACAGACATTGGAATCAGTTAAAGAAATGGTTTACTGAAGAAAGGCTCACAAGAACAGAAGAACTTATGCAAGTACTGTATGATATTTATGACGTATTAAACCCAAAGAATTCCATGAACCTATAAATATGATTTCCAGAAAAAGGAAACTTACGAAAAATGTTGATGTTGACTTCGTGGCAGACTCTTAAAAAGAGCTGAGGTGTATTCTAAGAAATACAATTAAAAAACAATTACTAGTGAAATATCTCAAAATGTGGATATTTTGGAATAAATAACACACCTCCCATAACACAAATGAACTAGGCAAGACGACTTAAATAAAGAACTCAATGTGAGACAGGAGAAAAATCCATTGCAGTCAGCCGCAACTGACAAGTCTTTGTCTTTGGGTCACGTACGAATCAGTCGGGTTCCTACGGACGGAGACTCGGCTGAGAAAATATACAATGCAATGTCCTCGATTCCGCAGTTGCGGGGGCTGGATAAATTTTTGATCTTTGCCCGACTGTACGCACTCAGGCTCCTCACACTAAACTGTAACATGGAACAAACCTTGTCTCAGTGGGGGAAACTGTGTAAATGTTGGGGTCAGTCATGAAGGATTCTAATGACGTCACGGCGAATAGCCTAAGCGATCTTAATACCGCTAGTAGTGGTTTATAACAAGTTGGTAGTACGCTAGCCATATTCAACACACGTGTTTTGTATTTGTATCTTCTAGGTTTGACTGATCTGCAAAACCTATATCAGTCATATAGATCATATACTTGCGTCACATACTCAAAATATCATTGCGATCAAGAACACGCTATATCAATGTGCTGCAATGAGAAAAATATTTTAGGCATCGAGCCAATGCTGATGAAGTGGATTCTGAGATGGAATGGTAAATTAATACACTTAAAGAACAAACAAACAGCGCGGGTTGTTAAACGCTACAAAAGCTGCGTTGATATCAAAATAGCCACCATCGTTTAGAAATATTTTTTTTTTTGGTATTAACAAGATTTTAAAAATCAGGAGTGAATCGGCAGATCTAAAACCGGTTTCTCTTTACATGGGCAACATAAGCCGCCTCCTCGGAAAAAAAATTTGTTGATGTTTGTTTATTTCAAATACTGGTAATTATTACTTATGAATGATATCACAATGACAACATATAGTCTATTTGTTGTAGCATACCTGCGGACGATAATGGGTATTTCCCCATTCTCATAAATAGAGTAGTAATAACTGTATGTTGGTCTGCATTTGGAGGTTCGTCTCAAGCTTTACTGGCCAAAATCACTACCGCCAATCAGAGAGGATCCCCAGACGAGGCTATGCCGAAGGGCAGTGTCTCGCCTCGGGAAACAGCTATCCGATCCCGCTTTAGACGAGTTCTACGGGGAAATTTTGTACGAGCCTACGGGCTCGGATGCCCCACAGTAAATTCGGCCTTGTGCCACATCTGAACGTGTGGAGCGATTGGTAGATATCCTTAAGTTGGAGATTCATTGACTCAGCTCTAGCAGTTGACTACTACTTCTACGCGCCGCTGGTGAATCGTATATATGTTGTTCGTGTCATAAGTATTGTTGTTCGTTATCAACTTTCGTGCGAGTATTCTATCCAGTAACATTCCCTAGGTTACAATACTATCAATATGATAACCAGTTTAATTTCATTTGCAATCTATGCCAAAAAATGTGAAGTTCAGCGGGGTGGTCGTGCCGGAAATCAATAGTTAGAACACTGATATACAAATGCAGCAAGGTTAGCTCGCAAAACACGTCGTTCAAAACGTCATTCCTTCACTGAAGTAATAATTCAGTAGAAACATCAGCAAAGAGTTATCCAAGAATAAAATCATTGAAGTTGTCCTACTTAGACGCTAGTTGATTTCCAATACACTTTCTATAACACAGGATTTCAATTAAAACTATATTTAAGAATATGTCAGTTTGAATGATCTAAAAACACAATTTTAATATTGTCAGTATCTTTGAAATAAGAATAACTAGTGGCTAAATATCTGTATATACAATATAATTTGAATTTCTTTTACTTCGGTGATTGATGGTTGAGGGGTTTTATCAATCCGATTCCAATAAGGGAGATGCAGTGCCAAAGAGTACACCAATTCGATTCGATTATCATATCTTGAGGAACGAAGTCATTGACATTTAAAATTCACAAGTTTCATCACCTCTCTTACAGACATAATATATTTTTTCACGTCTTTTCTTAGATATATTATTCAACTTTCAAATATTTACCAAAAGACGAAATTACGTTATGATTCACAACCAAAAAGAAAACATGCCTATCGACAAGTCAGAAAAGTTCAAATAGGCTTAGTGCCTATTTAAACCATCTTATTGAAAAATGTTTTTGTTTACATAAACACGAATCTTCGAGAAATGCAGTACTAATTTTACACGTTACATTCACACAGATTCAACATTTTTTAATTTAAAGTTTTATATTTTCAGCACTGTGATATCTTGCTATGAAAGTGACCAAAAATATATGATAACAAAATATGTTAAGCAAAATGAAAGAAACTCTTTGGCGTTCGATATTAAAGTAAATGCACAATATATTTAATATTTTCAAGTAAAATTATAATTCTATTCATAGAGACCATAATTGTCTTTCACAAGAAGAACTGTCCGAATTGAAATTTTAAATCTCCAGAATAAAATGGTAAGCCGAAACTAAAAGATGTAATGAATTTCAGCGGATGAGAGAACATTTCCCAACCAAATTGAAATAAATGCCTTGTCATCAAAGAACCATGCGCTCAAGCGTTATGTTGATCGAATTTTATGCCTCATCTGCTAATGTGTTCCAGACGGCCGTTCTTGATAGCTATCCTCATTTGGTCTCATAGGTGACAAGAATATTCTACTGTATATTATATGATTTCTAGTTACGAGTGAGCAGGGTTCTCCACAACGTTTTCTTGTTTGGGAACAAAAATCTTATAGTTCCGGAATTCATAGTATATAACACATTTCAAATCTTAGCATATACATAGTAATACCTTTTGTGGGTAGAGAAATACTTTTGGTAGATTTAAAGGAGGGCCGGTGGAGAAGCGGATAGCATCTCAGACTGAGGAATCGGCGATACGAGTTCGAATTCTAATCGAATCCATTATATTTACTTACGTGCTAATACCCTTGGGAAAGGTATGAATCTTCTAGTTCTCCGCCCCCCCCAGGTATGAGTAAATAGCTGGACAGACGTGGTTCTGTAGCCTTAGATGACAACTGGTCTACCACAGAAAGAAATGGCAAACTGCTGCGGGAAAAAAATCCCCCTCGTCAGTCATGTATCGAAAAATACATGATCGTCTAAGCGTGTATAACGCATGACACATTTAGTATTTGTTTGTCAGCACCATCTCTTTTCTTCCACGCCTTTGTAAGATATCAATATTTTCCAGGTCGTCTGTAGAATAAGCGTGCAAACCTGACATAACTGAGAAAAATCTCAATAAAAAGCAAAGACAGAAGAAAGAAAAATAGAAAAAAATAATTCTAGACAAACAGTATATATGATGCCAGTGAAAATCCAAACGACGTTAACAGTTTAATAAAAAAAATCCGCCAAAATAGGAATATTTTTCACACATAAAGGTATACAAGTATATAGTCATAGTCTTCTAAGGCAAGAAAAAACAAAAATCTTAACGTAACACTGAGCATTGCCTTTTTTTATTGGCCGACAAGAAATTCCAGTATGCATCTAGAGATTTGACTATAATGTGAGGTGATGTTTTTAGCATTTATTCTTTGAGGTTGTAACCAATGAAATGTCCTTAAAAGTTATCTTATATAGTTGGCATAAATGGCAAGAGATTAACAAAGAGAAAACGATGAAGACAGCTTTCTAAACTTAATCTGCATTTGTTCAGTTTGTTTGTATTAGGTTGGTGCAAAAATAATGATGTAATAATGTCGTTTTTTGACGTTAAAGAATACGTCAAAAAACGACATTATTACGTCATTATTTTTGCACCAACCTAATATTATCTCACGTAATATAAGGCTGATAAATCTCTCTGAGCTTGAGCTCAATTATAAGTTTCTTAAAATTACAAAATTTTGCTCATTTTCATCCCAAATTAATGATATAATGAAATCAAATTAATGATAAACAAATATAGGCCGTATATTCGAATTTTTTCAAATGCATGTCTATATTATTTGTCTATATTTATGAAATGAGGTATTATGTCATCTTTTTACATTATACGGACTATTCTCCTCATCTTTGTCGCCATATTTATTAAGTTCAGGCCTTTGTATGGTCCAGCCTTCTTCAGGTGGGTTGAATGTCGAACTGAACCCTTTATTTCGCTCACTGGTGTTGAGTGTTCTAGTTGCACATGCCATGTTTAATGGATGTCAGTTATCAGTTATGGCACGTGGAACTAGAGCTACCCCAGTGAGCGTAATAAAGGTTTCAGTTCGACATTCCAACCACCGGAAGAAGGGCGGAGCGTACAAAGGCCGAAACGTTGTAATAAATATGGCGGCAAAGATGAGGGCATATCTACATGTCAGCCATGAAAGATTAAACTCTTCTTAATAGAAATAACTAGAACCAGGTGTCATTATGTTATCCGACATTAATCCCATATAGCATATTATAGTCTGTTTAATTGTTAATGATCAATTATTTTTATTCACTGAATATATCAGATTGGTGTCTAGATTTATTGCAAATAAAATTCAATTGTGGCGCAAGGACTAAAAGTGGCAAAGGTTTGAATCTGGTCGTCACTTACTACCTTATACCGAGCTAATCAGATACACGAGCCATTTACTCGTTACAAATTGCCCATTTACTATGAGAAAGCATCCATAATCATTCAATCTTCCATATACCATAATACCGCATATACTTAGGGGACTTACAAAAACATATCCCAAAGATTTGAAAATTTACTGTGCATGAAAATCTATTTATAAAAATCTGTAAAATATACGCAATGAATGGGCAGGGCACAAGCCTAAAAACCAAACTAAAAAAAAACAAAAAACAAATAAGATAAATGATTTTAGTTGGACCCGTCAAACCCTCAAAAGAGAGGCCGCTGTATTCTGTCTTTAGACAAAATCAAGAGCTTCTCTAGTTAAGGGAAAGGAAAAAGATAAAATAAATACAGCCATTGGGAGGAAAAAAAACTGATCCAGTCAAGATGAAAAAATGTTAATTTGGGAATCTCGACGTGGATCCTAACCAAAAAAGGAAGCGGAAACAGGCTGGGAACGACACTCACATTAACGACCTACACAAAAAATGGTCTATTCTAACAAGTGAAGAGATCTACAGGAAGCCACCTCGATGTTAGGTAGACCGAAAAAAGAAAATCAATGATTCAGTAACAAAACGATATTACGTCACATTAAATGAATACAATGGTCTAACAAATATGTAGGATTTCCTCCAAATTCGCAAAAATGTATTTTGGTAATACTATTTTTTTTTGAATTTGGCGTAAATCTTATAATTCCACCTGACTGAAATGATTATTTACACTTTATGAGGACAATGGTGTTGCTGTTAATTTCAAACCTATGTGAATATGAAACCTTGTGATTCTTTTTTGTCCAGGTTCGAAAGGACTGATCCCCTTCTTCCAAAAGATATCAGTATTCCTCTAGATAAATAAATAAAAATATTGACGTCATGTTGAAAAAACAACATCCACATCGGAATGCCCGAGTCTACCCTACCTGGCACATGCTGGTTAAGTATCAAGACAAGGTAAGACAAGCTTTGTGTCCGATACTGCGTATGCTGGGGCTGGATAAATTTTAACCTATGACCTGAGTGTAGACGCTCAGGTTACCCATATTTCATAACTGACCTTGTGTCGCATCCCTTTCCAGTCGGGGAGGTTATTGGTAAATACCCATATATACCGAAAAAAATGGAAGTTGACGCCTGTGATCGCGAACTTTTACGGAACAATAATACTAGAAACAAAAAAGGGCAACTTGAAAGTGTATTATCGAGAAATTCTTCCCGTTAGGGAACAAGCGACACCATGTATGATATGGAGGTTTACAATGTAAACAAAGACAGTGAAGGCAATATACAACCAACTACTTGATGTTTATAGAAATATGAAAGGTTAAATTATATTATATAAAAAAAAAGAACTGTTATATATATATATATATATATATATATATATATATATATATATATATATATATATATATATATATATATATATATATATATAAAGGACTGATTCTTGAATGACATAATAAATGGTTTAAGCGTTATGGAATTATTCAAAAATGTAACATGAAATTCTTTTATACTTACTAGCGAAACGAAAAGTATATCTCAGCTCTTGACTACTAAGTGTCTTATTATCGGGTTTTATATGTACCAATTTAAAATCTTGTATTACTCTGTCGGATATATAAAAATTTATTACTTTGTCTAACTAGACAAGGATTTACTTGAAAAGTGCTGAAAATGACTTTTTCGCAGAATATCAACGTGTTGTCACAGTAATATTTCAGCAGGGACAAATATTTTTTTTCTGTTTTGTATATGTCGGCTGTCTTGCATCTGCTTCTGCTCGACGAACCTTCTTGAGGTGAATGGGATGACGACATCACACTCCCTTCAGGATAAACTTGAGACTAAAGGCCCCGTCCTAAATCTCAGTTGAAAGCTCCAATTCGCCGGTCAAGAAAAAAAAAACTTTAAAAGCGCAACTCGCTATTTTATGAGCATCTTCAAGGCGTGGATAAACCTAAACGATTCAATTTGTATACGCACGAGAAAACCCCATATTGGCAAAATAAACTGATCAGTTACCTTTTCTTTTCTTTCCTCGCTAATAGATAAAATAAAATCATTACTTTAGCAGACGATAACTACACTTCTGAGTATTAAAAAAATCATTATTTTCGCAGACGATAACACGTCTGTTAATAGTTTGACACATGGGTACATTTTCTCTTAATTGTAAAGTAAAATACAGTGAAACTAAAAATATATGTGCATAATAAAAATTAACAAAATATATTTCTTATTATATAATTTCGAACATATTTGCTATTGAGTTCTAATACCAGGGAAAGAAAAATTATTATATCTCCTTCTCTCTTTATCTTCAGTGCTGCTAAACTCATGTATTGGA
The DNA here is from genome assembly GCA_963932145.1 of Acanthosepion lycidas. Lineage (NCBI taxonomy): Eukaryota > Metazoa > Mollusca > Cephalopoda > Sepiida > Sepiidae > Acanthosepion > Acanthosepion lycidas. The sequence continues at coordinate 18,549,876 of OZ010578.1, read as the reverse complement.
TAATTTGTTCAAATAGCTTTCAGAATAAGAACACTATAGGCAATAATGTGACTGATTTATATATATAATACACAACTTGATCGTGTGATTTGAACAAGATCTCATTACTGTTCACAAGAGAATAGTAAGATAAATAAGCCTTCCGTGATGTACTAATAATACTGAGGATGTGTTCAACACATCAGAATAACTTAAGCTAACATTCACAGGAAAATAGTCAATACGCTACTTGAATAGAAGAAATGAGAGTTCTCACCATTCAGTGTAAAGAATCTGATTGTCCACTGCGTACAATATCGGCTATTTTCACAAGGGGCGATAGAGTCACATCCGAAGAGATTATTAACATTATAAATATCTCTAAAGACATAGAACTATCCTGTGAGCATAAACATCTACTTCTGTATGCACAGACATGACGTCCAATGGCAATAGTTGGAAAACGGCCACGATCTGATTAATATATATTAGATCATATCACAAAAGACAGAGAATTTCATAAGAACAAATTTCCTCTCAGAAGAGAGCATAACCAAAAAGTGCATATATTCTATTCCATGATGTTGTCGCAGAGAATATAAATTGAAGTCACAGCAGAATTTAAATGTAAAGTAAGAGAAACATTAACTTTTAATCCGATGTGAAACGTGATCCTGTATGATTGATCAGGTTTCAAAAGAAAATATGTTGCGACTAACACTTGTTATATAACGCCTAAATATTCCAAAATTAGGCGAGCAAAAGTAGCAGAAGACATGTTCACATTAAATAAACTAATAATTTAGCAGACAAACTAAAAGAACCAATAAGAAAGACAGATGTCTGAACTCTAAACTACCATCATATAATTACACTACAGTTAGTGAATAATTGGTTTTACTAATGTTCAGCCAATACAAGGCCCAATAGCCTCTCAAGGTAGAAGGTTACTGTGTGGATGTATATTATCGTAATAAAGGACAATCATTTGGAGTATACAGCTGAAGTGGGCTGTAAAATGAACGGGAAACCCAATCCTAAACCAGAAACAAAGGATAAACCTCTACCCTGGGTTAAAACACCGGAGAGGAGTATGAACCGGAGGATAGGAAAAGGAACAAGCGGGAAAACATTTACGTTTCACTATTTACTATAGATTCATCAGAATTTCTTACTTTTTGAATGAAGGAACGCAGTGAGGGTCCGATTTTGAAATGTATGTTGCTTTTTTTCATTGTTCGGATACATGTCATGTATCCATTTTTGTGCTCTAACCATATATCCATGTATGTCTTAATTCTTCTGGGCGTTTATATTTTGCTTTCTCTGTCTACTGTTTGAAATATGAACCTAATGCAATGAGTATATCGGTGTATTGATTCGTTGCATGTTCTGTATAAATATTCTTGAAAATATAACTCGGATATTTCGCCGAAACTCGTAAACATGTGTTTGGAGTAGACGCGACTTTTATTTCTATTTTATTTTAATCTAAACACCAGTGTTTCGGGAAAATGTCAGTAGTTCATCTTTTGATGTTAGTATGTGTATACATATGTATACAATTTATAATAGGCATACTATGATTATATTATAACTTCTATATTTCTCTTTAATTGTGGATGAAATAATAATAATCATTTCACGTGAAATGATAGGAATTAAAGCTTATATATATATATATATATATATACATATATATATATATATATATATATATATATATATATATATTGTGAGACCGGAAACTACCTACACAATAGACTCTTCCAGGCCTATATTAAGTAGGCGACATAGCACTCTACAGAAGAGTTGAGTGACAGAATGATAGAGACTGACTGACAGACAGACAGAGAGAGAGAGAGAGAGAGAGAGAGAGATAGAGAGAGATAGAGAGATAGACAGTGAGAGTCTCGTACGACTACCAGTGTTGGACACTATGTTATAGTAAGCTCTGCTTACACTATCTCTGTAACCTGTTGTTAATATATCTTTCTTACTTCTAATCCGTGTTCCGGGTTTTACTTCTGTGGGCCCAACTTTGGCACCCACATCAATATATATATATATATATATATATATATATATATATATATATATATATATATATATATATATATATATATTACACAATGTGTGTTGAATAAACAATCATTACTAGGGAAAATACTGCCAAATTATATGCAGACATATTTGTAGTAGCAAAACGTGTTATTGTTGGACCATTTATAAAATAACAATAATAAACTCCAATTACCACACCCTCAAAATTCGAGAAAAATATTTTTGTTAGCCAATATGAAATTATTTTTTAACTAATGAAATCTTTTATTCAAAAATTACACACCTCTATGAGAAATTAGATTTTGAATCCCCTTCCAGGTATAAAAATAGAAGACTACTACTTCTCGGTACTAAAAACAATTTCGGAGGCCAGTTTGATATTTAAACACGTATTCAGGCATGCATAGAATGGAATAGACGACAGTACCAGCAGACACTGACGAAGGCCTTGTCCAAGCACACAGTAGAAGGGATTAACTAGCAACTACCTGACAAAGCCATTTGCCCAAGAACTAACAAACACATTTAGTCATAAAGTAAGTCTGTCCAAACATCTCTGCTTCTACTTAATCTTCAGAAAATAATCTTTTAATTTTTCATTTAAAAATGTGCTCCTGTTGTTGTTTATTGCTAAATGTTTGGAATCCCGGCAGCCAGAAAAATACCATGAATAGACGGATACGAAAAAATAATTATTGCCATTATTTAATTTGATTTTTAATATTTATTTTACCCTGGTGGTATAAAACTCATAGAATCTAGTTCAATTGATGAAATAAACAAACAGCATACTTCTTAAAATGATTATTATGTAAAATGTATTTAAAGTTAATTTGTCCTATCATGCACGTACCTAGCTGATAAAATCGTAAGATAAATGAATTGTTTCACTTGGCCGTCTTAAGTTAGCTCTTTATACTGGGTAATGCAAATAAATTATATAGTTTAATTCAGTAGATGAAAATAAATATAATTGTTTCTCATGGAACTCCGGGTGAGAAATCTTATAGTTGGAAAATAAAAATCCCAATACAGTTATCTTCTACGATGGATTCCTATAGAAAGTGTAATGTTAAAAATGGCCGAAACTTGCAGGTGATAAACAGCCGACATATGGAGAGTATTCCGGACTAATCTATATATTACACGGTTATTTGTAAGTAGACAACATTATTTTATGAAGTTAGAATATTTCTGTTTATTACTCCTTATTTTATGTGAGTTGTTCCATCAGGACATGGTCACTGATGGATTTACAAATCAACCATTTCTTCGTACCTTAAAGCAGTGCATGTTCCTTGACCTTTCCTCCCTATTTGCTGTCCCTTTACAAAATCTCATCCTGATAGTTATGTGTCAGATTCCCCTTCTCCATACTGGACAGCTTTTATACATTTAATATTTATAACTGTAGCAGAGTAAATCATTCTGGAATTTTTTTTAGCATATTTAAAATTAATTCATTTTCATTGAAATATTTTCGCTTAGCAAAATAACTACAGAAAAAACTATTTCTTGGTATAATATGGAATTTAAGTTGAATAAATTAAGGACGTAAGTAAAATAACCTTGTCTTTCTTTGACAGACGCAAATTTCAACGTCTGCTTTGAAATATGTTTTATTTTTATCATTTACAATGAGACTAACGTCCACATAGTAATTATTAATACTACTGACTCACGACAGGTGGCCTTTTCGATACGGGCACCCATTTAGAATGTTAGAACTTGATAGTGGAAGTAGAAAAATCTACACCCTTTTGAAAATTAATTGAAAGAAAACAAATAATTCTGTTATTGTTTACTTTCTTCGTATTTTCTAATGAAACATGGCCCAGTTCTCCTGTTAGTACATTGTATGTCCATTCCATGAAATTGTTGCTTGCAGATTGACCACAGATTGTCGAATGGATTTAAATCAGGAAATTTTCCGAGCCAGTAGATAGTATTTTGATTTGATCACTGGTAAGACTTGCCAGTGTGTTCGTGCAAAGTTACAATTTTCTTACGCTTTTCTTGAGTAACGTTTATCGCAGACAATGGCCGTAAGACAACTAATCGAAAGTTGAGACGACAGTGTCTGGGTGTGATAAAAATCAGGAAGCAGTCACGGATGATGCAATATTTTTCAGGGACGAACAATTCATTATAAACACCCAAAATAGATCCATATTACTGGACCCCACTCCAAATGACCTAATCTGGGAAAAAATAGAAATCGATTACACACTGTTGTTACAGTGGGTCTAAAGCGGTTGTTTTAATTAATTCGTATAAGGGTGTAATTATTTCATTACAACAAATATATTATTTTATACGTTTTGATTATTCATTCATTTCTTTTTAATTTAAACATCTGACCTGTTCAAATAGGCCTTACAACTGAGTAATACAAAAAGAGGTTATATACCAACCACAATGATACTTGTACAAAATAGAATGCTATCGACTCGACCGGGATTTGAACTGAGAATATATTTTATGTTACAACCCATAACAAGATGACGACACATTACGGGAAATATCCAATTTGCATTAGAGCCGAAATACAATGAAGTCATTGGAATGGAATGTCTGTCTAATTTGCGAGCAACTTGTATTATATTTTAAAATAGTATAATATATGTGTACACGTGTGCGTGTGTGTTCATTTGGATGGGTGGGGGGCGCGTGTAAGTGCGGCAACGATGTACTGCCTTCAAGGTATCTTAACGTCTACTCACCTGACATAAAATAATATATGATATTAATACTTGAAGTTTCCGATAATGTACGTTTGATAAGACGAACAGGAAGATGAAATGAAGAAACTGTATTTTTTTTTAAATAAAACTTTAATTAATAAAATAAACATGAAATAAGCTCGTTTTTAAAGGCAGTCGCAAAAATAGAAAAATAAAAGCGTTAATCGATACCAGAATATGATTGAAACATGATCATTCATAATGTCTTATATTTAAAAAAAAAAAAAAAAAAATGATGATAATTAAATTCATATGTTTCATTAAATATACAATCTCGCAAATTCGTCATGAAATATATAATCTATCAATCTGTTTTTCTCTTACCACCATTGGCAGTATATCATTCGCTGAATAAATAAAATTTCTTTTCTCTCGACAAGCACATACACACAAACACACACACACACACACTTCTCCACATCGCTTATCTTTTAACATTGTTTTTATTCATTCCTCCAATCTAAAACTGTGTCATTCGAATCAATTATATCTACATACTTATCTATCTCACCGATTTCATATCTATCTATCTATCTATCTATCTATCTATCTATCTATCCAATTATGTTCATTATCTATCTATCTATCTATCTATCTATCTATCCAATTATGTTCATTATCTATCTATCTATCTATCTATATATCTATCTATCTATCTATCTATCTATCCAATTCTGTTCATTATCTATCTATCTATCTATCTATCTATCTATCTATCTATCTATCTATCTATCTATCTATCTGATGTCTTCAAAGTCTTCATTTCTCCTTTGACTTCCCTCTCAGACTAAATCTGAGAATCCATCTTCGTAATCTGCCTCCATATCACATCTCTCGGTTTATATCCGTCTTGTTTTCAAACGCACCCTCGCACGGACGCACGCACGCACATACGTCTGTATGTGTGTGTGTGAGTTCACGTGAGTGAGCATGTTTATTCTTCTTTATCGACTTATTCAACCTATCTCAGGCGAAAACTACAGATTGAATACTTAATACTGATGTAATATATCCGTGCTCCTGTCACTTCGTGTTGTTTTATGGTTCAGGCCAGTTCCGTCGGTTCGTGTTGCTTTTCACATCCTCCTCAAATCTTTAAGGGTCTAACGATATATTACGGAATGTTATATTAACTAAGCTTTCATCATCGTCTTTTCAGAAAGAAATATTACACGATTGTATGTATAACGTAACAACTTTAATGCATAGATATGAAACAAACGGTTGGCCACCCGTAGCAAAGTATTGTCTGTGACAAAGCACGTGCTGCGACCACCAAGGACAAAGATCTGCTATTTTCTTTTTCAGAATCATTCTGCTTTCAAAATTATAAAAAAAAATGGTTCATGTAGGACACCAGACACAAGCAAGCCCACTCTAATGAATTTAATTTTATAAGTGTAAAATTCAAATGTAAGTTTTTCCTTTGAAAATCTTCTTTATGACACACACACACACACAAACGCACACCCACACATATAGAGACACAGAAACATACACACAAAAAAAGAAACACTAAGTCCTGAGAAAAAGTACTATCCCATGGACGAAATCATTATCTGTATGGGTTAATTCGTTTGCAATTCCTTAATTGTAATTCGTTTATATATATATATATATATATATATATATATATATATATATATATATATATATATATATATTACATGAATCATTCATACAAAAACAAATATAGAGGTTAATGATTTAAATGGCGAGAATACATCTTCGCAAACAATTGCAATAAGTTACTCTAACCCCGAACCTCTACATGAATGATATGATCTCTGTTTATAAATTCCAGTTTCAGTTTCTTATTACTATATTTGCACAAAAACGCACAACCTTAAAATTTAAAATTCAAACTCAGCGTTACTACCGCACGTTCCAAAACAAGAACACATTTCTCATAGCATATTTTCGGATTACATCTCTATTTTCGTTTTCCTCTTATTAACGAGAAGTAAAAAACAAGAACAAATCTATTTCCATACCAGAGGATGTCTGCAGGAAAAGACGAAAGCTTGTAAAAACTAAAAAAGACCTTATGAAACTATATATATATATATATATATATTTGTGTGTGTGTGTGAGTGCTCGGGTAATGTTTGTGTATGTGTACTCGTGTATGTCTATGCGCGCAGCGTGTGAGTGTGTGCCTGCGTGCGTATATATATATATATATATATATATATATATATATATATATAATCTATTCCAGGGAGTAACGACATGTATCTCTCCTTACTTGTGCCCGGAGTTTTACACCAGTAAAGAGCAACTCGGACACTAGGACACTCTGGAGAAAGAAACCCAGTAAGAAATGCGATCGAAGAGGTTACCGGTGATCTTGTACTCGATTGTCACTGAATCCAGCCCGACAAGATTTAAAGAGTTATGCTTGTTTTGTACAAGCATATATCACTATAATCCAATCATATACAGATGTCCAGTCAACTTTTCTTTTTTCTCAGTGTCCCTTGGCGACGGAAGAATGGCGATATGGGCAGACCTAACAAGTTGGAAGCCTACACTCATAAATCCGCAGAAAGGAAGCAGCGGGATTTTTATCTTAACATCGCTTATCTTACCTAAATGCTGACAGGAGCTGATTTCCTGTTCCTACCCATTTTTCTATTTAATTAGCTGTCATGATTTTTTATGCTTTTTATTTCGAATAAAGCATCCGTATTAGGATTCTTTTTAATACTACTGGTAGTGTATTCAGTTTTAGAAGATTTAATGCTAGGTCAATAGCTTTCCAGAGAATTGCACGTGAATTATTATATGCTGATGACGCTAACTTTTTACATTTAATGAGATGGATATACACGTGTTGGTGGACAGACATTTAATGATATCCACTGCCTCCTGGCTTACAATAAGAAAGTAAACGAAAGTGATGTTTACTCCCCCGCCTAATATTTACGTCATTCACAATAGATTTGGCGTTGCGGCTTATTTTATGTCCCTTGACAGTATCTTCTCATGGGACCGATTTCTGTATGCTGAAAGAATACAATTATACAGAAGTCTGTTACTTTTAGCAGGTAGGAGAAGAGGCTATGGTCTGATAGGGGTGTCAGTTTTCAAACCAAAGTGATAGTGTACCGTACGTGTGTGCTGACTATCCAGCTATACTCATCTGAGTTATGGACAATTTACTGTCGCCACCTAAAAGAGCTTGAATTATTTCACCAGAGGATTCTTTACATTATAATGCAATCAATGACACCTGATATTGCTGTTCTTCAGAGGCGCGGTTCTCCGAGTGTAGAAAATATGATAATTAACTATCAGTGTGACAAGTATTCTGTATGGAAAACAATACATTGCCAAATAAGTTTTTGGATTTAATTTTCTTTTCATGGACCAATACTATTTATATTATTATACTTTCAACGTACAGGATTCAAGTAAACATCAAAAACTCCAAACTGTGAATCAACAAGTATATATTGAAATAACATACAAGAACAAATATGCAATAAAATTGTATTCAATGTATAGATTAAGGGAAATAAGTTGTTCCCGTTTAATTGTATTTTGATTTGTAATTGATTGCTCGAAGAAAGTTCTTTTTGAGAGAAAAATGTTCTGCAATCAATATTAGAACAAAGGTCTGTTTGTTAGAATAGATAACACAAGAATACAATTGATCAGAAATGTGTTGTGTTATAGAATGGTTCGAAATTAACAGAGTCCTGGTTGATTGAGCTTGACTAAGTCAGAGAGAGAAGTGTAAGTTTATATTACAAAATCTGTGTCTGTGTGTGCGTTTGAAATGTTATGAGTAAGATCGTGGGTTTGTTTGGACATGCGAAACTTACTGGATCCTACTGACGACTTGTGAAAAGGTCGCCTCTTTTAAGGAAAAAGAATAGGTTCCCACAGATGCACGGGAAAAGGTTAATCCTGCACTAAAATATATGATTGGATAAAAAATAACCAATCATTGCATTCGTACTAAGAAAACAGGCAAGCAAGCCCAAAACCGAAGGATTCAAAGAAATGACTGTGATAGCTAAATTGTCCTATAGAAAAGTAATATTGATTTATTAGCCAATCGTAGACGAATAAAAAGTGGGCGTGGAAAAATCGCTACATATATATATGTGTGTGTCTGTGTGTCTTTGTCTGTGTATGCATGTGTGAAAGTGCGTGCATGTGTGTGTGTATGTGTTTGTGCAAATCTCATTAAGAAGCACTAAAATGAGACAAAAATGACGTCCACAGGCAATAAACATTCTGTGTGTTAATTAATCATCGCCGTACCTGCACCAGTTCCGTTATGATTTGAGTATAAACGTTTTATTCGTTCACCCTAGAGTTTTATTCAATAATTTGGGAAGAAAAATCGGAGTTGCAGGCTAGCCCAACATTTACAAAAAATGCACTTCATGATGCGACTGATTCTTTCCAAATTCCATGCTACCATTCAGTATGAATACCTTTACGTTTGCAATTGTGAAATTTCAAACATTATATCATCAATTTTATATTGCATTTCTTTAAGTTATGTGCTTTCTAACTTCAATTCGAATAAATTATATTGATATGAATTCTGCTTTTTCAGATTAATTAGGGTTGTTTCCCTACCGAATAGCCGTGGTTAAAACTCAAAACTTCTCACAAGGAACAGCTTTTATCAAAACTTATGAATAAATATTGATCATAATAAATGTACAGATAATTAATTCATCTTTATTTCTTTATCCACCCTGTCTCTATTTCTTACTCTCTCTCTCTCTCTCTCTAGCTATCTATCTATCTATCTGTTATATCTCATATATATAATAACATTGTTCCCGATGTAAAATAAAATCAACATACAAATATTAAATAGTATAGCATTTTTAATTACTATAGACATTGAGGAAGAAATATATAATTTGCAAACAAAATTTATCAATACTTAAGTAAATGAATAATTTTTTGTTTGTTTGCAAACTATGAATTTACTAAATTATTATTTTCTTCCCTCGCTATTCTTAATTGTTTTAGTTTTCATAAATGTTTTTCTTTTTTTTAATTCACCTCATCTTACTATTTTATGTTTTCTATTAGCCAGTGAACGAATGCTTGGATACAGTAGTGGAGTGATTCCTTTAGATATAAACAGTCAGACTATCACCTCACCCTCTCCCAATCTTGGGTTTTAATATGGGGAACATTTCTTCTTCTTTCTCTTCCCTTTTGTCTTTATTTGATTTCTGCTAGTATTCTTTTTTTTATTATTCTTTCAATCTGTTCTTTTCTAATTGAATCGAATTTAATGTACCCCCACATTTTGTTAGTCTTTGTAGTAGGGTCAACTGGACTTATACTAAGTTAAACCTTAAAATCTAATTACAAAAAAAAATGATTTTGGTTTTATTTTGTTTTTCTTCTTTTTCACTTTTTAGTCAAGTATTCCAGTCGAAATTTCAGCGACTAAACCGATTAAGCCACTCCAAATTTTGAGTGAGGCGGCTCGCTAGCAAGCCATTTGGAGGGAAAACAAGACCTAAGAAAGAGCTGAAGAATTATTTGAGTCAACGGCCAGCTAACGGGGGATGGTTTCTCCATACACCGCCATGAAGGCAACGGGAAACGACGCCAATATTAATCGTAAGACCTAAATCATGGTTAACAACTCATATAATGCAAAACCTAACGGTGTGAAGCGGTTTAAGTCTATGGTAAGGGCCGACATGTCCAACAGATGTCACCTAACCGTCATATAGCGAATGCTATCATAGTAAAAGGGAGAAGAGTCCTCGGAATCTATCCCTCGCCCGGAAAAGAGCAGCATGAGCGACAAGTATCACCGGATCGTTATCCTGCGACTCCTTACATGAAACACAATTCTCGGGACATGGAACGTCCGGACACTGCGGCCAGTTTGATTATTTGAAACAAGACATGAACAGATTTAAAATCATCATTCTAGGTATATGTGAAACCAGGTGGCCAACCAATGGTGATTTTGTCAGCGAAAGGGAAGCCTTTCAACGTGGCTCGTATAGTAGTGTACGTACCGACGGCACAAAGCAAGGAAGAGGACATCAAATATTTCTGCTCCATGCGGAACAGTGTCAGGGCTCATGGCAAATGAGAGGAAGTCATCATTATCATTGGAGACATAAACGCCAAAGTAGCAAGAGAAAGCGCAGGGGATATAGTAGGAAGATTCGTACTAATAACCCGCAACGAACACGTAGAAAAAAAATGGATCCAATGGTGCACAGCCAATGACCAGGTAATAGCCAACACATGGTTCCAAGATCATCCGAGATAATTATGGATATTGAGGAGCCCAGGAGAAGAAACTAAAAAGCACATTGATAATATAACCATCAACAAAAGATTCAGGAATATAATGATTCACTGCAAAAACTACACCAGTGCCGACGGCGGAATCGATCATCACCGTCTTATATATAAATTAAGAATGAAATTTCGGAAACTGAAGAAGCCTAATGTAGCAACCAAATTACAATAAAACAAACTCTTTAGCGACCCTAACCTAATATATATATATATATATATATATATATATATATATATATATATATATATATATATATATATATATATATATATAAATCAACACTTAGAGGCGACAGTCTGTTTCATGCTATATATAGCATGAAACAGACTGTCGCCTCTAAGTGTTGACTTCTATGTTCACTTTTATATTTACACACGCTCTATCTCTGATATTGAGCACTTTATTCCATAAATATAGCACACCTTAAGACTATATTTCTTTATATATATATATATATATATATATATATATATATATATATAAATAGACAATGGGAAATGAGATAGGAGGCACGCAGTGGAAACTTGAAAAGGGACGCACTAAGAGTCGCTTTAGTGACATCAGCAAATGATATCACCCCAAAGAAGATAAGACGAAGAAAAAAAAACGAATGGATAACTGATGAGATTTTCGACATGATGGAAAGAAGACAGAAAACTCCGCCAAGATTCGGAACGGAATACAGAAAATTACACAATAAAATAAGGACCAAATCCAAGCAAGCTAAAGAAGAATGGCTAAAGGAAAAATGTGCAGAAATAGAAAGCTTGAGTACTACCAACAAAGGGGATATGCTAAAACAAATTAAGAAACAAACAGGACAGAAATCCTGCTCGCCAACAGGATGCCTAAAATCAACGCATGGAACGCTCATATTAGAGAAATAAAAAAAAATCTTCAACGCTAGAGCGAGTATATTGGAGAAATCTTCCACGACGAAAGAGAATAACCAGAAATACACAGAACTGTCGACAGACCTGGAATATTGAAAACCTAAGTAAAAGCAGCACTGGCCGAACTAAACAGAAACAAGGCAGCTGGATCAGACTGAATTGTAGCGGAAATGCTGACAGCCATAAATGACTTTGGTATAGACAAGATCACAAAATAACAAATGAAATCTACAACTACGGGGATACACCGGAAAGACCTCAGCAGATCTATCTTCATAGTTATGCCTAAGAAACCAGCCACAAACGAAGGCGATCTCCGACGAACACTAATCCTAATGATCCACATGACAAAACTCATAATCCGTTTTCTGATGAATAGAGCGCGCAACAGAATCAGGCCAAATATAGGACGAGAAAAGTGCAGGTTCGTTAAAGACAGCGGAAAAATTAACGCGATATTCAAACACAGAATGTTATCAGAAAGATCGATGCAAAAGCATAAAGACGTGTATTTATGTTTCATAGATTATGCAAAGTCCTTCTACACATGTACACCACAAGGATCGGCTGGAACTGCTCAGCAACGCTGATATATTCGGGAAAGATATCAGATTAATCAAGAACCTATACTGGCAGCAAAAAGCATGCATGCGTATAGGGAACGAGTTCAGCGAATATACAAAAATAGAAAGAGGCGTAAGGCAAGGATGCGTCTTCTCATCCCTCCTGTTCAACCTCTCGAGCGGGATTTACCATTGGCAGCTACAATCTTAACAACATAAGTTACACAGATGACTCAGTACTGGTAGCAGACACGGAAAATAAATTGCAAAATCTTCTAGCGCCAGAGCGTGTGGAGAAGGGACGAAACATAAACTAGAAGGAAACAGAATGCATGGTCATCAGTAAAAAGAAATGGGTTTTGTATGTCGGGAACACTAGAATCAATCAGATACGGAAGTTCAAATATCAATATCTGGGAAGGGTTCTGACAGAGGACGGTAAATGCGTCACGGAGATCCGTAGACATATTGGAATGGCCAAGGACGAATTTCAAAGATGGGGCAGGAGGATTACTTTGGTAACAAAGAAAAGAAAACTAAGCTGTTACGTGACATCTGTCCTTCTTTACGGTTGCTAGTGTTGGACAATTTCTTCAAAGATTATTAAGAGAGTCGTGGCGACTTAGATGTGCTTCTAGAGAAGGATGCTAAGAATATAATGGACCAAGCGCGTGAGCAATGGTGAGGAGGAGGCTTATGTTTACCATCAGGAAGAGGCAGCTGAAGTTTCTGGGACACGTAATGAAGAAAGAGCGCCTGGAGAATCTGAGTCGAATAGAGGGAATGAGAGACAATGGAAAATACCACATGGCATACCTAGATGGCTAAAGCAAGTGGATGACAAAACGTGGTCTAGGGAGGAAGTCGAGGGGAGAAACGTTGTGAGCTTCAATGGCTTGAGGGAGGTGGGAACCAACATCGCCTGCGTCCTGAAAGGACACGGCACACGAAAAGAAAAGAATGCTTCACGATCCTCAGTCGGTTATAGTGAACAGACGAAAGCTTGTAAAAATAATAAGACCGTATGCAACGGAAATTTATAAAACAGGATCTTTTCATTCATAAACAGGTTCGGGGTTTTTGTATATTATTTGAATTGTTCGCGAAGATGGATTTCTCGCCATTTAATCATTAAACTTTGTATTTGTTTTTGTATGAATAATTCATGAATTTGTAAATTAATTGCACCTTTATTGAAATTAAAATAACTGATCCAAGTGCAACTTTCGGATAATAATTCCGACATTACTGTAAATATTGAACAATATAGTTCATGCCACTTTGACAGAAAATCTACCAGTAAAAAACAATTCTCTTATCACTATATTTGTGCATAAACGCAGAATCTTAAAATTCAAATTCAAACTCAGCGTTGCGACTGCACGTTCCAAAACAATAACACATTTCTCATAGCATTTTTCGGATTACAACTCTATTTTCGTTGTCCACTTATTACTGAGAGTAAAAACAAGAACAAAATCTATTTCATACCTGAGGATGTCTGTAGGAAAAGACGAAAGCTTGTAAAAATAATAAGACCTTATGCAACTGAAATTTATAAAACAGGATCTTTTCATTCATAAACAGTTTCGGGGTTTTTGTATATTATTTGAATTGTTCGCGAAGATGGATTTCTCGCCATTTAAATCATTAACCTTTGTATTTGTTTTTTGTATGAATAATTCATGAATATATATATATATATATATATATATATATATATATATATATATATATATATGTGTGTGTGTGTGTGTGTGTGTGTGTGTTTCTGTGTGTGTGTATCTATCATGAGTGAAATTTTGTCTCATGCATGAATCAATTTCACATAATGTCTAATACGGTTTTCTCTGATAATCCACTGAATGTAAGGTTATACATATGTCTTGGCTAGTACTCATATTTATATAAATTGCTCAATACTTTTCACTTATCATTTTATGCATACTTAGGTCCATATGAACAAATTATATTTAATAATAATACGAAAATTTCTACGTGGTTTTCTTGCACTTTCAAAATATACTAATAACTTTTATGTTTAGATATTAGTATCCGAAAATCTAATTCTAGAAACCTGGCATATCTTGTTAATCCACAAGTTCAATAAAATGTTCGGAAAGATTACGTTATACGACCTGGATGCATCGTAATGTCATATGTGCTGGTTTCTAATGATAACACGAGATTTGTAACATTTTTTATTTATAAAAATGTTGTTTTCCATTCCCGATGTTTTGTTTTACTATCAGACTATCTCTTACTGTCAGACTATAAGGCTGGCCGGCAGAGCTGCATCATAGGTCGTCATTACATTATTGGTTGGAAATATACGAGATAGTGTCCTCTGTTCTTGGGAATGACTATTCGAATATATATATATATGTTTACTGTTCAACATATTTCACACATGCATATGTATCAGTCATATACTTGCCCATAGGTGTTACCTCACGAATTCATCATTGACAGCAAATGAATATCTGATGCCAAACCTTCTGCTGGGGGTCATCTCAAGTTATCTCTGTACCTAACTTTCTTTGGCAGTTTGTGCCAAAATATGCTAAAATCTTCAGTAAATAGAACCAATCAGAAAATCCTGTTTCGAATAATAATAATAATAATAATAATAATAATAATAATAATAATAATAATAATAATAATAATAATAATAAATTAACGTGCCTCTAAAGTTTACAACATAATTTTGTATCAGAGTCTCTCTATATTTCTGAGATGAGGCATTATATACATTATTTTCATCATTCGGACTATTGACCTCATCTTTGTCGCCATATTTATCACAACGTTTAGGCCGTTGTACACTCCGGTCTTCTTCAGGTGGTTGGAATTTCGAACTGAACCCTTCATTTCTCTCACTGGGGTATACTGTTCTAGGTTCCACGTGCCATGTTTGATGGATGTCAGTTATCAGTTATCTCCTGTTAATTTTTCTCTGAAAGTTCTCCACTGCCTAAACCGGGTATTGAACTCACACTCTTTGGGTCCTGTCACTGGATCTAACCAACGCCTTTATCCACCCAAGGACACATGGCACAGTGTGGCACATGGCTATATGAGAAATAATGTAAATAATTTTGTATCAATCACCGAAATTTTGACCCTGGTATTTTTGAATCCCGTTCAAAAGTTTAATTATTTTCTTTTTAATTTTTCTTTTAAAAAAAGGGGGAAAAAGATTCGTACCAACAATGCATCCAGAAATAATTCTTGTAACGATCTCTACCGTCAATAGAGTAAATATCAATATAAATTATAGATTGTTAAAAAGGTCTTAAACCTAACTGACTGCAGTGTTGTGATAAAAAGAAAATTATTTAAATTGGAGAATGATTATTCATTGGATCCTTTCAGTCGGTCTTGTTTCAACAGTAGGAAAACAAAAACGTCAGTTGGGAAATAAACAGATTGAGACGGCAAATAAAGTTCAAACCTCAAAGTATTTTTGGACTTATTAGTTTGAATTAGAAAGAAATTACATCGAGAATATCAAAGAGAATTAATGGAAGGAAAGTGTCAAAAGAAAATTCGGAATACAAACAAGTGCAGTGATTATATAATAATGATTTTTTTTTAATTCTTCTCATTCACCGAAATGAATAAAATAAAATGTTTAAACATATAGACGTCATAATTCGAAATTCGTAAATTAGAAAAACTCATTCATTATCAATGCAATATTAATTCAAGATCAGAAAGTCAACTCCGAATCGCATCAATAAACGGAAGTTTTAATCATTAATAACGTCAAATGTAGAATATACAAAAGAGAAAACTACATGGAATTAAAAACGAAAAGCATTTACGTTAATAACTATGAGACAGCATACCTTATCAATAGGAGCTATTTAATTAAATTCTCATTACACGCTTTCTTAACGAAGTGTTCATTAATGAAAGAATGTCGCACAAATGATAAAAAAGGTCTTTCCGTTCACTTTAGTGCCGTGACCAGCACTGGAAAAAATATTTTTGGCATTATTAGTTATACAAAGATATTTTTATCGATCAGAAATTATCAAGATAGTGGTATTTAAAGTAATCTTGACTGGTAATTGAAAATATTTGAAGAAAAACATAAATGTTAATTGCATGAAGAAAAAAGAAAATTATTCAGGAAAATGAAATAAATATTACGATGAATCTTATTTGCTCGTCCTTTGAGATTCGTCACATCCAAAACACTAGTTCCTCAAATATCCTATTGTTGCAAACTATATATATATATATATATATATATATATATATATATATATATATATATATATATATAATGGATTTTCCCGTCGCTTTCGACGTATGAGGATCTGACAGCTTAGTTGATTCAGTTATGTAATTATGTGCGGCAAATTTAAGTGGCATTTAAGACCCACTAATGATTTACAAAGGATTCTACATATGGCGCAAGAGTAAGGATTGTGAGATGAGATCACTGTTAGATTGGCTGACCTTTTAGTTCTTGCTCTCGCTTCTTGAAGATGATTCAGACAAGCAGATTGAAAACTGCTGAGTCTACTAAAACACGTTGATCTCCATTCTACCCGCTCCAAGGCTAGGCGCTCAAGGGTGTTATGTGGTACATTGACAGCTGACAAGCTGCTTTTCAGCTTGTCTTTGTAGCTTAACTATAGGCGTCCTCCATTCATGTATCCCTCACCTAACTCCTGTACATCAGGATCTTGGGTATTTTGTCATCAGACATTCTCTAGACATGGCCAGTCCACCGTAACTGAGACTGTATGAGAAAAGTCTCTATTCCTCCAATATTACATTTGTTAAATCGGTCTACTTTCTTAAGGTTTAACACCACAGATTGCACGCAGACACATTTTATGAAAGTATCCAAGTGGCATATATGGTACCTGTATGGAGTCCACGACTCTGAGCCGTACAAAAGGATGGCAAGTACAACATATATATATATATATATATATATATATATATATATATATATATATATATGTATATATATATATATAATGGACTCTTCCGTCTGTTTCGACGTATGAGGATCTGACAGTTTAAATAATTCAGTTATGAAATTTTGTGCGATAGTCTTACGTGGCACTTAAAACCCGCTAATGATTTACAAAGGAGGCTACATAGGGAGCAAGAGTTGGGATTTTGTGATGAGATTAGTGTTAGATCAGTTAACCTTTTAGATCTTGCTCTCACTTCTTAAGGACGATTTAGACAAGTTGACTGAAAACTACTGAGTCCACTAAAACATGTTGAACTCTATTCTACCCGCTCCAAGCCTAAGCGCTCAATAACATTTCTCCTTAGATTAAAACATACTTTCTTTATGTTAAATAGCGTCCCTTTATGTGAAGGGCCTCAAAAATTTATAATCATATTTTGCAGCTATATTATCAGGTTTTTGCTGATGAAATTCTGACGTAGATCGTAGAGGATTGTACAAAATGTATGTATATGATTTCTTTACCCGGTGAGATTGGAATCTGTTCTTCTCAGCAGTGTAAATTTCTTGTATGACTAAATATATTTTGTCTAGAGAAACTGTATTTTACCCATTTTCAAAAATGATATTTTGTGCAGGATATTGGTTATATTTACATGACGGAGATTTTTTAATTTGATTGTAAGTATATGATGAATACTTGACAAGTTTTACATAAGTTTGCATTATATTTTTTTATTACTTTTATATAATAGAATTTTATCTAGTTGATTTAAAATAAATGAATAGATATGATTTCATCTTACTTATCCGCTTGGATGTATTTTGATCATTTTTGTTGTTTCGATATTTCTCTACATTACAAGTTGTTCCTTTTAAGCGCGGAACAGTAATTCGTGGTATTAGTGCCATCTCAGAATTATTTATTATGTCCCGTCGTTTTATATATCCTCTTAATGAGCACGTTTTCCGTCCTGTTAGTTTCTTCATTCTTCTATATCGATGTGTAATACATTATCTTTGTTAATGTATATTTTTTCTTGGACAGTTTTTTTTTTAATCACGATCTACCAAAGCTAGGGGATAAAGCCAATAAGACACAAAAGGTTACTACTTGCGGAAGTATTAGAAAGCAAAAACACTACTAAGGAACGAGAACAAAAGAAGAGTAACAATGAGAACAAGAGATAGAGAGTGACATTGTATTTAAACCTTTGAAGATTAAAGTTGGCTGTAAAGAATGAAGCCGGAAGTGAGTCCCACAATTGAGAAGTGCGAGAAAGTAAACTGTTAGCATAGAACTTACGGTTACGGCAACTCAACACTAAATTGACGAAATCTTGTCGCTAATGTAGTAGTCCGCTTAAATTCGTACCATAATGAAGAGCTCATCTGAACAATTACCATTAAATTATTAATAGAAAAGTTACTTGGATGTAACTTTACGATAGTGTGAAAGTGACTGAAGCTGAGACTGCAGATCAGATCAAATAATATTACTGATTCTTATTTCGACTTTATAATTAAATATCAATATACATATATATATCACAAGCACCATATCATATGTAGCAGCAATATTCTAAGTATGGGTGAATGATAGATTTATAGATATGTCAAATATGTAAGATTGTGGAGAGAAAATTTGTCTGGCAAGACACAATGTATCAAATTTCTTAGTAGCTAACCAACCAATAGATCTAATACAGTATTTCCACTTTTTTTCAGTCCGAGAAAGTTAACCCAAGAAGATGCAAAGAGTGGTTCTCCTGAATGTTAGAAATATGGTGTGGGTCGGATGCACATAGATAATTACCAGAAGATCCAAAAAACTGGACTTTCAAGATGACATCCATTTCACGATTTGATACTAGATCAGTTTCAAATATTTGTCCGGAGAATTCGTCGCTTTTCAACTTATGTGGAAGACCTGCATGCCAAACCTTGTCTAAAGCTTTTGAGACGTCTAAGGAAACATCTAGAGCTTCACTATTCTTAGATAAGGGCTTGATGGACTTTTTCCGCAATTATCGTCAGTACATCATCAGTAGATCTATAGAAACGTAAGCCATATTGTTTTCAGAAAGAAATCCCTGTGATTTGAAATGCTTAACCAATTCTGCATTGATTAGATCCTGAAGTAGTTTCGTAAAACGTAGGAGAATGCTATTAGGCCGATATTTGGAAGTGTCGGACAGTTCAACTCTATTCTTCAAAACTTGATGAGGATTCCCAACAAGCAGAAATAAGAGCCTACGGAGCATTTATTATAGAGTTTAAAGAACTGGACTTATTTTGGGAGAAGATTTCTTAAGGATTATTACAGAGACACCAAAAGGTTCAGATGATTTTTGAGGATACAGATTAGTGTTGATAGTAGAAATCATAGACTGGGCTATGTGCATATGACTCAACAGAATCTCAGTTCTAAATGAGAAGTTAGGCAACGATACGTAAGATTATTCAAGAGTAGAGTTTAAGGATAATATACTGGCGAAACGTTCCGCTTTATCACCAGAAGATGTAAACACTACAAATTGATTGAAGAGATAAGGAATAAAAGGTTTGCTCTTATATAAAACACTATTACAGAGCCGCCTATTAATCACGAGAGCCAATGATATTAGATACAATTCTGTCAGCAAAGACTTAGCGCCTTCGACGTCTTGTTTATATTTTATGA
Source organism: Acanthosepion lycidas (assembly GCA_963932145.1). Taxonomy (NCBI): domain Eukaryota; kingdom Metazoa; phylum Mollusca; class Cephalopoda; order Sepiida; family Sepiidae; genus Acanthosepion; species Acanthosepion lycidas. Next base: position 18,529,695 of record OZ010578.1, on the reverse strand, counting down.
TTTTCGATCACAAATAGACGTCTGTAATTATGAGAATTGCCACGCTAGTCTAGACAGACCTATCGGTCCCTACGGACTATACGGTAGAGCGTTCGGTTGAAATCCATGGAGAAGATTGCGGTTATTTTCGAGAAGGAATGAAAGCATCTATGCCGGTTTTAAGTAAAGAGGAAACCTCAGTGCCTGAATTCTCAAAGGTTGAAAATGTCATTTCAAGGGTTATCTCGAAGAAAGTTACCCATTGAATCCAAATCAGTATGCCGGTAATGGAAAGAGGTCATACAAGTAAGAGGTTACAGTCCTATAGATGATTGAAACGAAATATAAATAGATAATACAGTTATGCGAGTTGTCATAAGTAAATAGTTTCGAAGGGCTATGAGAGGAAGTAAGAAGAGAATTCTGATACTAGGGAAACAAGTAGGGGCATCCAGGATTTGAATATGGGTTTGAGCAATGGGAAATTTGAATGTTTGAATACCGCCAACATCGGTAACATTAGAATGTTTAAGCCACGTGTCGATATATGGATTAAAATCACCAAACACAAATGTGTTCGTATATGGATGTCTATACTGTCAGAGATTATGTAATATACTGCAGTCTTGAGAAGAGAGGAAGCAATAAAAGAAAAAGAGATAGCAATATGAGTGGAATAATTAAAGTCGAAACCACATACAATAATGGGCAGGGGACCTGAGAACCAATTCCCTTGCCATTGGAGGATTATTCCGGATATAAACACCAAAGCCATCCATGTGAATGCTGGGATATTTTCAGCAAAGTTGAATAGATAATGCATTGGTTGCAATGGAATTATTTAAATTGATTTCACCGAGTGTAAATATATTTGGTGACCGTTCCAAGAGGTAAGATTCTATACTGCTGAAGTTTGAACGGATACTACAAACATTGGAGAAAGAAACTTTGAGTTGTGTAGGCGGTTTTATGTTTACTGGTTTTCTCGTGTTTCTTTTTATTGAATTTGTCATGAGGGATTTGTATTGATGATAAAGAAAATGACGAATATACTTATCAATCTATGTCGGCAATGGTAATAAAAATATAGCTAGAACATGGCTGAGAGCAGAGCCAATGTGGCCTATTTTATTTGCGTTCCGTATTTATTTGTACAATGTGTTATATTCTGTGACATAAATTCCCATCGGCTGTTGTTTCTTTTTCCGCTTTGTCAGAAAATTAATCTATCATGCATTTCTTTTTTTTTTACTTGTCAAGAGTTATCTCGTATGATTTCGATTATGGATGGTGCTGAGGTTTATCATCATGTATTTTCGATTTTTCGTTGTGCGTTAGTTCATTGTATGCACGTTTAACACTATCCGTATACTTCCCCTTCAAATTCTGGTGACTCAAAATTGTATTGCAATTTGGTTACTGCCTTAACTCTCTACATTTTCCCTATTTTCGCTCTCTTTCTAACTTTTCATATCAGGGGAAGGTGGTCGCTCTTGGGTTTATTTTACAATGGAAAACCTTATACCTAAATCTCTCAATGATCGCTATGTAGTCGTTTTAATTCTTATTTTCTTCCTTTTGCCATCTAGCTGTCCATATACGTCATGAGTGACCTTGAAACCAAGCGTTGTCTCTTGATCATTCGCCATGCAGATTTGGAACCATTTTTCACCGCGTTCATTATGAGTCCCTAGTCCGAATTAGGCAACTAATTCACCATTTCTCTTCTTTATTTTTGAATTCATGTATCCAATGACGATTATGATTTTTTTTGTGATTTGTATTGACGTTTATTATTGTTTTTCGTACAGTAAAATCTTTAATTTCTTCGTCTGTTTCTGATGCCGGTGAATGCAAATTACGATGAATATTTATAAGGTTTTCCCTTTCTATAGTTCAGTCGTTAGTATACAAAACCCCATTTCTTCATATGTTGGTTTAATATATGTTCTGCTCTTTCGCATTTCCTCTCAGCCTGCATTTAAATCTATCTTTTTCTCTCTTTTGCCAACGCCGAAAATATTAACCTTTAAGTTATTCATTTCCTGGTTCATATAATTTAACTGGACATTTTTGAATTAGACTTCTGACATTCCATGTCCCTAAATCTGTTTGCTTAAAGCAAGTAATCGCTGGAGGACGATAAGAAAACTGAAGGTACTTTCTTCTTATTGGATGGAATGTCTGCCAAAGAAGAGGGACGGGAATCTCAACAGTACCGGAACACAGGATAACGGCGAGCAGGGGACGTACAAGGCATGGAAATACCACGCGTACGGGACGAACGCAACCGATGGACCGGAAACACAAACATGGATGAAGGAATTTAAAATCACGCTGGGTAGCACAAACAAAAATCCTCAATAACCTTTGACAATACCCTTGTGGGAACAATGCACCGTACTGCCAAGCTCTGTATCGGACCTTTGTTACTAGCTGAGTTGACTATATACTGCAAGGCCACCAACTCTCAACCGTACAGCTCACAAATGATTTCAACATTTTCGAACCTTTACTGGGAGATCCATTGCTGTTCACCTGAATTCTGGAATCAGCCGGATGTCAAACTGTCCAATCGTCATTTTCTTCGAACAGAAATAGTTATTTTATTTTCAAATATACAACACTTAGTGATGATATTTTCATTTGGGGAGTATTTTACATGCGAGACACGTCCAAATACGTTTTCGCCCTAGACGTAAGCCATTTTCTCTAGTGCTAAAATTTGAGAGTAATTGATATTCTTCAGATTGATAGTAGAATGTTTTCGCATTACCTTCTCTATTGTGTTGTTTTTTTAGAAATCACATCTACCTATCTGGTCGTTGACATTTCAAGAATCCCTCGTTCTTTGAAAGGTCTTATTTTGCATCCTGCATATTTTCCATCAACCTGTTATGATTCATCATTCGAATTCAGTGAGGAATGTTGATAATGATATTTTATCATCCTGGAAATAAACATACAAAGTGCATCCTCTAAAACTAAGTTGCCACCATTGATGATATGTTTCATCATTCTAAAATCAGCATTATAAAAACGATACTTCCACCACAAGCAAAGTAGAGTGGGGTAAACAGAACGACACAGACGTTTCATCATCGCTCCATAAAAATCGACAATTGACGGTTTTCAAGCACTACTCTTAACAACGAAATTCTCGGAACAGGGAAAAACGTGTAAACACAAACTTTTAAAGTAACAAAAGAAACAATAACACTGAGAACATTTTTTACCATCCGCAATACCAATAGTGTAATTAACATCACGAAAAGAAAAATACACATTTCTTGTCAATAATGCCAACAGGTGTTCCAAAATCTTATTGTTTTTTTTATCATTGTACGTTTTATTCATTTCATTTTCAGTAAAGAATAGTCAAAAGGAATCCTCTATCAACTACATATACATATAACAATGGGGTAATTATTTTTACAACTACACATGAATTCCCTTACATACCTAACACACACGCAATAAATTATAGTGGGGGGTGTCGGGTTACATGCTCACCGGATTTAAGTTTCAATTCAGTTAAATTTCTCAACACTATTTTTAAAAATTTCATCTTTACTTGACTTTCTTCAGATAACGTGAGAAAAGAAAAACATAGATAAATATCCCACTTTTCAGATTCGAACATTTAATAAACTCCATCGACGATAATCAGAAATTCGTATTTTATATAGATTTTTCTAATAAGCCCTTCGATGTTGCGTTTTGCTTGAAGTGAGGCTGTGGCTATAAATATAAATGAATAAAAATAGACCTTGATACCAAGTCACTTTCAAAGAAAATTTCAAATAGATACTTTAACACTAAATTGACGTGGCATCTTGATTTCAGCCACATCCCCTATTCCTCCAGTATGCAGCTTCTCTGTGACTTTT
>OZ010578.1:18493326-18520826 GCA_963932145.1 Acanthosepion lycidas | reverse complement strand
CTAGTTTTTTTTTTTTCTTTTTTTTTTAATTAATATAGTCTTTTATTGTTTAGATGTAGTTTTGTCAAATTTATGTTGCCTTCAGATAAACACTTTTCGGTGTTAGTAATAAGAATTATTCTACCCACTACATCAGTGGGTAGAATAATTCTTTGAGTTTGCAGTATTTTGGGGGATTTTTGTTTCGCATTAGATATGAAACAGTGTAGTGAAGTATCTTGAAAGTATTTTTAATATATTCCTTCTCTTCGTTTAAATATTGAGGGCTGAAAATAAGTAGTATACAATGATAATTCCGTATTTTATTTTGTTATGATAAGAATAGAAATTTATTTGATCAGATTTATAGTTCATTTTTGGTGGATATTAAATTTTAGCCTGCTGTGAATTCGGTGTAATATAATGCCAGGGAAAGATAAAGTATTGTTTTTTTTCCATTTCGTACGAAAATTCTATTTTACAGATGCTTCGTATTAGTCAGAAATCTGCAGTTATAGTAAACATGGAGAAAGATGACGTTTTTTTTTCATCGAAATTCTCTTCATTTTTGTCGCATAATTTCCTAATTAAATATATTTTCCTTCTTGTCTATTTTCAAATGAGAAATATATCTACATGTAAATGTATACATTATCTAATTTTTTTGTGTTTTTATAATTTATACCCTTTTTTATTCTTCAATGTCGAATTCCCAACATTTTCTCATGATATTCGAATGTCTTAATAGTATTTTTAGAAAAATATTATGTTTCTCTACAGAAAAAAAAAAAAAAACAATTGCAAAAGTATTATATCAAACTTATTTACAGTTTCTTCTTAGCAAAGGTTTTTCGTTGCTTCTTTAAATCCTTTTCTATGAGATTTGCAACATTTCTGCTTTCCTTTCTTCTTCATTATAGTCTTTTGATCCTTGATTATATACTCCGAAAGATGATAAACAGGAAATTTCATCATTTAAACATTTTTTGTTGAGATTTTAATATTATTTCTATATTATCCCTATATTTTCCTTTTGATTTTTCTCCTCTCCCTTTTGACCTTTTCTTCTTACTTCACTCTATAAGAAAACATTCACCTCTCTTTATCGTTCTTATTCCTTCGGTGATATTTCTTTCTCAACACAGCATGGTCATTATCCTTTTTCTTATTTACCTTCTGTTATTTCCGTTGTTATATAATTGTAAAAGAAAAACTTGGAATTGTATTAGAGAAGTTAGGTTGTCTTTTCCATCATTCATCTTAAATCAATGCATTCAAAATGGTAGCTTCTTGCACTTAAAACAGACACAGATCTAAAATATTAATCTCTATCGATCACCAAACCGCTTATATGCTATAGCATCACCACATAACGAGTAAATAATTTAGCTCCCTAAAACCTTAATTCTTGGACATTAACCATTATTGGAACTTAGCCATTTACTCTGCTTGCAAAAAATTAAAAAAAAAACGCGAGGTACATTATGAACTGGTTCAATGTTGATCCACAGCTTTTTTTAAGTAAATATGTGTGCAATGGTCGATCAAGAGTTCCGTTGTTCATTGGATTTTGATCTGGGTTTTCCAATATATAATTTTCAAATTTGGTGAATAATATTCAACACTCAATTAAGTGCATTGGCAAGGAAGGGGATTAATTTAATCCCTGAACTACGGTAGACAATCTTTTATATTTTTTGCTTTATTATTATTATTATTATTATTATTATTATTATTATTATTATTATTATTATTATTTTCTTTGCTTTCTGGCGTTTACACATTTCTTTCCGGGTCCCACCCAGGGACCTAAGGTTAGAAATGGCATCATGACATTTTCACTGACAAAAAAAATAATAAAATAAAATAAAATAAAAATTACATAGATAAAGCCCTTCGTAAAGTATGGGCTGTACTTGTCAGAACAATTTTTTGTATCTCCTTGAGGCATGGGCTTCCAGGAATCCCTGCAATTAGTCTACTGCAATTTTTTCCAACCAGTCCTAGGGCTCCAACTATAACAGGGATTGTTGATGTTCCCATATGCCACATTTTCGAGATTTCTATTTCAAGGTCCTTGTATTTTGACAGCTTTTTGAATATCTTCAAAGATACATTGCAGTCAGCAGGGACTGCCATATCAATAAGGAGGCACCGTTTTTGTTTGTGGTCTTTAATAACAATTTATTATTTTTATTGTTATTGTTATTATTATTATTATTATTATTATTATTATTATTATTATTATTATTATTATTATAAGTAGTGGTAGTAGTAGTGGTAGTAGTAGTGGTGCTGTTTATACTGTTAATAGTTCATACATATATATATATTTATTTACAGTTGTGTAATGGTTAGCAAACTTGTCTCGCTAGAACATTTCCGACTGAATAATGAGTTCGATCCTCACTGTGTGCCTCATACTTTAGGCTTTGTGCCACATCTAAGCTACGCTTGGAAAATGGAAAATCAATATATTCACAGTGATACCTTATTACGAAAAAAATATGACAACGTACATGCTTAAATATCAGATACCTTTAAGAGTTCACAGGTACTAGACACACAATAGTAGGAACGCTTTCACAAATTTCTTGAATATACAATTGAAATAATATTATGTTTTGCTATGAAGAATTATGGGTTTGGCCTTTAGTTGTAAGTCCCATAGGTTCTCAGATCCCGGAATATAATCTTGCATTTTTCCAATTTTTTTTTTATTTATTTTTTTATTTTTCTTTGCACCAGAGAGTCACACCCAACATTTGGCATTTCTTCATTTCTCTTTTCAGGACGAGGATTAGGAAAGAATATATTACTATTAATCTTAGTTCTTTTTTTATATTCGATACTGGTTCATAAAATGTTTTATAGAAAAAATCTAGCATAGCCGATATATATATATATATATATATATATATATATATATATTTGCTTGGATTGATGTGAGTTTGTGACCGTGTGTTTCCCGCTTTTGCGATCGTCATACAAATCGAGCTTTCTAATAAGTACCGCACATATAATATATAAATAATTATATATATATATATATATATATATATATATATATATATATATAGTGTAACCCGGATGTAAGAGAGTTGTCGGGACAGGAGAAGAAGTCTCTTATATCCGATTTTCTCTTATATTCGACTTTCTCTTATATCCGTGTTTGGTCTATTTTATATACATTAACACAGGCTCTAATTTGGGACCAGAGAAAATCTCTCTTATATCCGCGTTTCTCTTATATCCGGGTATCTTATATCCGGTTTACACTATATATATATATATATATATATATATATATATATATATATCTGAGACCTTTTAACTTCTGCATTTACAACGATAGAATTCTACCTAGGGTGAAGAGGTCAGTTTAAATATAAATATCCCAATGTGTCTAATTATTTGCTTGTCCAAGACAGCGACGAGTTTGTGCGAATGATAGTTGCTTATTCGACCGAAGTTATATATATATATATATATATATATATATATATATATATATATATATATATATATATATATATATATATATATTATATCTCCTAGATTGTCACTCTTCCTCAGATTCTTTATTTTTTGTATCATGGCGCTGTATTTGAATATCTCATCAATTCTCTACGAGTGAGATGATTATAAATATTCTTGTGCTTTACTGTTGTACAAAAGGCTTTAGGTTATTTTTAAATATGTGGTATATTTGAAAAAGTCTTACACGTTCAACTTTCTATTACTTATACTCTGTGCCACTATGAAAAAAAATCATCTATGAAAATGCTGGATGCTTTTAAACCATTTTCGCACAGAATATTGAAAGCATTAGGTACACACATATTCGGAGTCAGTTTTTTTTTTTTTTTCAATACGTTTAGTAAAAGAATAACTTTGTAATCTAAATGCAGAATGTTCTTTGATTTTGTATCTTCTATATAATTACAGTGACGTCTTCTTAACTTAAGTCTGACCAATTAGAGTTATTCAATTTTGCAGGTATTATGCAGTATTATCAAAAGGCTTTTTCGATCTTATGCAGATCATTAGGGGCATTTATAAATTTGCTTGAAGGATTGCAACAGACATGCATTTTTTTTCGGGGTCGAATTACTATTGTCATCCATCATGCTTTTATCATAGCGTTTACCTCGTTGTGTACATCGCACTATCTTGGGTGCATAGACCGACTAATATGAAGTGTAAATTATTAAATCAAACCTAATTAGACATATTCAAAAAGAAGTTTAAAACTGTTGGTCTGAATCCATTATCTTAATTATTTACTCTGTCTACAACCGAGATAATGTCTTGATTTTGTTGGAATTATTATAACTTTTCAACCGTTGAGCACTCTGATATTCTTCAAGGTACTGTAGTTCCCGTTAATCAACAAGAAATTTCGTAATAAAACCATTATTTAATCTGAGGCTTATAGATTGCTCTCGCATTGTTGTCCATATTTAGAGATAACTTGCATTGTTATTTTTTAATAATGTTATTATTAGTTCTGTATATCCAGCATCGATCTCAGCAAGAACCGGACAATGGATCCTATTAGCAATGACTACACTACCAAATCCAGACACTAACGTAGGACATTCCTGAGGCTAGCAACTCGAGTTTTGGACGTAAATTTCTTATTACTCTGCTGGTGTTGTCGCTATCACTGCCGTACTGCCACTCTTGATTGCCTCCACAACAAGTTGACATTCTTACTGCTGCAGCTATTGAAGCATTGCTGGCAATTCTTGTTTCCTCCACGACCTGTTCCCTTTCTTTCTCTATAAATAACTATCTCTATCTCTCTCTCTCTCTCTCTCTCTCTCTCTCTCTATATATATATATATATATATATATATATATATATATATATATATATATATATATATATATTGGAAACAAACTGAGCCTGTCATATTAGACGGAGCCTGATCTTGCTGCAGTCGCTCTCTCATAAACCTGCCGTCGCCTTCCTCTCTCTTTTTTACAAATACTTTCATGATAACTGCTCCGATTAGCTGCTTTCGCTGGTTCCGAGATTTCATGAATTTAAGCGTTTACACCCTTTTACTGACGAAACTTTTAAATGTAGCCGTATCTTCTACTCCAATAGCTTCAAGGCTCGCACCTCTCGCTTGTGGAACTTCTTCCCCTTTTCCTGTTTCCCTGAGAATAGTTGAAGCAACTATTCAAATGTAATGTCAATCGACGCCTCCAGATGCCTAGATCTATCCCCTAACCTTCTCTTCATCCTTTCCTCTATTACTCCTATTTGCTCTCGTTCCAACACTCTGTAACCTTTTGAGTGCTAGTTGCGTTCCGCCTTGCTTGCGTTGAAACACTTTACAAAAAAGTATATGCGCCTACTTTTTCAAACGTCTGATTCTTCAGTGTTTTTATCTCTTTAATATTATTACTTCCTTCCAGAATAGGTTGATGTCTATCCCATCTCTTTCTCTCTCTCTCTCTCTCTCTCTCTCTCTCTCTCACACACACACACACACACACACACTTCAGCTATTTCAGAAAAAAAGTATCAACTTATGCTAAGCCTTTTGTTAGACCGTCAGGTGTATATAACCGCTTTCACACTTAAAAAGTTTAAAATGACTTCGATAGAACGATGAATATATGTTTTTCGCGAACCTTGTGGACTGGGGCACATAATCACAAACAAAGGTCTGTACCAAATAACTGAATTGTTATCACTTCAAAACTTGCCAGAAGAGCAACAACTAATATGATTATCACATGAAAATGAAAGTGGAAATAATAGTAAAATGAAGATTTTTGATGTTCTACAATATATCAAACAAAAGTTTAGGATGGAAACTACCATCAATAGTGGAAGAATCAATGAGAGTTACTGGACTTGACAAAAACTTACTTTCTGAAATAATGTTTTTAGATGAATATTTTAATGATTTTAACCCATATCAGGACAGACTACACGAAAATGAAAGTAGAGTTTCTTATATATAGGGTAACGGATAATATAAAAATACCAGTAAGAAGTATAGGAACTACAGTTGTTTCTCTGGACCAAATACTCAAGTTGCTCTCAATATTTGTCTAAGATTTGAATAGTTTACCCTTGGATTTTTTATCTGTCTGAATTTTCAAATTTTTTTTTCTAAATCTTATTTTAGTATTCTCAAAATGCCACTTTTCCTTGCATATACAACACACAAACTTTACAGTTGCTATCTGTTGTCAACTTATTCAAAAAATCTTGGGTTCATTGCGTCAACCTTCATTATCCATATTATGATGAGTGTTCTATTAGACTTGCGAGCGTCTAGTGCGATATAATATGTAGAGATGAAACAATGACACATACATATATTACGCACAATGACAAAAGCCTGTCTATATCTCTGAGATGAGGTATTATGATTACTTGCATTATTCAAGAACACATGGCCAAGTGGATTAGTGAGACATCCGGAAGAGGTATGGCATGTGTAACTAGACAATTCTACCTCTTTTCACGAAGTAAAGTGTTCGGTTCGAAATTCCAATCACCTGAAGAAGGACGAAGAATGACCGAAACATTGTGCATAGGGCAATGAAGATGAGGATAATAGTCCAAATCATGTAAATAATGCAATGACAAAAGTATATTTCGAAAAGTGAAATAAAATTATTTGGCAGGCAACACTTGATAGTAATTTTGAAGACACCCATCACGCATGAATTATGCACTTCCCAGGCCACGCTAATTTCTTTTTTTTATCCAGATTTTTATCCTGTTCTATTCTCATTTAGTGCTCTAATGGAAACTTTACCTTAATTACTGTACAATTAGTTTTTATTTATTTTATTTACATCACTAGGTCTAGTGCTCTGATCTGCAACTTGGGATATGATTAAGATCCCAAGTCTATCAGAACACATTATCCTGGTTTTAACTCTCTCATCTTTTTTCATTTGTCTCCACATCGTTGTTTGGACATTGATCTCTTCATGATAGTACCTAATCAATGCTCATTTTTTTTTTAAATTCTTTGTTAAATTACTACATTCACTTCATATATGATTGACAGTTTAATCAATGCATGCAGACAGGCAGCATTTTGTTTTTAATCATGTTTTTGCCCATCACGTATTCCGTCCCAATTCACATCTCAGTTATTTTTAGATATTCCCAGTCCAACTTGCATTTCGCACAAGAATTCCCAAAGCAGCTTAAAATTGCTTTTGTCTCATTGCTTCTTCATGTAGATATTTTTCTTAATTTCCATTGACTTTTCATAACAGTCGTGTCTGATAGTTTTCAGAAAAGATCAAATAAATTGAAAACTTTTCATTAATTTAACAAGATTCTCAGTCTTCTAACTGATTTTCATAATATTGTTGTCCCCGTGGTTTCAAGTCAATCATCCTTTTCTATTTTCCTACCTCTTTGAAAAGCACTTCAAGCTCGCTAATATTATATATTTTTTAATTGTATCCATTTTCTGTCTATAGCACATTTTCATTGATTATCTCTGCCAATCTGCTGTCTAAGAAATTAATTTTCTTCGATTTTCTAATTCATCTTCTCCAAGTGGTTTCGGCATTTTCCTATGTGTGCTAATTCATATTCGTACGCTTAAGCAGATTCCCTATTCCCTTGGCGAAATCTTGGAAATATTCGCATTTTATTTTCATCATCACTTAGTTATATTTGTTAGATGCATGCCAACTACCTGTTAAATTATATTTTATTCTTGTCTTGGAATTTTTCTAATCATTATAAGATATTCGATAGAAATTAATTTTTTTGGCATCTTTATTTTTGATGCATATATTATACATAAAATATAAAATATTTCCTAACCACCAATTATCTGTGGCGTCTAAAAGATTTACTTACTTCTTAACTTTTTATATGAATTCCATTTTCAAAGAATGATTTTTTCTGCAATTATCTTCGAATTCTGTGTTGTAATTTCTAGAGTTCTCGTTTCGTAACATAATGCATTATTAACACGATATCTGAAATAATCTATTGCAATAATCAAAATATATTTTACCTATCTTTAACCAAAATAATTTTGACAGATAAGGTTGCTTGTGTTTTTTTATTGTTATAGTGGGACACACCTATTCTATAGTTAATAGACTCTCCGACCTATAATAAGTAGGAGTATTAAGAGGAAAGGGTCGCTCAGTCAATCTATGTCGTACGACCATTTGTTGGATACTAAAGTATCAGCAACCACAATTAGATTTCTCTGCGTCATTACCTATTATATCAAGTTCCTAACGTTTTGTATTTTTGGACCGACTTAGTACAAATAGAAGCCTCCACTGTGAAACCCCTCCATAACATTTATACAATTTATACCAAATGAGATTATTTTATAATGATAACAGAATATGTTCCTTGATTTTAATGTGATTGAAGACAAACATCGGTTGGAGTAATATAAAAAAAAATATTGCTTACTGAGAGCAATAGTCCAACGAAGTGACGTTGGTGCATTCAACTACGAACGCGAATTTATCCATCACGACACTCAGTTTGATAAGCTCATGTCAGGTACATGCATCACAGCTAAATTTGGGAACATTTTTTGAAAACAGCATAACATAACCTTGTCGCCACTTAATAGTTTCCCAAAATATGTAGACAAAACTCGCAAGTAGACATGTTCGCTAATTCTTACAACGTAACAAAAATCAACCATCTCAGTACATGGTCTGGAATCTCCACCAATAGCCCAACAGACAGGCACAGTCTGTGAATTCAATCTATAAGGAGGGTGGGTATGGACAATTTCATTATATTTCGTTTTTGCTATGGTCACAGTCCCTACCGAATCTGCGGGAAGACCTAAGTCAGGCAGTAGTGTGCTGTTATCGCCACATTTCATCGTTTGTCCTACCTCTAAGAACATCAATAGTGTTACATAGACAAAGTTCTTCTTAGTGTGAGGGCTGTACTTATCATATTTTGTTGTATTTCTCTAAAGCTGGGATATACATGGATTTTTTAAATGTGTTGTTAGGTTCATTTTTTATCATTTCAAGCTAAACTACGATGACTGGTGATATTCTTGTTTTAAATTTCTACATTTTTTTCTATTTTTATTTCCAGGTCTTCATACTTCAACAGTTTTTTTTTTAAATCCATTGGTTGCTTTGTTACAGTCCGCTGGGTAAGCCATATCAATTAGCAGGCAAGTTTTTTCTTTTAGATGTTGACATTTATCCTCGGTTTGTTTGATTCAATCTTCCTGTCTGTAAAGAAGGTTTAATTCCATAGAATTATGATTTTTCAATTTTTGTAACAGGTGGTACTTAATTTTGTTTTGATTTCTGTTGCATTCGCATTTCTTTGCGATGTAATATCCACTCGAGCAGCTCCTTCTTAGAATAATGCTTCCATGATCACTACAATCATAATCTGATCAAGTCTAGCCTTTTCAAAATATCACCATAAAATATGTCTCTTACATTTGGAACTTGGGACTTAAATACCTTGTTTCGTTTCTTCCCGCGACAGCTAAACGCGGGTTAAAACAAAGCCTTGGGCGATAGCCAGTCTAGGAGAAAGTCTATTTTGAATACATTTTTTCTAAGAACTGGTAGTAAATCACATATATTAATAAGAAGTTCTCTTGACTCACCACTGCCTATATCCTGAAGTGATATGGCATCAAATATTATTATGATTATTTAAATGAAAAAAAAGAAAGAGAAAAATTTCACTGTAACTTTTTTGTAGTATTTCCAAATGAAAGTATAAATAATGTTCTAAAATACTGAAAGAAATTTAAAAAAATCTTTTAGATTTAAATAGACAATAGTTGAATATGTTTTGGAAGAGCATTCTTGCTTGCAATCAATATTCGATTCATAAATAAAGATGACAGTATAATATAAAATTGTTATTCATTTTGTATAAAACCAAAATGAAAAAGAAACCCAACTTTACTCGCATTAAGTAAATTTTATTCCCTTTTTAACACAGGCGTATTGTATTGGATTCAAGGAATAAAGTTTTGAGCGATGTATTTATAATTTGTTGAGTATTTTAATCATTGTCAAAAATGTTATATAAAATTATAACCTTCTTTTTTTAAAGTTAGGAAATGAATAGGCAAATAAACTGTAAGCTGAAAGAAAATCAGTTGCAGCTGCTCGACATGTTTGACCATGCCCACATTTCTCAATTCTTACTCCTGCTTCCGCTAATGTTGTTTTTGAAGGCCTGTGCCTTTCAATATTAGATGTTCCCATATTGTATTTATATCTATGATAGGCCTACTAAGGAGGTCCTCATAGCTTAGCATATTTCGATGATATTCTCAAATGTTTAACTCTACAATGTTTCTTCCTTGAACAGTATGTTCACTACAATCAGACAATGTTCATTCGAATGTGAAAACAATGCTCCGGGGTTGAAGCTCATAATTGCAAAATATATTGGCAGGTGTTTAGCAGGTATTGAAAAATATAGTTTAAATATAATTCTAAATAATAATAATAATAATAAAGTCTTTGTGCCTCCCTCACAAGACATAAGGAATCTTAAATTTATACCATTTTAAATTACATTTTTCCTTTTCTTTGATTTTATTTTACGTCCCATTGACTTTATTTAACTTGAATTATTTCATTTTAATTTCTTCTCTTTCCTTTCCTTTCCCTTCTCCTCTTTTCTTTTTTTTTTTTTTTTTTTTTTTTGTCAGATTGTCTTTTATGGTATATTTACCACACCTCCAACGAAACCTTCCTTTCATTTCTGTTTTCTTCTAGGCACAATATATGATTGTCGATGCGTATATATATATATATATATATATATATATATATATATATATATATATATATGAAAGTGAACATAGAAGGCGACAGTCTGTTACCTGCTAGATGCAATCGTCAGCTCTGACGATTACATCTAGCATGGAACAGACTGTCGCCTATAAGTGTTGACTTCTATGTTCACTTTAATATTTACACACGCTCTATCCCTGATATCCCATAAATATAGCACATCTTAAGACAATATTTCTTCATATATATATATATATATATATATATATATATATATATGTGTGTGTGTGTGTGTTTGTGTTTGCATGGTTAGGGATCATATAGACTGTTTTTTCCTCTTGCATATGGCTACATGTGCACTGATCTGATAATGTTCTGCTTTTTAACTGATTTCTCTTTAAGTGAAACTTTTTAACAAATTATCTTTTAGTGGCTAACATGTTGAGAAATGACACCAAATGTATTTTTTCCTTATCTTTGTCGATTTGTTTAATGAATTCTTTGATAGCTTTTCCGCCAAACTATTATAGGGGGGATGATTTACCCTATAAAACTTAATAAGTATCACTCACAACAGCGTCGACAATTTGAACATTTGTCCAATGAAATTTAACATTTAAGTCATCGTAAAGTTTATACCATTTTAAATTACATTTTTCATTTACTTTTATTTCATTTTAAGTCTCGTTGGAAAGTTTTATCATTAGTCCTATTTCTTGTAACACTTAGTAGAGAATTCAGAATTAATGGAACTGGTAATTAGTAACTCTATATGTAGTAAATCTTAACTACAATATATGCAATTAAGAAAAGGTTTTTCCTTTTATTTCGATATATTTCTTTTCGTATTTCATGTTCTATTTTCCACACTTTGTTAACGTCTTATTTCAATCTTTCTTCCTGCTTCCTCGATTATCTTCCTTATACACTGGTATCTCGACCCAACCAGTTCTCTGAATTTTAGCTCATTTTTTTTTAAAGATATAATAATAATAATAATATATGCATATATAAACGCATCGACAAAGAAACATCATGCAGAAAAGAAAACAAAAATGGACGGAAGTTTCCGCTGGAATTTTGGCAAACATTGCAAATACGATGAAATCTCTAATTTCGATATATTTTTTTTTCTTTGCCTGAGTCCGTTTGACACTATTTAGCGGTTGCGTGAAAATTAAAAGCGAGAAATACTTAAGGCGAGAAGAAGCTATCACGAAAGACATACTGAGCGATATTATTTTTTTTAACAAAGAAAAGTGGTAAGATTTTATTTTCATTTGCGAAAGATAGGAAATTCGTAAGATCTCGGATTTGTCGGAATTAATTTATACTATGACGCTGCGAATAAAAGATAGCAATTTGCCCATGTCAATAATGAAAATTTCAAATTGGTCAAGTGGTTCGCAGGGCGAAATGCTGGAAGATAATCGTAATCAGGTCAAGGATGCGACCGAAAAAAAAGACCAGCTGCGACCACCCCCAAAGAAAAAGGAAGAGAAAAAGGGAAAGAATAAACCATTAACTATCTTTCGGAGATATCATTTGGTTTTGGGGAGAGACACCTCTTTTATGCCCAGACATGGAGATGATAAAAATTTGTTACCGGGACAGATAATTGGCGACAGGTTGCAAAGACGTTCGGTTGACCAACCATTTAACGCTTGGGGAAAATCTCGTTGATAAATTCCAGATGACATACGGTTAAGTGAGAGATCAAGGACCACACTACAGGTCTGGTAGAGGAAAAGAAAGAAAAGAAAAAAGGAAAATAATTTTTTTCTTTGGGCGATAATTGTAAGCTTAGGCCAGACTGGCCGCGCCACGCTGCCGAGCGTTCGTTGGCTGAGTGGTGGCGTGAGCGGTGGGCGAAGGTAAACATATGAGAAGGGGGGGAGGGCTGTTGACACCTCTGAGGGGATTGGTGTGAGATGCTACTATGACAAAGAAGGGAAAACTGTTGACACACCCTGAGGGGATTGGTCTGAGATACCAATATCAGAAAGGAAGAATTTGGGAGGACGATTCCTTTAAGAACCCCTCTAAAGCAGAAAGTAATGGACTTCCAAAAATGGAAAGTGATATATTTTCCTGTCCGAAAACAAAGAAAATCTTTATTGTGGATTTGGAATTATCGAAGAACCCAAACCACGACAGGACCACACCCGATTTTGGTCGGTGTCCATATAAACGGAGTAGACGGTGGCAGAGAGACGCAAACGCAGACAGATTTGAGATGTGAGCTCGGAGACCAGCCTCGCAGGAAGCTGACATGAAAGATATCAACGCATTCCGACTTAGACTTCTAACGAAGAATAATTTATTTTTGAAGAACGACTTAGACTGACACCACCAAAACAAGTTTTACGAATATCGCCTGAAAATACCAAAATCCAGTTATTGAAAAACAACTTAAGATATTAAGACTCGCTTAACAAACGCAAAGTGCCACGTATCCATAGAAGCAGTTTGGGAGAAAGACGCAGTCCTGTATTCAGCAATCAGATATAAAAATATTTGTTATTCTTTTTTAACACATTTGGATCTTTCGAGTTGTTACTTTATTTTCTTTTACATATACTTGTGCGATGTCACCTTTTCTCGAATTCGGCTTGCATTAAGGCCCGGCGACCGATTGATTTCGTCTACCTAAGATCAAATCACAACGTGGGTAGGTTAGACTAGAAATAAAAACAGTTACTTCGGTAACCAGACGTTAGAGGCGAGCTGGGAACGACAAAGCTAATACCGAATCTAACCAGATTCCCATCCAAATCAGCCAAGGGTTAGAACGTCACATTTGGCGCCGCGACCAATACCATGTCCCATTTGTCGTCACAGGATAGCGCGGGTGCAAGAGAGGCCGGGGTGACATCACATCCGTCTATTTCTGTGTATACTTATTTGAGTTATTTTTTTCTCACACACATATATACATACGTTACTATACACGCAAGCGTATAAAGCCATATATATAACGTGTTTTATCCCGGGTGACGATACCAGTTTGAAACTACAATCTTATGAGGATTTTAAAATCGTGTTTTATGACTTATTCTCTTTTTATAAAGCCGTTTTTCTCAAGAAATTTAACTGAATCAACATTATATAAAAATATTTTCTATTAAGCCCTAAAACAATAGTGATATTTTTAAATAGTTCATTCTGTGGCATTCGTCTGGCATTTCTCTCGAGCTTCGGAATTGCAATGAAGATGCCAGGATCTGAAGAGATTTACACAGGGGAGAATTATGATCGTTCAGTTTGTCATTTGACTCATCTTAATATCATAGGAGGTCAAATTGGATTAGATACAGCGCACCATTCTCACTAAATAGTGTATAATAAAACTTCTTTGAAAATCAGCATACCATGACATTTTCTAGTGTTTGGGCTACGGAGAAAATAATTACATCAGAACACAAACTGAGATATTAAACTTAGTTTTCAGCGAAAGTATGAGTTAAAATCTATTGAGTTTTAGAGCAAATTATATTATATATATATATATATATATATATATGTGTGTGTGTGTGTGTGTGTGCGTGCGTGTCTATACATATATATGTGTGTGTGTGCGTGCGTATGTGTGTGTGTGCGTGTCTATACATATATATATATATATATATATATATATATATATATATATATATATATATATATATGCGCGTGCGTGTGTATGTGTGCGTGTGGTGTGTCTATACATACATATATATATATATATATATATATATATATATGTATATATATCAGTTGTATTTTGGCAGCATGAAATATGTTACGTTGAATAATATCGACAAGTTTTTCCTATCAAATTTTTAGTATTTTTCTTTTCAAATACTCGAATTAGATGTTTGATGTTCTCGGCAAATTTGCCAAAGTTCATATTTATATTTATTTTATCTGATTTTTCCGAGTATTTACGTTTGTTGCAAACAAATATATCAGCATTTGAGTGTACTCGTAAAAAATATAAAATAAATATAAACATAAAATTTAGGAAATTTACCAATAACATCTAATTCGGAAATTTGAATAAAAGATTTGATAGAGAGAACTAGTCTATATTATCAATATATATATATATATATATATATATATATATATATATATATATATATATATATATATATATAGTGGACTCGCCCGTCGTATGAGACACAACCAGCTCAGTTCCGAGGAACGATGTTTGCTTCGTGAGAAAGAAGAAATGAAGAACAATACAAACGTAGTTCTTTCCCAGTAGTAAATTTCCAAGCGTAGCTTAGATGTGGAACAAGGCCGGAAGTATATGGTGCCTGTTGATGATTGAACTTACTGTTCAGTAGTAAATGCTGTATTGAAAAAGTTTGATAATCATTACACCACCTCGAAGTGCTAAAGTACTTTCCCATTAAAGGGACTATTGTTTGCACAACAACAAAAAAAAATAAGTAAGAGGGTTGATTTATATGGTGGACTCTCTCGACGTATGAGGGTCAAGCACTTAAGTTCCTAGGACCAGAAACCAGTTCATATGATTTGAATATAATGGTGAAGGTTTTTTTAGAGTCGACCAGCCTTTTTGAAATGCTGAATACGAAGATTAAGTGCACTACGTGCTACAAGATCCCCAAACAACACTCCACAGCTTTTCAATTCAGAGTTTTCCTTCTCCTAGACCAGTTGCCATCCAAGGCTATAGAACTCAGTCTCTCCTGCTATTTACCCATATCTGGAGGGAGAAGAAATGTATTAATACCTTTGCCAATAGTATTATCACGTAAGTGAATGTAATGGATTCGGCTGGAATTTGAATTCCGGTCCTTATATATATATATATATATATATATATATATATATATATATATATATATATATATATGTGTGTGTGTGTGTGTGTGTGTGTGTGTGTGTGTGATGATTTGAAAAGAAATAGGAAAGTACACGCTAGGTAAATAATCCGGAGTTCTTTAGTATTTTTGTTTTCATTTTTAAAGTGCTCTATAGGGAAGTAGAGCTTAAATTATAATTATTTTTTTGAAATATGATTCCTTCGGTGCATAAGAGTTCTCGTTTCAAAAAAGAAGAACCGAGAACTTCAATATAATTATTAAAATTAAATTGAGTTAAAGTATCAAGCCCTGTTTCATCCTCATGAAAAATTTAGGAATAACCAATCTTGAAAATTACGCATCTTTATAAGCATGATCATTCGCAAAATCAATTACTATGGAAACGGCTGGGGCGACCATTTTTGTAAGGTGCCTTAGAGATAATTTTTGTCCACATATCAGTCACGCTCGGATAGAGGTTAAACCGAGGTAGGCTGGGGGTATCCATTTCAAAACGAATGATGGCTTTCATGCGCGAACATCGTCTGGTCAATCATAGCGAAAGATAGCCTTAGGCACCATAATATGTCCCTAAGTGTCTAGAGTATTTTGTTTTATTTTACTTATTTACCCTTTTTTTTTCTAAAGATCTTTTTTGTATTTAAACGCGTCGCACTGAACTACAATTTGTTTTTTTTTTGTTTTGTTTATTGACGACTTCATAAAATGCTTTTTGTTTTTTTATGATTCGATTAAGCTTTTAAAGCTTTTATTATAACTTATTTTTAATTTTTCAGTAATAATTTTACTAGCTCTGTTGATACTGTCTACCATGATAATATTGTTATTATGAGTTTTTTTATAAGTCTTAGTTAATTTTTTAGATTAATTTGTTGTAGTCGTCTGCCGTTTATTTGTAGAATTTTCCCTTTTTGTCGAACATAAATATTTTATCGCTGTCTTTGATCCCTTTAACTATTTGGGCTAGATGGTTTTGGAAGTTGCTTTTCTTTATTACTGAAAAATTAAAAATAATTGATAGGGTAGGCAAACTAGCTGAAAAGGAATGCTACATCAATCTTAAGGTCCAAAACAGGTTTTGAGTAAGTCCCCACTACCAGAATGATAAACCAACCGAGTCCCGACATAGGAAAGATAAGGAAAAGAATCCTAGAAAGGATCACAAGTCAAATCAAAAAATGCCTTGGATTAACAGTCTGCATTAATACCCAAGAAGTCATCAATTGGTTTACCAACATCGACAATAAGCCTGATTGCACCCTCATACAGTTCGATATTGTGGATTATTACCAGTCAATATCAAGAGATCTCTTCACGACTGCCCTGGAGTTTGCTACTGTATATTCTGACTTAACTAAGGAAGAAATTAACACAATTCTTAGTGCAAAAAAATCTGTCCTCATCCATAATGGGGACCAATGGATTAAAAACACTAATGACAAAATGACATCACCATGGGATCTTTAGACTCTGTAGAGTTTTCTGACCTTGTCGGTCTATTTATATTATACAATCTAACCGAGCACAGTGTATTAGACATTAATGACATCGGGCTTTAGAGAGATGACGGGCTCATGGCAGGGAGGAGCTCCATAAATTTTAGTATAGATATAATTAGAAAGATAATATACAATGAATTCAGAAAACTAAACTTAAAAACTACAGTAAATACTAAATTAAAAAAGGTAAATTTCTTTGACGTAACGCAAGACTTAATGAACAACATATACCTATCTTACAGAAAATGTAACACTAATCCCTTGTATGTACTCACAAAGTCAAACCACTCACCATCTATAATTAAGCATATACCCACATAATTAGAGAAAAAGAATGAGCATGAACGACGCTAATAAGGAAATATTCCAGCAACACAATAATTTTTATAACACAGCCCTGGAAAATAGCGGTACAAAAACGCTAACATGAATTGGAGAAACAATAGTACTAACCAGAAGAAAAATAGGAAAAGGAAAATCATTTGGTATACCCCTCCGTTCAAGCAAATGGTTAGTATTAATCTAGGACATATGTTCTTAGCTTCAATTGAAAATAACTTTCCTACTAACAGCAGGCTGAGCAAGATCTTTAATAAAAACACCTTAAAATGAAGTTACAATTGCACTGAAAATCTAGAAAGAATCATTAAAAAAAACAATAATAAAATCCTGGAAAAACACGCATGCCAAAAAATAAATAATAATAAAAATCCTAAACTAAAATTAGACAAAAATAATGAAAAATTATATGATTGTGGAAACCCTGAAGACTGCACGTTGAAAAATAAATGTCGCACAATATCTGTGGTACACCAATGCACTATCTCATCCATTGAGAGTCCTAACACTGATAGGATATACAATGGTTCAACGTAGAATGAATTTGAAATTAGATGGAGACAACACAAAAGCTCCTTAAATAATATTAGAAATAGAAATCAGACATCTCTATCCAAATATTTTTGGCATTTAAAAGAAATGAATAAAAAACAAAAGTAAAATGGAAAATAATAAATAGAACAAGAATTTGTAAAACCTGAGATGACCCATGCCCTTTATGCCTACATGAAAAACTACACATTATTAAATTTCTAAATGATGAAAATTTATTAAACCATAGACATGAGTTAACGGTCTTCGGCCGACATCAACAATTTTTCGCATTAAATAATTAGCATAAAAAAATTAAATTTCATAGTCTAATAAAAGGTTTAAAAGCTTAACCCAATCATAATATAGAAAAACCTTTTATGAGGTCGTCAAAAAACAAATTGTAGTTCAGTGCGACGCGTTTAAATACGAAACAGCCCTTTGTAAAAAAAACAAACAAAAGGAAAAATAAATAAATAAAAAAACACAAAATTCTCTAGAGACTTAACGACATATTATGTCGCCAAAAGTAATTTTTCGCTATAACTGACCAGACGATGTGCGCACATGAATGCCATGTTTCGTTTTGAAATAGATACCCCCAGCCTAATTCGGTTTGACATCTTTCCGAAGGTGACTGATATGTGGATAAATATTATCTCTTGGGCCCCTTACCAAAATGGTCGCCCCAGCCGTTTCCATAGTAATTGATTTTGCGAATGAACATGCTTATAAAGATGCGTAATTTTTTAGGATTCTTCCTAAATTTTTCTAAAGTGTTTGATACTTTAATTCAATTTAATTTTAATAATTATATTGTGGTTTTCGGCTCTCGTTTTTGAAACCAAATATAAAACATTTATTGATTTCCACGTTCCAATTTTATTAAAGCTTCACCAGAGAGACTGTGATTAGGTTGGTGCAAAAATAATGACGTAATAATGTCGTTTTTTGACGTTAATAAACACGTCAAAAAACGACATTATTACGGCATTATTTTTGCTCCAACCTAATATATAGAAAAAAAGAATTTCTGGTATTTTTGATTTTGTCATTTAATTCCCTTTGGTAAATCATATTTCACATGCCTTTGACTATTTAATCCATGTAGATGAAATTCGTGGCGTTCTGAATTAAAGAAATTATCAGATTTCGAGCCTAACTTATAAACCCGAAATATTGCTATATGTATGTAACTGTATACATAAATACCATTAGTTTGGTGCAAAAATAATGACGTAATAATGTCGTTTTTTGACCTTAAAAATACGTCAAAAAACGACATTATTACGTCATTATTTTTGCACCAACCTAATATTAATTTTAGTTTGTCCATCTGTGAATCAGATGATAACGTATATTTGTAAGATAATTTATATAGAATTTTTAGTTTATCATATTTTTATGTCTACCATTCGACTATGAATATTTCTCCTATATCTGATCTGTTGCTCCTTTATGATTATTTATACACTCAAAAAAAAAAAAATTCGAAATATTATTTGTGTTGACCTAAAATCTTGATTCCAGTCACTTTTTCATCGACATTATGCTGCTTTCCTATAAAGATTTTCATTGTAATTTTTAGGATGAACTTTCCGTTTTCTTACGTAGACTTTATGAATTTAAACGCATTACTAGATTTTCAAAGTCAAGTCCGTTTACTGATGAATTGGCGAGATGCAACTTATAGTTTAATGCCAATAGCTTTTTTTCCTCGCACTTCTCGTTTGGGAATCTCTTTTCCGGCTTCATGCTTTTCAGCTAACTTTGATCTTTAAAAATTTAATCCATAGTCAACTCTCACACTTTTATTATTCTCCCTCCTTAAAAACGTTTTTCTTTTCACTTATCATCTCACACTCAGTAACCCCTTGTGTCTTGACTCCCTTGCTTGGGGTCAAATGCTTAATAGTTATATTCTCCTGCCATTTCGTAAGAATTCAGTTACAATTATAAGTTCAAAGTCATCTTAATTCTCTTGTTGTTAGGCGATATGTGTCGGGAGGTAAATAATTTAGTATTTATCCTTACATTATTAAAGGACGCCATTATGGGTAGCGGTAAGAACATTTAAAATGTCCAGGTCCTCATTGCATCGATAGTATTTTTTTCCTTGTATTTCTTTTTTATTGTAATTTGTTAAAATAAAACCAAGTAAAAAATACTACAATTGTTAAAAATTTTGGGGAAGTCAAGCACCACCACCTACCGGTGGTTACCGTCTTGATTAGCAAACATGAAATTTCCACTCCCCATCATGTTAGAGTGTATTTGAAGTACGCGGGCATCACACACCCACGTCCATTTTTGCTGTTCGGTGGTGTCTTGTGAGATAATTCCTGCTAGACTCTGGAAAATTTGATCATAATAAACAAATTACTTTCAAGTAACACCGAGTCTTGGCGCTTAGTGTTACCAACATTGCGAGCAATTTCATTTCAATATCTCTATATATTAGGTTGGTGCAAAAATAATGACGTAATAATGTCATTTTTTGACGTATTTTTTAACGTCAAAAAACGACATTATTACGTCATTATTTTTGCACCAACCTAATATTTCTCGGATGACGAAATAAAGGGTTCAGTTCGAAATTTCAAGCCGGAAAAGAGATTCCCAAACGAGAAGTGCGAGGAAAAAAAGCTATTGGCATTAAACTATAAGTTGCATCTCGCCAATTAATCAGTAAACGGACTTGACTTTGAAAATCTAGTAATGCGTTTAAATTCATAAAATCTACGTAAGAAAACGGAAAGTTCATCCTAAAAATTACAATGAAAATCTTTATAGGAAAGCAGCATAATGTCGGTGAAAAAGTGACTGGAATCAAGATTTTAGGTCAACACAAATAATATTTCGAATTTTTTTTTTTTTTTTTTGAGTGTATAAATAATCATAAAGTATATAGCAGGAGCAACAGATCAGATATAGGAGAAATATTCATAGTCGAATGGTAGACATAAAAATATGATAAACTAAAAATTCTATATAAATTATCTTACAAATATACGTTATCATCTGATTCACAGATGGACAAACTAAAATTAATATTAGGTTGGTGCAAAAATAATGACGTAAAAATGTCGTTTTTTGACGTTAAAAATACGTAAAAAAACGACATTATTACGTCATTATTTTTGCACCAACCTAATATTAATTTTAGTTTGTCCATCTGTGAATCAGATGATAACTTATATTTGTAAGATAATTTATATAGAATTTTTAGTTTATCATATTTTTATGTCTACCATTCGACTATGAATATTTCTCCTATATCTGATCTGTTGCTCCTGCTATATACTTTATGATTATTTATACACTCAAAAAAAAAAAAAAAAAAATTCGAAATATTATTTGTGTTGACCTAAAATCTTGATTCCAGTCACTTTTTCACCGACATTATGCTGCTTTTCTATAAAGATTTTCATTGTAATTTTTAGGATGAACTTTCCGTTTTCTTACGTATACTTTATGAATTTAAACGCATTACTAGATTTTCAAAGTCAAGTCTGTTTACTGATGAATTGGCGAGATGCAACTTATAGTTTAATGCCAATAGCTTTTTTTCCTTGCACTTCTCGTTTGGGAATCTCTTTTCCGGCTTCATGCTTTTCAGCTAACTTTGATCTTTAAAAATTTAATCCATAGTCAACTCTCACACTTTTATTATTCTCCCTCCTTAAAAACGTTTTTCTTTTCACTTATCATCTCACACTCAGTAACCCCTTGTGTCTTGACTCCCTTGCTTGGGGTCAAATGCTTAATAGTTATATTCTCCTGCCATTTAGTAAGAATTCAGTTACAATTATAAGTTCAAAGTCATCTTAATTCTCTTGTTGTTAGGCGATATGGTTTTGAACGGAGATTTATAAAAGCATTTATTTAATTTCTCTAGTATCTTACTTACTGAGAATGAACGATGTGTTCTGTCCAGAGGGTTGGGTTTTTGTATTCCCCTTCTACAGTAAATAAAGAGTATTTCCTCTGAGTTTGAGTTATTATTCTCTCAATTACATTTACATAAACCATTCTCCCAGGAGAAGTTCTCTGTGCGTAAGACTAGATTGTTCGAACTATCTAGTGAGTATATGTCTCTCTCTGTTCATCGTCACTTCCTTGCATGGCAGAGTATCCATTATCGGACTATCAAAGCTTTAAAATCTAGGAGTGATATATATATATATATATATATATATATATATATATATATATATATATATATATATATTACTAAACCAGATAATGATTCCGGCGTGGTTATTTCATATTTCCAGTATTATGTCGGTAAAATGGAAACCATTTTACACGGTTCCAAATTTAAGAAGATAGTTTTAGCAAGTTCTTGTAATAAAACCAACAGCATAGAAGCGAAAATAAAAAGATGGTTACTCTCGATTTTTAAGAGTAACTTAATTTCCAAGGAAGTGTATAACTGAATCAGACCTGAAATTAGACTGAATACGTTGAATAAAGAATGAAACAATGTAGCATCTGTATAATATCTATTATAGGATCAATACAACATTAAATGGCCAAATGGTTGGTAGAAATACTCCAACTGAATTCTTATTCGTTATCTGCTGCATTTCTGAATTTTTCAAGTTTTCTATTTTTATTAGAAACTTTGAAATATGTTCGAATAATAAGTTTTTAGTCTCATTCGACATTTTACGCAAGTATATATGTCTTTCTCTCTCTCTCTCTCTCACTTTCTTTGGATAAAACATACATATAGACAAAATAATGTTGGAGCAAAAAAATAATGGTAAATTAGGACTTCTCCCATTAATATCGCTATTATTTTAATTTGCTTTCATCATCGGTAATGCTTACTGATTTTAAAAGCGATTATTAGAATTGTATTGAAATTGAAGCGTATGAAAAGAATTTATACATTATCTTTGTTCTTTGGAATAGATAACTATTTATCTATTGTATATTTTATTTATACTATTTAATATATTGTTCATTGAAATGGTGGACAACACATCAGCTGATCGTCAATTGAGTCAAACTTTATAAAATGGTAAATAATAAACATAGCCTTATGGCTAGTTTAATTATTTTACCAATTTCGTAAGTGGTTATAAAATTATAAAAAAAAATCATTTTATATTATTTCTTTACAAATTTGTAAATAATAAACATTACATTGCAGGAGTCTTCATTTTATGAGCTTTTTTATAATGTTATAAATATAAAATTATTCTTGAAAATGGAGTGGAAACGACACCGGGAAAAATTGTATGACTTAAGAATGGAAATACGTCGAAGCTGATTTAATTGATTAGATTGATTGGTTATTTTTGTCTTTTTTATAGAATCTGTCCTGATATTATTTTATCAAATCTCGTAGAATTACCTGACTTTAACTGATCAAAAAGTATCAAAACTGGGGATCTAAAAAGAAAACAATAACACTTACAAGTTAACAAAATCAATATGTTATGAAAATCCAATAATTTCTGCAATGTATCGACGACTTTGCTCTCCCTATTCAACAAATGTATACGTATTCTATTAAGCTGATAGTATTTTCAGTTTTACGATCTTTTCTACGTTGATGTACTCGAACTAATATATTTTATTATTTAACATGTTTGTACGGAGTTGATTGCAAATTAACCTTTTGAAACAGGAGAGTTATAGACAATTTAATAGTTGAAGGTAATATGAACCTTCCATTTATGGCTATTTCGTTGAAAGTCTAAAGTTGTTTACTGAATATTCACCCAGCATGTACATTTTACGACCAAAGTTAGTTTATTTCAATACAAATCAGTGGAAAGTATGTATTCTGTTCAGAGGAAAAACTGACTATCGTCTTCCTCATCTTTTAAAATCAATAATTCCACTAATTTCCAATTCATTCTACCTTTTTCATTGCTATTCGGAGAATTCCCAAGTGCCTTAATAATTAGAGCTCCAGTTCTGCATGGTGTAGAGGTATTTATGTTCTCTTGCAATGTCAAACTATCAGTGGGCGTCTACTTTTTGCCCGCATGTTCCTCGTATATTGAAGGTGAAAGTATTATTGCATGAATATTTTTAATTTTTCTTTCTTGGAGAATAAATGGATTTGGTCTCATGGCTAGTATTCGGTAGTCCATTTGAAATTCAACATCTCAAATAAATTTGTTATTCCCCGTCATAATGCAACATTCCATAGGCATAACTCCTATGAGATAAATGCGGTATTTCCTTAGAAGAATGATGCGAGCATCTGGAATAAATGTTAGTTTAATATGTGTAACATCGAAAAAAAAACAAAAACATTTCCTTTGCGACTCACATTTATTTTAAGAATAATACTGATATTATATCAATCCAATGGAATATTCTCGGTTTTATTTATGGGTGTGCTTATTTTAATTTTATATTATAGCAAGCTTTGAAATTCAACTCTTTGTATCACAAAATAATGTTAAGTAGCTATTATTTACAAAACATGCAGTTATGAAAGGCGAACATACGAATAGCGATAGGGAAATAATAACCTACAAAAATCCGTATGTTAAAAGATATAAATATAATTTAAACAGTACATTTCTCACCTTCTCGTTAAGGCTGCGTCAGATGTTTGAGAAAACATTATAATGTTATGCGGCCTGTGCTTTTTCAGACCTAGCAAGTGCATTAAAATGAAAATTTTAACTTTGACAAAGGAAAAAAAAATTACTTCATATTCATTGTTTGAACTGTTGTCCTAATCTTTGCTAACATATTCATGAAGTTTCAGCCGTTGTATTCTCCGGCCTTTTGTTACGTGATTGGAATTTCGAACTGAACCCTTTATTTCGTCATCCGAGAAATATTAGGTTGGTGCAAAAATAATGACATAATAATGTCGTTTTTTGACGTTAAAAAATACGTCAAAAAATGACATTATTACGTCATTATTTTTGCACCAACCTAATATATAGAGATATTGAAATGAAATTGCTCGCAATGTTGGTAACACTAAGCGCTAAGACTCGGTGTTACTTGAAAGTAACTTGTTTATTATGATCAAATTTTCCAGAGTCTAGCAGGAATTATCTCACAAGACACCACCGAGCAGCAAAAATGGACGTGGGTGTGTGATGCCCGCGTACTTCAAATACACTCTAACATGATGGGGAGTGGAAAGTTCATGTTTGCTAATCAAGACGGTAACCAACGGTAGGTGGTGGTGCTTGACTTCCCCAAAATTTTTAACAATTGTAGTATTTTTTCTTGGTTTTATTTTAACAAATTACAATAAAAAAGAAATACAAGGAAAAAAATACTATCGATGCAATGAGGACCTGGAAATTTTAAATGTTCTTACCGCTACCCATAATGGCGTCCTTTAATAATGTAAGGATAAATTCTAAATTATTTACCTCCCGACACCAGAAAAATTGGCCTCGGCTACGGACTCTATCAATAGATGTTCATGTTGTCTCCAAACTAATTTATATCGAGTTATTGCTTTAGTAATTTATTTTAGTTGGGGCTCATTATTCCTCCCTGAAGCATTTTGTGACTATTTTTTGCATGTTTAGTTTTTATGCAACAAAATTTTCTTAAGAAGTATTGGTGGAAAACGGTTCCAATTTTTTAAGCATTGCTCCCTTACCAAGGGGTTACAGAGAGTGAGGGTAGGTATAAAGAGAAGTGTGGAAAGGATATAGAGATGACCTGGGATCAGGATCAAGGCATCACACGATGTCGATTGATATTACATTTGAATATTTGATGATTACACCTATCAAGGAAGCAACTAAGAGGAAGGAAGTTCCACTGTCGGGAAGAGCGAAAGAAGAAAATATTGGAGTAGAAGAAGTGATTTTATTTAACAGTTTTGACATTGAAAGGATGGGATCGAGATGCCAGTCTAGTAGCACGCTTAAATTCATGCAGATAGGGTACCACTGAAAGTAGATCGTCAGAGCAATGGCCATGAAAATATTTGTAGAAAAGACAGAGGGAAGCCACATCACGTCTATGAGAAAGTGACTGTATACAAGATGCTAGATATATCACATTGCATATCGGTCTCTGGATTTTGTCTAGGACCTCGAGATGAAAAGCGAGGGAACCAGACCATATATGGCAATAGAATTCAATGCAAGGAGGAATAGCGTGTTTGTAGGTTTGAAAGATGGACTCAGACGAGAAAATTCTTCTGGCACGAACGAACTTTGTTTGCGGTAGATGAAACTACATGAAAATGTATTTGTTTCAACTCAGGTCAGTGGGTATTTTTTTTTTTTTTTTTAATTAAATAATGCGCTCTGTCATTCCTAAAACTAATATATATATATATATATATATATATATATATATATATATATATATATGTGTGTGTGTGTGTGTGTGCGCGTGTGTGTGCGTGTGAGTGTGTGTGTTTGTGTCTGTGTGTATTGCGTGCGGCCGCTGAACATTATTTTAACGCACATTATTAAATATGACAGAGAAAGAAAATTTACGACCAATTTAATAAGAAATGTCCAATGTTGAAAATTTTTTATCTTTACTTTCACCAGAAATTAAACAGATATATATATATATATATATATATATATATATATATATATATATATATATATATATATATATATATATATTGCAACACGGATATAAGAGAAACCCGGATATAAGATAGATTTTCTCTGGTCCCAAATTAGAGCCTGTGTTAATGCATATAAAAGAGAACAAACCCGGATATAAGAGAAAACCGGAAATAAGAGACTTCTTATCAGGTCCAAACAGCTCTCTTATATCCGGGTTACACTATATATATATATATATATATATATATATAAAGAGTTGGATATTCATTTTTTAAGAGAAGTATGATTAGGTGTTAGAACGTTTTATATACAAATATTAAGACTATCACACGGACACACACATTTTTAATTTAAGGAATAAACGCTCCTATTCGAACCAACACAAAATAAAATAAACCTTAAAATGCCACAACATGATGTAAATCTAACGACGCTAAAAAGAAAACTCCATGAACATGGCTAGAGTCGTGGCTGAAAGCTGTTGGGATATTAAAATGTATGAAACATTTCTATAGTCCCTTATTTGTACAAACGGACGAACGTATTTATGCTAGAAAAACTGAATAAAAAAATTAATAAATTTTCCCTTGTCTGTCCCATTTAATGAAAGATGTTTTTATATAAATGGTTGATCCGCACACACACACAAACACGCACAAACACGCACACTCATATAGTTTGTTCGCTACACAGGAATTACCATGCTTCAAAAATCAAAGTTAAAATCTTCAAATTTAATTATGTATAAATAAGTTAAAGCAAGGATTTTATGTAGGTTCGAACATTAGCTACGAGAGCTGGCCACACATATTGTCATGGGGCAAGCACCGTCGCTGAAGTAGGCATAATTTCTACAGAAATAGAACGGAGGTTGGCTGAAGCAGTTGACTGAGGAAATTTATATACATTTTACAAATACATACATAATTCTCCCTATCCCATGGAGAAGATAATTTGGTTCCATACATTCTAATCCAAAGGAATAATTCTTATGAACAGTCTATTTT
>OZ010578.1:18428326-18488326 GCA_963932145.1 Acanthosepion lycidas | reverse complement strand
ATGTATGGAAATGAGATATACACATATATACACGCATGCTGAAAAAGCACACGAAAATGGAAATAGATCTAAGAACACACAGGGGTCATTAAAAGATTATCCTGCCGATAACTACTCCATCATTTCTCGAACCAATCTTAATTGTTTTATAACCCTTCAAGCAGAATTTTTCCCTTCCAGTTCAAGAAAGATGTTTAGAAAATGTCTCATATCGAGAATATTTAACATCGATAAACATAAAGAAAAAATGAATTATTTTTAATAATAAGTAGATATCCTCACCCTTTGCCTGATGATGTTCACGAGAGCGGAAACACGTGTAGAAAAATTATGGAAAATAAAACATAATAGTTTTTTTTTAAATCCACATTAGAACCGAAAACATTTGCGGCTTCTCTCATCGTTTTAATATACACAATTTTCTCTCGTTGGAACTACTATAAACTCTTCCTTATATATATATATATATATATATATATATATATATATATATATATATATATATATATGGCAATTAATCGAGCCAATAGTAATGTTCAACAGAAACTCGATGGATTTTATAAATACAAATATATAAGAGTTTTATATTGCCTCAAGTATTTATAAATAGGTGTAAAATGTCGTTAGTTGTTCAGGATTTTGAAATTAAAAATATATATACACCATGCTAACAGAAAGTCCAGGTAAAATAGAAATAATCGTAATGGATTAATTCGATGACTAATAAAGGAAAGTTAGTAAATGATTATTATTTCATTTCGAGATTACCCCCAACATTCTATTTATCGGGGAATTAGTTTATCATCTTTTTGTCATAGTTACTCTGCTATTAAATTGTTTTAAGCAAGTTTATATGTCCATAAATTAATCATTAATTAGCTCGTAGCTGAGTTCTTAATAAACTAATGTGCAAGAAGAGGCAATTAGTCGAGAACGTTTGATGATTTTTCAATGATTGCTTTTTATATCCAAGTGGACACTGATTCTTATAATTAAGAATTAAAGATATGCGAGATTTTCTCCTATCTTCATTTGAACTGAAAAAAAAATGCATAAAAAACAATTAAGACAATCTGAAGGAGCAATTTATTATTGATGTTTTACGTCATAGTTAAAAAGGCGGACTCTTTTACTTAATAAAAAAAAGAATTATAGTCTTTATATCTGATGATATGATATAAATGAAATTTAGGGTCATTGTATGTTGTGCATGACAGAATTGTTGAAAATTTAATGACAATCCTGTGGGATCTCCTTCGGTTTCTGTATAAATATTATCAACTTAATATTTAAATGGTTGTTTCGTTGTTATAGCTAGAAAATTTCTACGGAATATACAGGTTATAATAATCATAATGTAAGTAGCGAATATTAAAGATATATATAAATTGTGTCATAAGAATTATTAGTTTCTTGAAAATAATTATTTTATCATAAGAACTAATCATTCGTGTCAGTATAAATAAATTTTCAATAGAATAAATTACAACATATTAAACAATATACGGACAAGACAGTGATGATAGTCTGTCAATGTTTACATAGATGATTTCGAAGCAACGATAAACACGGGCTTATGAGACGCTAGAAGCGAAAATCGCACCGCACCGCATGACGTCACACATGACCACACGAGAGTGAATTGTAGAAGTATGGAAAGCCGTATATTGTTTAATATGTTGTAATT
Source organism: Acanthosepion lycidas (assembly GCA_963932145.1). Taxonomy (NCBI): domain Eukaryota; kingdom Metazoa; phylum Mollusca; class Cephalopoda; order Sepiida; family Sepiidae; genus Acanthosepion; species Acanthosepion lycidas. Next base: position 18,486,639 of record OZ010578.1, on the reverse strand, counting down.
GACATCTTTGATAATGGCTTAAGTAAGCCGAAAGCTTAGATTGTATTAAAAAAATATGGATCAATATTGTGAATTTCTTTCTTCGTTCAACGATAATGTTATTAAACCTATCAGAAGTTACGAAAAAAAATTACATAAAATAAATAGACAACACTTGTCTATATTATTTAATGAAACGTGTATGAATGAAAAGATGCTGCCTAAATACACAATATGTATATATATATATATATATATATATATATATATATATATATATATATATATATATGTATGTATGTATTGATTTAAAGAAAAATGAAGAAAAACATATTTATATACATAATTGTGTAAAAACTCAAATTCATATATTTTATGTGTAAATTTATATATATAAATCTGTTTTTTCTTTCAGATTGGCCGATACATGCTGACATATGTTAATTGTGCTCGCCAAATTTATATCCCTCTCATTTTCTTTCAAAACCCTAAGTCCATCTCTTATTAATTACATATTTACTTACACTTTTTTTTTTGTTTTTTTCTCTTTATATAGTTTCTGGTGAGTTGACCTATTAAATATCTCAATGTCTGACCCTTACCTCCTCTCTTCAATATTAAGTATTTTACGATAAATAAAAATAAATTTAAAAACATTCATGTCTCTTCCTTCCCTCTATATTTTCGACCATATCTGACACACTATCTCTCAACACTTTCTATAACACCTTACATGAGCTTAATACTGCCCTTCAAAATGTAAGTTTAAAATCATTTGTTCGTCCTTGGAAGTGATGTCTGATGATCCAGAGAAAGAGAAACTCTCTGGTGAAATAAATTATAACAATGGAACATTAAAGTTGTCTGTCTTCCTCTAAATTAAACTATTCGCTCTGACTTAACATTGAGCTCTCCGGATTTCACCCGCCTTGGGATTATCCATGCGGATTATTAAGATTTTCATTACTTATATATATGTATGTGTGTGTGTGTGTTTGTGCGTGTGTGTGCGTGTGAGTGTGTGTGTTTCTGTGTGTGTGTATTGCGTGCGGCCGGTGAACATTATTTAAACGCACATTATTAAATATGACAGAGAAAGAAAATTTACGACCAAGTTAATAAGAAATGTCCAATGTTGGAAAATTTTTATCTTTACTTTCACCAGAAATTAAACAAAGATATATATATATATATATATATATATATATATATATATATATATATATATATATATATATATATATGTATTGCAACCCGGATATAAGAGAAACCCGGATATAAGATAGATTTTCTCTGGTCCCAAATTAGAGCCTGTGTTAATGCATATAAAATAGACCAAACCCGGATATAAGAGACTTCTTATCCGGTCCAAACAACTCTCTTATATCCGGGTTACACTATATATATATATATATATATATATATATATATATATATATATATAATAGATAGGAAAATACAATATTTATAAGGCATTTTTTAAAAGCTAAAACAAAACAACCGGTTTCGTCCCACTACTTATCAAGTTTATTTATTCTGGGAATTTAAAAAATCGTTTAAATTACTTTTTAATTAACGAATGTAATCGAATGGAGGAAAAAATTATGAATTTCAAGAAACTAGATTCCAATTATATTCAGACCTAGCAAGCATTCCCTCTGTTTATAAAGAGAAGGCTCCTGAGATCTGATATACAAGGACTCTAGAACCTTGAGGTGAAATGTGGAGTGCGACCTAGATAAAATTATAAATCGGTCACCACTAAAATTTTCCGCACATTTCCTACTATTTATTAAATGTTGAGCAATAACAGAACCAGAACTGTTAGTCAGTTGGCTATTCTTGGAGGGCGGATTCAAAATCCTGGGAGGTAAATGCTGTTTTATTTTCGAATTCAAACGCTGGGACGAAAAACTTATATATATATATATAGGAGTGTATGTACGCGTCTACATGTGTGTATGTGTGCGTAATGAAATGTAAGTTTTTCTGCTGGCGATGACTGTAGATCTGAAAAGCACCAAGAACTCACCTACCGAAATACATGTAAAATTGCGTATATATGTATGTATGTATGCCCAGATGCCTGAATATGTATCGACGCCTAACCTCAGATTGTTCACATGGATGTGTTTGTTTTAACTAAAATTCGTACACCTGCATATATGTGTGTCTACGTGTATGAGAGTGTCACCCTAAACAAACCCTGTAGGGATTTCCCCTCTCACCACCAAACATAGTGAAACAATCATAAATAGATCCAATTTTAAAAAAATAACCATTTGGTCTCATGATTTAATAAGTGTTTAAAAAGTTATATTGCGTTGTCATTTTCGGCTGCTAATATTCCACGAAACATATTAGTACGTCAGTCGTACAATATTTGAGAAGTTAGAAGTAAAACACTTTAAACTGCATCAGAAATAGAGTTCGTGTGACTTATGTATAAAAATTATTATTAAAATATCTACCTGTAAAGAATATCTGGAAAGCAAACTGCAATTATTCCTGGGGCAGACCCCCACACATAATTTTAGTATATTGCATCTGTTATTTGAAATAAATTAGAATATTTCTTTGAACAATTACAAAGACATAAATTGCAATAATCCATCTTGAAATATCTTAAAAGAATTACATCAGTGTAACCCGGATATAAGAGAAACGCGGATATCAGAGAGATTTTCTCTGGTCCCAAATTAGAGACATACTTACCTAATAAAAATAACCCAAATCTCGGATATAAGATAAACCCGGATATAAGAGACTTCTTATCCCGTCCCGACAACTCTCTTATATCCGGGTTACACTGTATATTGGATTCTCACCCGTCATTTAATAAATTATTAATTTTAACAAATAAATTAAACAACACGTTTTATTTCATATTTTTTTTCTTTATAAATAATAAAATATATTTCTGTTAAATTCAGCACTTTTTTTTTTCAAGATCAACAGTTCAAATGTTGCAACATTCGCAAAAGGCAATGGAACATATTTGAACAAAAGCGTGTCTTCCCTGATCTGACAGTTAAGAAAAGAATGTTTTTAAATTAAGAATTTTCTTCCTTGTCTTTGTGAACTAGAATTCAGTGAATAAAATGTTAGGATTTTAAAAAGAAAGGAAGTTCGTTCATATTGTCATGTGTTGCTTAAATGTCAAATGTTTAGACCGCGTACTGTGGATTCTGATTAGAACTTCTGGCTGAAACGACATCTAGATTTTCTTTCACATTCTGTTTGTTTTTCACCCCTCATTTTGAGTTTTTGTTTTCATAACAATGAAATAAAGAACTTGAAATGCTAAATATTGCCGAAATTTAATATATATATATATATATATATATATATATATATATATATATATATATATATATGTGTGTGTGTGTGTGTGTGTGTGTGTATTTCATTTTACTTGGCATTACTATTTTTATACGAAAAGTGGCCAATAAGTGTTATTGGAGTTTCTTGACATTTTAATTAATTCCCTCCCACATTTCTTCAATACAAGGTTTGCTTTGTGTGACACATTTTTCCTGTTACCTGAAGTCAGACCAAAATTAAATCAGTTGATAATCTTTCTGATTACATAAAATAAAAGGCATGTAATCTTACAGTAAAATCATATACCTGATCATAATTAATGTACACCAGTTAAAGTAATTGTACACTGTAATTTAACATAATTATTAAATAGTGATAAATATAATGTTAAAAATGAATAAAGATATTCGATATAACTATTATAGTTTCAAGCTTACTACGAATTAAATAATAGTTTTGTGGTAATTATTATGGTTTGGAATAACTATTATACTGCATTAGAAATTCCATTTTTACTTTTAAAATTCGGGGTTCTGCTTACGGTATTTGCGGTCTGTCCTATTAAAAAACAGTTAAAATATTGATGTTGTACAAGAAAGTATAATGAAGAATCTATGTATTGAAGGTATAATAATTTCTCCATAAGAAAGAAGCAATTTTTTCAAATGCACTGAATCTCAAAATACATCAAGGCAAAAAGATGAAGTTTACTATTTGGCTTGTGAATTCTATAACATTCCAATTAAAGATCAAAAGAAGAAGTCGGCTTTTATTGCCAGTGCGGATATCTATGAATGCCGATTGACATTATATTTAATAATAATAATAATAATATTAACCGTACCCATCAATGTTTACGTAGTGCAGAGCTAAAAGCTGAAATCGAAGGTATTATTCTAGCCATAGAGGACCAATCATTGTTAAATAAAAATTTCTAAACACTCATAATGAAAAATTGTGTTAAACTGAAATGAAGTTTATGTGATAAATATCCTGAAACAAATGGCCATTCTCCATCAGGTTGCACGATTTAATGAATATGAAAACCGACATGATAGAAAGGGCCAATATCTGCACTGGAAAATATACATCTTTTAGAGGAAGGAACCTGCAAGAAATTGGTATGAACGTCACGCCGAAGTCGTTACGGACATAGGACCTGTCAAAATTTAATGGGACTTTACAATAGGCACAGACAGAATAATTAGTGCTAATCGCCTAGTTACCGTTATCAAAGACCACAAAAACAAGAAGTGTTTACTTATTGGCATGGCAATTTTTTCAGATTGTAATGTATCTTTGAAAACCTTCAAAAAACTATTAAAATGCAAGCTTCTTGAAGTGATAATCTCAGAAATGTGGCACATGATGACACCAATTTATTGGAAAAGTTTCCGACAGACTCGGTTATTCCTGGTAGCCCATTTCTTAAAGAAACACAAAAATTGTACTCACAAGTACAAATCACACATCATGAAGAGCTGTTTCTTTATAAATCATGTGCGATCTTCGTTTTTTGTTTTATTATTATTATTTTACAAAAATGACCATTGGAAAATGTCATGAAGCCATTTCTGACCGTAGGTCTCTGGTTGGGACACAGGAAGAAATGTAAATACTTCATAAATCAAAGCAAATAATAATAATAACAACAACAATAATAATAATAATAATAATAATAATAATAAGAAAAAGAAGAAGAAGAAGAAGAAGAAGAAGAAGAAGAAGAAGAAGAAGAAGTAGCTCTGTTCGAAGAGTAAACTGAAAATATGGCATATTAAAAACTGCTCTATATTCTTGTCTGAGATATAGGCTGAATTTATTTTAATCTTATAGAAAGCAATAATCGCAAGATCACAATTAGTTATCAAATATAATTTCACTATTTTGCATGATTAGGATTCCAAGAATCAATCTAGGTCGAAGGATGATTATTGTCACATTTCAATACTGAAATAGATCGAATCAGTTTAATTTTTGGCGAACTGAGAAAAGATACAATACAAACAATGCCTGAAGCACTTTACATTGTTAAGTTTAAATGAATTCTAATGGAGGTGCAGTCTGCTTTAACCCAAAAAGAGTCTTATGTGACACAATTTTCAATAGAACATTTTAAATTATCAATAAAAATGGCGCCTCGGATAAATACACGAAAGGAATCCCAATCAGTACGCTGGTAACAGAGAGAAGTTTTGTGAATAGGGGGTTCCTGTCTAATAGAATATTCAAAGGAAATAACAAATACTATAGCGTGGTCTGAATACCAAGAGGACGGGTTTTAAATGATCAACAGGAGCTAATAGAGGAGGAAAGGAATAAATCATGTAAAAAAGGATTTTGATCAGATTTATTAGGGAAATGAGCAGGGGTATACACTATTCGATTGAAAGCCTGAGTAATGGATGAATAGGAAACCAGATTACCGGCAACATCAGTAACATTATAATAATTAAAATCAACACACGACTGTTCACGGATTGCTGTAGAACGAGAGAGAGGTGGAGAGAGCGAGTGATGAGAGAGGGGGAGACAAGGGGAGGGGGAATAGGAGGGGGACAGAAGAGAGAGGGTGAATCGGTGGAGAGAGAAATGCAGAGAGAAGGAATAGAGGGAAGGGAGACTGAGAAAGAGTGAGAGAGAGACTTATATATTGTCAATATGTTAAGTCCTAAGAAGGATAGTGTTAAAAAGAAAAAAAAAATATATAGTAAACAAAATGAAATGAAAAGATAAAAAAAACCCCCAAAAATCCCATTAATCATCCGAGGATTCAAGAGACAATACCGTTGCGACTTGAGGATTTTTCCCGGATATAAACATATAACTTATGTCTCTTAGATTTATTGGAATAATCCATACTAACCTTTCACCCCTCCGTTATAATTCACTATGCACCAAATAACATAACAACCAATGAACACTCTAATTTCGGCAAGCGAGACTTCTCATTGGTCCAGGCCCTTGGAACTATAACAAGTTTACGTGAAAATGTCTTTTCGCGCCAACGGCCTGGAGCCCGAAATCTATATAAAGGAAAATCTAAATTGACTCAAACCGTCAGATTTCCACTCCTGAAGAGATGCCAAACAATTCCACGCAAGGCAAAACCTTGACCAAATAACTTTTCCCGCGCAAAACAAAACAAAAAAAAAATTATCTGACTCATCAAATAAAAATCACGCTCTCTCTGGAATAATTTCAAACAATCATTTACAATATTTCAGAAAGTAATATATACTTACTACCAAACAAGTATTTGCAATTAATCAAACAAACTTCTAACACAACTAAATGTACGCAAGTATGAACATTAATGCAAGATAATTTACTCACACACACACACTAAGGACTGAACTCGCACAGAAGACATTTTTATTTACGTTTAATTAATTTAATTTCGTGCACAAATCTCAACAAAAGCTTTACACATGTTCAACATCCACAAAAACACTCTTCATAAATTAACTTAGCTATCCTCAATTACACAAATATATCCAAAGTATATGTAAATTGTACATAAACTGATGTTATTTTTATGCCTTTAATACTCTTTGTTTTACTTTGATCCAACTTGCATGTTTTGTCTTCAATGCTCTTTCTGTATTTAATTGTTGTGGATGAATGCTTTAGAACACGCACATAAATAATCCTTCTGATAAATCAACATACATTCGCCAGTCTGCAACAGATTCTTTTCGATAATGAGAAAGTTAGTTTGGAACAGAGAATTCATTGGTCACTCTATAAGAATTCACCTGTGCTACACAGAGTTTTAAAAAAAGTCATTTTTCTGTACTACGAAAGTTCGTGTGAATACAACGATTATTCTTGACATAGAGCTAAATAGGATATGTATTTTTGTTTATTGATATACTCCTATTTCTTTTAATTTTAACTGTCATAAGATTATAGTTTCAGCAGGAAAACGGGCAAATTAATTATTACTTAACATCGTCTAATATGGCCTCGGTGTTGCTTACTGGACGTAAATGCAGCTTTACCCATCCATGTGAGCAGAGCACAGCAAATACAGCGATATTATGCGACTGTTCAAAAAAGCTGCCTCTCTAAGCCCTAACATATATTTCTGGGTCCTTACTTTCAGTATGAATGCAGCAATCAAAATATTTCCAACTTGGTACGTTCATAATGGAAAGTCATACTCACTTATAACAAGAAAAATTCAGAAAGTTAAGGAAGAAAGAAAGCGGAAAACCATGTCCAAAAGAGCAAAAAAGAATGAACCTTTTTTTCGTGTCCAATAAACATGGAATCGTACTGGCCGCGTGATAGGCTAACCTATAAAATCTTATTGAAATACAACAGATGACGAGGAGCGTTTATCGAGACTTCATCTCTAGGAATTTTGCCGAATAAGACTCAAAAGCACTTTACGGAATTTTGCAATCAAGAATAATAACTTACAGCCAGGAATTGTAAATACAGTTTTTATGATCCCCTACGGATGGAACACTCTTGACAGAATTTATCTGGCACTTCCAAAATATCATATTTACACCAACCAAAATGATGGCATTAAGCCTAGAATATTTAAGCACTCCCTTAAATATGCATATCCGGCAACGTTTTATCTAAATTTTATTTCTTTCTGCTTTTTAATTTCAGTTGAGAAAAGAGCCATTTGTTCTTAATTGGTAAAGTAGAAAGTCTTCAATATCCTTTTGATTTGTCGGGACTTTTGCTATCTACAGTCAGGACAATATCAAGAGGATTACTTTAAAATGATTTGCATTATATATCCTCAAAGAAACCTTTTCAATTATGGACATAATTCATTGAATCAAACGGACAGGCAGAAAAAAAGCGGATGAATATTTTGTTAATCATTTTCTGTAAATAGAAATTCTCTTTTATAATGGTATAAATATGTCCGCCTAACGTAGAGTAAAATTTGATTAGTTTACATCCGTAGACTCGCGTTAGTTTGGTCCTTCGTGTTCCAGTAAGCTAGCCTATTTTTAATATAAATAGTATTATTAATATTTACTTATTTTTTTCATTGATGGATGAGATAGTTTCGTTAGCCAAATGAAGGTAGTTCACGGTATGTACGTCGAGGCAAAGACTTGGTTTTATGATACAGAAGTAAGACAGATAATTATTGTTTTCTGCCTTTTGACATTTGTGATATTATTAACTCTCTGAAAACAAGAGTAAAATGAAAGCGGAAAGTGTATTTTGTAACTTACTCGATGCTACAGTTGAAAGTCAGGGATTTGGAAAATCACCCAATTTTGTCGAAGTATATCTCAGACCCAAAATTCCTTGTTGGTTCGTGCCAAAAATGTTCAATGACAGCTATAATAATAATTTTGTATTACTACTTTTACCCGCCATTAAATGCCAAGGGGCACTAAATTTAAAGGGTTATGAAATGAAGACGCTGTCGACGAAGGAAAGCAAAAGAACGACTTGAGTTGAAAACATCATGGCGGAAACTAGTCCAGACAACAAAATTAACTCTCTCATTTGACAGATATAAATGACCAGCTGAGACATGTTTTCTCATGTTTTTTCATGATTTCTTACTTGTAGGATAGTAGCAACACTATTTTTTTATGACACGACCATTTATTTTATCTTGGTATTATATGAAGAATTGTAAAATCTACAATTATATTTTTTCTAATATAATGTCACCGACGAATTCGCGTATTAAAATCTGCTTTGTACTGTGTAAAGAAAAAATGTACTTATATAACATGACCATTTAGTAATAATCTCCAATGATGCTGTCCTAGTTGATATAGTCTTTAAAGGTTATTCAGTGCATTATTTGTTGATTTATTTCAATCATTTGTTAATGTTTAGGCGACGAAACAAAATTAATTACAAGTGATTGTTCACATTTAATTCCTTCCTGGAATTACAATTTAGAGATTAAGAAAACAATGGCGGTGGAAGGAAATGACTGATCTTTTAGACTATCGTTATATCATGGCAACTTTGAATATGTCAAAGGTACTTTAATTAAAATAAAAACAAAGAAAAAGACACAAAATTAATTATTGTTGTCATTTTCTTTGCGGCTCTTATAATAGGTACGAATCATTTCTCTGTTTGAACTGAATTTATTTGGCTCGAGATGAATTTGCAGTAGAACTGTATCATAGAGTCTTCAATATGTTAATAAATTCAACAATTTTTTGAATGAATATTTTCTATCATCTCCGGATTTTCTATCCTTACAGCTTTTTAGCAAGCAATCTTCTCAGAAATTTTCAAATAATTACGTGCATAAGTACATATATATTCTGGTTTCAAATATTAATCTCACATATACTTCAACTAAATTTTTCAAATGCATTGCTTCACTGTTTCTGCTTTTCACTTCATTTTATATATATATATATATATATATATATATATATATATAGTCAACGATGAAATTATTCGTACACCCATCAATTTTGAATATTTTTATCCATTATTCAGAATCTAATGCACAGAAAGTCTCATCATATAGTTGGAATGATGAATCTTTGTTGTCTATTTATCTGCGCTTACATTTGTAAAGTCTACGTAACAAAGAGGAGAGGACATGAGAACAATTTGCTTTGAAAATATTTACAGAACTGGCACAGGGAAACTCAGTTACTCAGTGAGAATGTGATCCTTTTAGCGCTTGACAAATCTAAACTGCATGGACTTGAAAAAAATTAAATATAAATTATTTTGGCATATGTCAAAAAATACTATTATGGATAAAAGAGTATTCGTATCTTTTTGTTAATAACGTTTTCATTTGAAATATTATACAACATAGTCTTATTTAATTTAATTTATGAATACGAAAGAGGAATGTATCCACGGATCGTAAATTCGCGAGGATGAATTCTCAGTGGGTGAATATAAATTGTATGTATAAATAATTGAAAAGGAAATTTCAATTGTAAATGATGAGACCTTGCCGCCAATTTCGTTCTGTATTTCAAGCCTAAGTACCAAAGAGGAATTATATACAAAGCAGTTAATAGAAAAAAAAATATTTATAGAAAAGGCACAGAGAAGGCACAATAGGGTAGTGTGAAAATAACTTAAGCCGAGAGATAAAGGCCAATAACATTAAACTTTCTTATTTAAATTTTATCTACGATATCTGAATCCATAGGACAAGTGTCCGAACAGATGTTACAAGAATATTCAATTCATGGACGAATGATAGACTTATAAATATGTAATATGGCTGTTAGCACGCCACAGTGAACTAACCTTCCTAGCAACAAATTCATTATAATACACACACACACACACATATATATATATATATATATATATATATATATATATATATATATATATGTGTGTGTGTGTGTGTGTCTGTGCGCACGCGCGTTTGTGTGTGTTTGTGTCTGCCTATATATACTGGGTGTAACCACAAAATTATCCAAATAGTGTATAAGCAAAATTGTCCATTTGGTAGATTAAGTTTAAACCATTGGACCAAAGAAAATATTAAGGATATTTTACTGGAATTTTCCTATGTTTTTCTAACACTATTCGACTCTAATTTAAGAAATAAGAATGTATAGTTATTCTACAAGCGTAAAAGAAGAAGGCTGATGAAATCGATCATAAACAAAGATGACATGTTCATCATTAATTACTCATGGCTAAAGACTGAAAGCTCATGAAATATTGAAATAAAGTTCAAATATATATAAAACACCTGTATCTATTATCAACTTATTCAAAATGATCTTTACCTTATTTAACCTTTTAATTTTTTGTCGTGGAGTAAAAAGATGCCTCACAGGTTTCAAGTACAATTATATTTTCGAGTTTTTTTTCACTGCTTTTTGGAATATCATAGCTGAAAATACTCTCTCGCCTGCCATATGTCTTATGGATTGAGTTGAATTTTTCTAATCCTTCTCTTTATCTCTAATTTAAAATGATGATCCATCTTGTTATGTTATCCTAATCCAGTTTTCCTCTCTACAGTTCCCTCTTTTAATCATCATTCACCGTTTTCTTGATGGTTCTTGAATAGACTTTGAAGATGGAAGCCAGAGTATGAATGTTGTTAGCATTACTGATGGTTTGAATGATTTTTTCCCTTTCCCTATTGCTCATTTGTGAAGACTTGCAATATTTCGCTACTGAAATTAATATTTCTCTAGTCAGTCGTGATTCGAAAGAAATAGAATCGCACAGTTGTGTATCACGTATGACACATAACTGACTGACTGATCTCAAAGACAGTTATAAACATTTTGAGAATCTACCGTTCAGGATCATCATCATCATCTGCCTCGTCATTTTACACGGAATGTTTTTTTTTTTAAGCATTTCACCCCAAGTCACTAGGACGCAATGGCTTACAGAAAATTTAGAGCAAGGTCAGATAGGAGTGATACAAGAAAGGATGAGGGTAGTGGATAGATCAAGGCAACTGGAGATGTCGATTGACATTACACTTGAATAGCTGGAGATTATAGCTCACAGGGAAACAGTAATAGGGAATGGAGTTCCACAGGCGAGAGGTGCAAGACATGAAGCTATTAGAGTAGAAGAGATGGCTACATTTAGGAGTTTCGACAGTGTGCTCTAGGGATGATTTATTTTTCTGTTAAACACATCACGATTCACTTACATCTGCTTATCTCACAAAAATTAAACAACCGTTCTTAGCTAAGAACAAAATATTAATTTTGTGTCATTTTATGAGAGATCTGCTTGTTCTCGTCCGGCTTAAATCGACGAGGTTTCCGTCCTGCTAAAATACATGATCGGCATACGTATTTGTGAGAGAGAAATTTATTTCCGCTCAAACAATTCTTTTTCTTCTATTTTTACATGATTTTCTAAACTATCGAAAGTTTGTTAGTGCTTTAGATTTTCTCTAGTATACATGTCCTAAAATTGTGGAAACTGTTTGTCGCTGGACAATCGCTCTATTAATTGGAAGAATGTCTACGCCTTTAAAAAGTTTTTTTTTTTTTAATGTTTTGTTTCTTTTCATTTTCCGGGATTGATCTTTGGCGGAATTCTGTTTTATTTCGAAGAGTTTTGTTCGACTGTCATTTGTAAAATTAATGGCACTTTAAAAATAGATGCCGTTAGAAAAGTGTCTGAAAGAAAATGCAGACAAGATCCTCAAATAAAATTAACAAGCGGAATAAATAAGTAAAGAATAGTAAAGATAGAGCGGCCAAAAGGAAAGAAATGTGTAGTGGATAAAAAAGAGAAAGAGAAGTAAGAAAGTAAAATGGTGTAAGTGAAAAAGAGAAATAAGGAGAAAAAGAGAGAAGTGATGAAAGAGAGGAATAATGAAAGAGAGAAATAATGAAAGAGAGAAGATACATAATGAAAACGACAAAAGAAAGAAATAATGACAGAGAAAAAGAGAAAATAATGAAAGCGAGGAAAACAGCAATAATGATAGAGAAAAAGTGAAAAATAATGAGAGAGAGAGAAAAAGAAATAATGAATAAGAAAAAGATAGGAATAATGAAAGTGAGAAAAGCCAGAAATAATGGAGGAAAAAGAGAAAATACTAAAAAAGAAAAATGTTGAAAGAGAGAAAATGAGAAATAATAAACGAGAAAGAGAGAGAAGTAATGAAAGAGAAAAAGAGAAGTAATGAAAAAGAGAAAAAGAGAGACATAATGAGAAAGAGAAAAAGACAGAAATAGTGAAAAAGAAATCAAAAATTAAAGAGAGAATTGAGAAAGAGAAAAAGGAAATAGAAAAAATACAAACAGAAAGGACGCGAAAAAGAAGGGAAGAAAAAAATAAAAGTTGGTGTAAAAATAATGACGTAATAATGTCGTTTTTTGACGTATTTTTAACGTCATAAAACGACATTATTACATCATTGTTTTTGCACCAACTGAATATATATATATATATATATATATATATATATATATATATATAGAGAGAGAGAGAGAGAGAGTGAGAGAGATAATTAAATTGTAAGAAAAAATTGTCGAACATAAATTACAAAAAGTAAAATGTTTGTATCAGATAAATATAAAAATCAAAGTAATAAAATATTAAATGCATAATCAATGATAAATCGAAAGGAAAGGATAAACTTCGAAATGTAAAAGAAAGGAAGAAAAGGGCAAAAGAAGCAAAATAAGAAATAAAAAAAAAGATGAAAAAATGATAAGAATTTACACTTGACAAAGGAAAAGAAAGATAATGTAAAAAGCAGAAAAAGTAAAAGAAAACGTAAACTACAAGGAATAAAAGACGGAAATTTATAAAAACGAAATAAAATTTAACGAAGATACTAAAACAAAAATTTCCAGATAATTAGAGGAGGGAGACAGCGAAAGGAATTTACGAGTCTCAATCATTAAAATATTCGTTTCACTTTTTTTCTTAATCATGTAACAGTAATCAAGAGACAGGATAAATTCTGTCTCTCCTCCAGATAGGAAATAAGTCCGGATTTTGAGGGTATGTGTCCAAATTGTCTTATATACTTAATGGCATTTATCAAGTGAAGAAACGTGGAAGCTAAAGTTATTAAGTACTATCAGGTCAATTCCGTTTCACGAAATGATAGCATTATATATATATATATATATATATATATATATATATATATGTGTGTGTGTGTGTGTGTGTGTGTGTGTGTGTGTGTGTGTGTGTGTGGAGGGAACGAAAATATTAACAAAATGTCGGTTATAAATAGATAAGGAGAGAAACTGAAGATGTCGGGACGCGAGATGTTAAATTTCAAAACAACAACGACAGAAATATAAGTAAATGAGTTGGGAAGGTCTAAACACTCCGGGCGCCATAAATGCAAAAGTTAAACTTTAGCTTCCTGTTGTGAATAAAATGCAGACAGACCTAGTCAATAAATAAATAAATAAAAGCGAATGTTACGTCCCAGCGTAAAAGGAGTTACCATATGACTTACCTCTATACACAAGAACGTTATTCAAATTCATTCCACCAATCACTTAGCTGTCGACTTATATTTAAGGCGTGTACGTAGCGCCAGATTGTTTTTGTGAACATCGGATTACTTTTGACATTTTTAGAACACCCAATAACACGTGATTACATGTTCAGAATTTCTATCCTTATAGAATTATAACTCATTTTTTTTTAAAATATATTTTGCTTTCTTTACCCGGTATATGACGAATGCGTTTAAGTCAGAAACAGACTGTCGACTCTAGGTGTTGACTTCAATTTCAATTTTTATATTTACTTACGCTCTACACCTGATATTAAACACTTTAACCCATAAAAATATCATAACTTCAAACTATATTTTATCGCATAATGTCACGGCAGAACAAAGGATAACGGCTTTAATTGAATAATCAGAAAGACGAATTCGAATTGCATTATATTTACAGATGACGTATGAAATAATATTTTATCTCATCATCTATAGGTAAATAGCAAGACAAAGTCCTGTAGCAATTCCGAACTTGCGAAGGGTCGTTTGAAGATCTTGTGGCATACTATACATACAGCCCTCACGATTATAATCTAATTATATATGCGGGTAATCTGCCTGTTGGTCCTGAGAACTGTGCTGCTTGACCAGGATACGTCAAAAATGACGAAATGTCAGAGAGCCGAGTTCGAATTGCAGTCGAATACATTACATTCACTAACGTGCTATTAACCTTGGGAAAAGTATGAATCCTCTTCTTCTCTTCAGTTATGGATAAATAGCAGCAGGGACTGGGTTCTATAACCTTGGATGCCAACTGTCTAGAAGAAGGGCAACTCTGAATCCAAATCCTGTGGAGGATCGTGGCTCGTAGTACACCAGGTCTCTGAATTCGGTATTTAAAAAGAGTGGTATTTAAAAAGAGTGGTTGGTGCTTCATAAAGCCTCCACTATTATAATCATATCATATGTGCTGGTGTCTGGGCCGTGGGTTCCTAGGAATTGAACTATTTGACACTCATACGTCAAATACGTCAGGAGATTTCACTATATATATATATATATATATATATATATATATATATATATATATATATATATAAGAAAGAGGTTTTCTGTGTTAGTAATCCGAATAAGAAAGAAATTCGGACTACTAACACAGAAAATGTCTCATATCGAGAATATTTAACATTGAAAAACAAAAGAAAAAATTAATTATTTTTAATAATATGTAGAAATCTCCGCTTTTATCTGAAGACGGTCACGAGACCAGAAACCCGTGTAGTAAAATTATGGAAAACAAAGCATAACATTTTTTCCTAAATAAATCAACATTACAACCAAAAAAAGTTTGCGGGACCTCTCTTCTCTTCTTTTTAATATACATACTTTTCTCTCGTTGGAACCGCTACAACCTCTTTCTTTTATATATATATATATATATATATATATATATATATATATATATATATATATATATATATATATCATTCCATCAATAGGAACTTCCTAAGTTGGATGAAGTACATTTTTCATTCTGCCATTCAAGTACCAAATATTGTTTATATATTTATCATGAACACATTTTTCTTTGGTTGCGACAACTGGGTGACCAGTGAAAAGATGTCTTTCTGATAAATCCGCGATCTGCTAGACTGGAAATAATCACGTGGCAAACCACACGCCCGCTAAAAGGGCGTCGTTCATCAGGGTCTCCAGGAGATTAATCTGGACGATGTTTCGACACTCTTGCCTAGACGGATTGTTACAGGAGCAAGGAGATGCAGTAACAGCAGCAACATAATCAACATAATCAAAAACAAAGTCCCACACAACACACATTAACATGATATACACATTTTACATGTAATACAATTCCACACTAAACATCCTTACGAATAAAGTATACACGTATTTACGCGTGTGATTAACATGACGCAAAATAAGCGTGTGTTTATATTTGAAATTTAAAAATGCCACGATAGCGCAAAGAAAATATTTATATGCGATAATGACATTATTGAATTGTTAATTGACCGGGACAATCGAAAATACTCTAACAAAAGTAACAAGACATACAGTTTTGTACATTTTATCCAGATTTCGTTCCAGATATGTAGTAAATTATCAAAACTTTAAAATGTGGAATATGTTAACTATTCAGATACACACTATCAGCTGAATTTAATACTTTTTTTTAAAAAAACAATATATTCAGACACACACATACTAATATATATATATATATATATATATATATATATATATATATATGTGTGTGTGTGTGTGTGTGTGTCTGTGTATGTGTGTGTGTATGTGTGTGTGTGTAAAGAGTCAATGAATTTTATTTGTTTAATCCAACGTATTTTATTTTTTTAAGATGATTCCAGCATTTCAGGACAAGAGCATGAGAAAATTCCTTTGTGTCTTCTATTGGTAGCATAAAACCAATGAGTTTGCACAGAAAACGGTTGAAAGTTTTGTGGGTCATGAGCAACCTCTTCTCGTTAATATCAAACGGATAAAATAATGGGGTGTTTTCGACAAGTTCAACGGAACGACAGTCTGTGCAAGACCATAATGCAAGACACCGTTGTAGCTTGGCGTAGAAGAGGTCACGCCAACGCAAAAACAATTTCAAACAATAGACAACTGTACCAGAATTGCTGATGGCTGCCCATGATAGACCGTTGTGGAAGAGATACAATATGGCTTCTACATTAGTTTCCCCATCTATAAAGACTAAAGTCAAAGGGATGATGATGATGATGATGATGATGATGATGATGATGATGATGATTTTTTTATTAATACAAATGTTAAGTTTAGTGGACATACACTTGCTTAATAAAACTGAGCATCTAATGAAATATGCGCATCCACTATAAATAACACACACACATACACACATATATAATGATAAATATATATTTTTCTCGGCATTTTACACAAATCTAACGTGCAGGAAACTTGTAGAAACGTTGAGTAACAAAATGTATTTTTTTTTTTTCGTAGTATGAATATTCGGTTGTCTTATTTTACGTCGAACACTGTATTATTGCCAGCAGCGAGCACTGCACATTATTACACACACGCGGGCACATACAGCCACGCTCAAACATACGCACACACGCGCGCATCTGTGAGTGTTCGTTTAAAAACATTTCTATTAATAAGAAATATATATGTTATATGATAATTCACAATTACTTTTGCGCGTATATGTATAAACACAATTACGGGCACACACACACAGATATTTATATATTTATTGAAGACATTTTTTATGTTTAACGTTCTTTTTATAAATGTCTTTAATAAATAAATTGTCGAACTTATATATATATATATATATATATATATATATATATATATATATATATATATATATATATATATATATATATATATTTATATACATACATATATACACAGTCATGTATATGGGTGTGTGCGTGTGTGCTTGTGTGTTTATGCATGTATGAAATTAATCATAATTACAAAGAAAAACCTTACATTTGAATTTTCAGTTATAAACTTAAATTTATTTCGCAGTTGGTTTACACTGCATCTTTAGACTGGTTTAAATGCACCAAACTCAGGAAATAAATTGATTTAAAAATCTAAAAAAAAAATGACAGACAAGAAGAAAAGAAAAAAAATTCTGTGGTATCGGGAGGCAATAAATGAGAAGAACGGCTAAAAATGGAGATAGAAGGGAGAGGAAGATATAGTGTTAGATGAAGTGATGTGAGGATGAGTTTTTAACGAAATTTTTCCAAACATCTCTTCTGTCAAATGGCATAAGAATAGGTGATTTTTTTTTTTAAAGAATTAAATGTGGCAAAATGTCGAAAGTATGTTACTTGTAAAAACTCAAATCTGGATTCCGAAATAATTTTGAGAATATTATATAAACATATGCACGTATTTGGCATTAATATATTAATAATATATAACACATAATATTACTATCAGAACACCAAATAAATCAAAATAAACGGAAAAAAAACAAATTTTAAGATAAGTATAATTATAAAGAATAAGGGCCTATTTTAGGAGAGTTTAAACTTATTTCTATGGCGACGTTTAAATATAATTTCATTTCTTTGGTCTAATATTTGATCTATGTTTTCCTGTTTGATTATTTTAAGAAAAAAAAAAAAGAATATATACATATATAGAAAAAAATATATATGTATATACTTTTTTAAATTGTAAGTAATAATTCGTGCCGGATGAGATGGTAGAACAACTAAACTTAAGTCGCTATTCGAATGTAGGTATATATATATATATATATATATTCCCATGTTATTAATAAAATATCATCTAATACGAATGATTGTTTCTAGAAATTCTAATTTAACGATCATGTCAAAACATTTACTTCTTATTAATGTGCTATGACTCAAACACATACAGAGATAAATATCAAATAAAGTTCAAAAGATAGTTCCTAAAAGTGCGTCTCCTATATCGGCCTACGGTTTCTGAGGGTAATGTTGGTTGTGTCATAGTAAATGCTTTCGCAAATAGATCTGAGTAACGATCTGACAATATTCTGGCTTACCAAATCAACCTAACATCCACATTTCTGCGACGGTACACACAGTTTGCCGCGTAACCTTGCAGATACTTTGATATATTAACGGAAAATGGATAGTTTTCGGGTAGAGATATAAGAACGCATATTCATCATCTAGACTAGTGATTTACGATGTCTAAAAAAATGAATATAACTGTTACCTTATATTAATTGAAAATTGATTGCTGTAAGATTTTAGAACGAGCAGTCATGATCTATATTACTGCTTCTCTAAGCAATATTACACCAATTTTATAAATATCGCCTTTATGAAAACAGCATATTTTAATTTTCCCAGTACTCCACAACGTTGAACGAATGATGTGGCAGGTCAAGAAAACAGGAGATTAAAATAATATTGCCATATGGACACATTTTCGACAACTTTAGTACAACGTACCTGGAAAGTTTCAAGGACATCGTATGTTAGGTGCGAGGCACAGGTGTGCAACTGAATTCCTCCCTGCTTAAAAAAAAAGAAAAAAGAAAAAAAAAACAGGAAATCATTCACGGAGAGGAAATATTGCAGGTGATGACACGAAAACGATTGATTCCTTTTTGCAGCCTGCAAATATCTTTAAAGTGCAAGATGGAGGTTATTGTATATATCTTGTAAAAAAGTTTAGTTCGTGAAATTATATATATATATATGTATATATATATATATATATATATATATATATTGAACAATAAAAAATTAAAAAAATTAAAAATTAAAATCTTTAGACACACTGGGTTGTAGATTAATATTCTTTCGTTTTTTTTATTATTATTATTTCATTTAGATTGCTCGACTAGTTTCGACCAAAATGGCCATCATCGCGAGGAGAAATATTTCTGCTTGCTGGTAGCAGTAAACTACAGAAACGAGTCTTTTGCTGGAGAAAATGAACTTTTGCTGTAGTTTTCATTTGTTTTTTTTTATTTTTTTATCTTTTTAACATGAATCTTTTAACATTCCTTGTGTTGGTCAAACAGTCTCTTTTAAGATGTTATTTGAGATATGAGCTGGATAGATACATGCTGCTCTGAATTCTCTGGTAAGTTTGACAGTTATATATATATATATATATATATATATATATATATATATATATATATATATATATATATATATATATATATTGGTATAGAGGAGGATATATCAAATAATCAGTCGCATTCCAAAAGTAGGTATATATATATATATATATATATATATGTGTGTGTGTGTGTGTGTGTGTGTGTGTGTGTGTGTGTGTGTGTGTGTGTGTGTGTAGTTTGTTTCAAAAAGAGAAGTTGATTGTAGGCTCAACGTTGTTAATTTTGTAAAGATCTGTTAAATTAGTGTTTTGTGAACATATTAATAATGAGTCGCCTATATATCTGGAATATGAAGATTTTGTAGGAAGAAAGTTTTTGATGGGGCACTCTCAAGAAATTCTAAAAATAGACAAGGAATTATCATAAAATCATAAAAAAATATGCCAGCCAACAACCAAGCAATTTTTTTTTTACATTTGATAACGAAAATTACAGAAAAATTTACTTTACCAATGGGATCTCCTCTCAGCGGCGTTCTTGTTTGTCTAGTTTTAGAATTTCTAGAACGTGACCCTACAAACTCTTCCTATTTCAGATATATAGGCGACTCGTTATTAATATGTTCACAAAACACTAATTTAACAGATCTTCTCTACAAACTTAACAACTTTGAGCCTACAATAGACTTAACTTTTGACACTGAAACCAACTACATTTTTCCGTTCCTAGATATCATTTGCAAAATAAACAAGAACACCGCTGTTTGTATCTAGGGTTTAACATACACTACAAAACCAAGGTCAATGATTTCACTATAAAACCAAGGTCATTGATTTTAAGAGGTAGTAGATCCATTCTTGAATAGAGTGGACCTACTACTACTTGATTTATTATTATTATTATTATTATTATTATTATTATTATTATTATTATTATTATTATTATTATTATTTTATTTTCTTTGCTTTCTGGCGTTTACACATTTCTTTCCGGGTCCCACCCAGGGACCTAAGGTTAGAAATGGCATCATGACACTTTTCACTGACAAAAAAAATAAAAAAATAAAATAAAATAAAATAAGATAAAAATTACATAGATAAAGCCCTTCGTAAAGTTTGGGCTGTACTTGTCAGAACAATTTTTTGTATCCCCTTGAGGCATGGGCTTCCAGGAATCCCTGCAATTAGTCTACTGCAATCTTTTCCAACCAGTCCTAGGGCTCCAACTACAACAGGGATTGTTGATGTTCCCATATGCCACATTTTCGAGATTTCTATTTCAAGGTATTATTATTATTATTATTATTATTATTATTATTATTATTATTATTATTATTATTATGTCTTATTATTATTATTATTATTATGTCTTATTATTATTATTATTATTATGTCTTATTATTATTATTATTATTATTATTATTATTATTATTATTATTATTATTATGTCTTATTCTTATTATTATTATTATATTTCTATTTCTGCTATGGTCGCAATAACTACGAAGCCTACGGTAAAACGTAAGGCAAGTACTGATGTGTTGTTATGGCTACATGTCATGATTTGTTTTTCTATTAGGTTGGTGCAAAAATAATTTCGTTTTCTCACATAGTAACATATGTTAAAAAACGAAATTATTTTTGCACCAACCTAATAGTTCCCATAACATTACTAACGTTACATGGCCAAAGTTCTTCTTAGTAACAATAATAATGTTCTCTCATTACCAAGAAAATTTTTGTATTTCTCTTCAGCTGTGATTTCAAGGGATTTTTCAATGTGTTGTTGCGTTCCTTTTATTCATAATTCCAAGCCCACCAACCATGACTGATATTATTCTTGTTTTCAATTTCAGTATTTTTCTATTTAGTTTCTCAGATTCCTTTATTGTTATAATAGTGCCTGTTAGGCAAACCGTATCAATTAGTAA
Source organism: Acanthosepion lycidas (assembly GCA_963932145.1). Taxonomy (NCBI): domain Eukaryota; kingdom Metazoa; phylum Mollusca; class Cephalopoda; order Sepiida; family Sepiidae; genus Acanthosepion; species Acanthosepion lycidas. The sequence continues at coordinate 18,464,898 of OZ010578.1, read as the reverse complement.
GCAAGTTTGTTTTTTGTTTTGTTTTTTTTCTTTTCGGTTTTTGACAATTATATGCCGTCTGCTGGTTTCAAACTTCCACTCATTAAAGATGGTTTAATCCCATAGAATTTTGATGTATTTTATTTATGTGACCGGCACTGCATGCTATTCATACTAGTATTTATTAACATATTTTACAAAATGTTTGGATTAATTAATTTAATTTAATTTAATCCATAATCTATCATTACTATATTTTTATTCATTTGGTTTGTACAGAAAATTCTGAGAATCCATAGCATATGTTTTCCTGATATTTGTTACAGAACCTGCATTTTGGATCCTCATTATTTATATGATATTTTCCTGAAAGTTTCTTGTGAAAGACTTTGGTCTTGCCCTGCAAGAACAAAGCATTCGGTCTCAACTTTTAATCCAGGTACTCGTAGTCATTTATGAGTGTTAACTTTATCAATATCGGCTTTATTAGCAGCTTCTGGATATTGACAAAGAAGATGTTTGTCTCTCTAGTGTTTTGGTTTTTTTTTTCATCTTTTCAAGAGATTTTTAGTTTGATTTTCTTTCATAATTTTTGCTGCAACAGTTGGTTCTTTGGTTTGGTTTGGTTTGGTTTGGTTTGGTTTTTCTACATAATCTACTATTAGGTTTGTGCAAAAAACGGCATTATTTTTGTACCAACCTAATAACTGTAAATATCGTTTGTATTTGCAACCTTCTTTCATGATAGAATTTTTTTTCTGTTTTTGTGTTATTTAACTAATTGTATTAACCCATAATTGAAATAATTTAATGTTTTCATAAGACCTTCCAACTCACTTTCCTTTCCGGGATACAACTTTAAGAAATCCAAGTAAAATAGATGGTTTATTTTCTTTTGAGATATCTTATAGTTATATTCCATCTTGTTATGTTCGCTGGATAATAGTATTAACATCTTCTTCTTCTTCTTCTTCTTCTTCTTCTTCTTCTTCTTCTTCTTCTTCTTCTCATCAGAAGATTATTATATAATCACTCATACTGCGTTTGTATGCATATTCTCAGTACGTAAATGAATTAAAAATAAACCACGATTCATTCTATTTGATACTGATTCAAGAAAATAAAACAGTTTATTTACGTTCAAATGAATGGCTGTTGGTTTTGAATCTTCAAATTATAATTTATCTTTTTATTATTGTAGAAAATGATTTCGTAAAGTTAATTAATAATTGTTTCAGAAATATGGGAAAAATGTAATTAGAAATCAAATTAAATCAACTCTCTAATGATATGTTTTCCACCCTAGATTCCATGTCAAGCATTACAGAGAAAGCGAGCGTGCATGTGACGCTGGTTTTATTTTAACTTATGCAGAAATAAATATTATTTTCAACATAACAACATATCTTTTCCGAATAACGAGTGACTTATTGCCATGAGTAGATCGTGAAATTTGTGACTGTGGAAATTGAACTATCACAGAAAGATCCAAATCTAGCAATTTTTTTCAGAATTGTCTTGTTCTTTGTGTTAATGCCTTCAAGTAAATCGATATTGTTTTGTACTAATCATTCTTTTATAAGCAGAAAGCAGTTTTCAGTGATCTTATTGACTAAATTCTCTGAAATTGACAGTGAGAAATAAAAAAGGATTTTAAGTAATGACAGAACGTTATCCCTTATTCGCAGAATCGTTTTTATTCATCGCCAACAAGCTGTTGAAAAACGATATTTTATTTTGAAAATTCGCACCGTTGTCAGTAACGGAACGGTTGTGAAGAAGCTAAGAAAAATACTTTAGAAATACAAATCTGTAAAAAAAAATTTAAAAAAAAGAACCCTTAGAAACGGAATTGTTAAAGAATACCTCGAATACTGGTAAATTCACAGGAGTATAAAAAATGTTTCCTCCCTATTAAACACTAGGCCAACATTTACAACTAGGGTGAACGGACAGTTGATGATGGTCATAATAATAATATTAATTATAATAATAATAATTATAATAATAATAATAATAATAATAATAATAATAATAATAATAATAAGAAGAAGAAGAAGAAGAAGAAGAAGAAGAAGAAGAAGAAGAAGAAGAAGAAGGTGGAGTAGGAGGGGAATAGCTGAGGATAAGTATTAGGTTGGTGCAAAAATAATGACGTTTTCTAACATATGTTACTATGTGAGAAAACGTCATTATTTTTGCACCAACCTAATATTTGCCACCAAATAACTAATATATATTATGTGAAGATTATGAGAGATAATCACCTGTATATTAGATGGGTACAGCCAACTAACAAATTAGCCTGGAAAAGGTTCAAGTGCAGAGGAAAACCTCTTTCGAGCATAATACACAAAATAACTTCAAAGGCAGTCGCATTTCAACGAAAGAGTGAAATTTTAAAAAAAAGTTAATTAAATAAATGACAGGTAATTGAAAAATATATCGTTTATGAAGTAGATTCTTTCGGCTAAATATTAATCGAATACAAGACGAAACGTACTTTAACTAGGGTCTTAATCGTTGAACTTGTATGGACGTAAGTGTGTAAATTGCGTATTATCAATTATGCAGGATTGATAATGTTTGAACCTAGACATCAAGAAGCATTCTTTGGGAAGTTGTTCCACAAATTTTATAGTCTCCTGCGTGAGTGGAACTTCGGCATAACATTAGAAAACTAAAGTAACAAAGATGAAACGATCCTGCGTACGTGAAATATCGACTTCTCGCGGTAAGGATTGTCTATGGAAAAAAGTTATTAGATTTGAAAATCGTTCATCGCCTAAAATTATGCGAAGGGATTTTGAAATTTATAAAGGCTTAAAGACAAAACTGGGCGGTTCCAGCCAAGCTATTATCTATTGTTGATCTGATCTGACTTCTGTAAATATAAGACAAGTCAGGTTGTGTCATGTTCTTTTTAGGGCTGCAAAAGTAACAGAGCATTTTCCCAGCAACTTTGAGGTGTTCAAGGCCAGGAGCCAGATCGAGAGAACAAATGTTTATCATGACTGGAGAACATTCGGTGTCTGCTTGGAAATGATAGAAAGTTAATAGTTAGATAGAAGCACCCGTATATATTGTTGTTTTCTACATATATATAAAAAAAAATCAAATTTTAACTATTTTATTACTTTTTATTTATTTATTTTATTTTATATATTTATATCTTTAATTTTTAATTTTATTTAGATTTATATTATATCATATATAATAATTATTATATTTTATTTATATATTTTTTTTATTTTTTATTATTTTATTATTTTTATTGAATGGTACAAATCAGTTTTTTTTTTTCGATATCGGGCTGTTAGAATTAAATCAGCTACGAAACACTGAACATCTAGTGAGTTCCACCCATATACCTTGTTATTATCTACATAGACATTTCAAATCAACTGAGAATGGGTGGATCTTGAATATAAATCAGCAAGTGGGTTGGTCCGACGAGACAGCAATGTGGGAGGTACGTATTGAATTTATTGGCTTCAATAGACTGGTAATTAAGGCCAACTTCCTTGGACCTATTAGATGTTCTAGACAAGTGGTCACAAACTATAAAGACAGAATGTGCTTTCATAATAACAGACAATAATTTACCTCTGGGAGTTCTTTAAAAAGAGTATCGAAATGTATATTTTCTTTTATCTTTAAATGAAAATTTCAAGAATGTGATGTGAGAAGAAATCATTAATATTAGCGAATGGTGAAACAATATCTTCATATTTGTAAAATTTTCTTACGTTTGTATTTTTTACTCAAATATGCAGCGGGAAATCTTATGTCACTTTTGAAAGCAATGAGTATACAACACAAGTAAAAGGATGAAATAATAATAATAATAATAATAATAATAATAATAATAATAATAATAATACTAAATACTTAAAAAAGAGAGAAAAGACAAATGCAACCGACCAGATACAGAAACAATGTCAAGATAAACCGCTTCATGGCCAATCCTCTGCCCGTACCAAACAAGCTGACGTACACAAAACACCTACCCATCAGTGGCTACGTAGTGCAGGGTTGAAAGCTGAAACTGAAGGTTTTATCCAATGCTTGTTAACTAGAAATTATGAAGTGCATATACTAAAATATTGTGTTGGCCCAAAATGCAGTTTCTGTTATAAATAGACAGAAGCAATTGATCAACTTGTATCACACTGCACGATATTGGCACCCACTGAGTATAAAACCCGGTATGACAGAGTGGGCCAATATCCTGCTTTGGAAAATTTGCAACTTCTACGGGAAGCAAAATAAAAGAAACTGGTATGAACACCACCCAGAAGCGGTTACGGAGATAGGGCCGGTTACAATTCTATGGAACTACACAATACACACTGACAGAACAATCAAGGCCAACCGCCAAGACATTGTTATTAAAGATCACAAACAAAAATGTGCCTCCTGATTGATATGACAGTCCCTGCGGACTGCAATGTATCTTTGAAGATATTCCCAAAGCTGTCAAAATACAAGGACCTTGAAATAGAATTCTTAAAAATGTGGCACATGAGAACATACATAATCCCTCTTATAGTTGGATATTGGTTGGAAAAGTTTCCAGTAGACTACTTGAAGGGATTCCTGGAAGTTCATGCCTCAAAGCAATACAAAACATTTTTCTGACAAATACAGACCATACTTTACGAAGGGCTTTATCTCTGTATTTTTTTTTTGTCAGAGGAAAGTGCCATGATACCATTTCTAACATTAGGTCTCTTGGCGGGACCCGGAAAGAAATGTGTACACGCCAGAAATCACTAATAATAATAATAATAATAATAATAATAATAATAATAATAATTTACAGCGAAATTGGAAAAACGCCTATACATGTCGAAACGCCACCATCGATTGATAATGTACAGACGTTTTGGGAAAAATATTTGGAGTAACCCAAAGGAATGTAACCCAAATGCAGAATGGATACGGCGTGAAGAAAAACGACTGCTGGATACACCTCTGCAAGAATGGGTAAATATATCCACAGATGATGTTATGCAAGCACCAACGAAATCCCAAAAATGGAAATCCCCAGGAAATGACAAGGTGCCCAATTTCTGGCTGTATCATCTCTCATCTACCCATGGCATACTTGCAAAAACATTATCAACGCTTGTAAATAATCCCAATAAAATCCCGGAATGGGTTACTGAAGGTATTACATACCTCATACCAAAAACAACTGAAACAGACGACCCGAAAAATTATAGACCGATAACATGTCTTTCCACAACGTATAAGTTGATCACGTCTGTACTGACGAACTGTACTTATTCCTTTTTCGAAACAAACAGCATTCTCCCGCTGGAACAGAAGGGATGCAGTAGAGGTTCATATGGCTGCAAAGATCAACTTCTGATAAATAAAATGATCCTGGAAAATTGCAGGAGACGACGCTGAAATCTCAGTGCAGCGTGGATTGATTATCGTAAAGCCTTTGATAGTGTTCCACATTCTTGGATCCTTAAGGCTTTGGAAATGTACAAAGTCTCCCCTGTGGTATTAAACTTTCTTAAGCACAGCATGGGGATGTGGAACACAAAACTATACCTTAGGCACACCGGGGGCACTGCTATATCCAACCGTCTGAATATCCGACGTGGAATTTTTCAAGGAGACTCTCTGTCACCCCTTCTGTTTTGTTTATCCTTAACCACTCTTACACATGAACTGAACAACAGTAGTTATGGTTACAAAATAAATAAGAAAATTTTCAATCACCTATTATACATGGATGATCTCAAACTCTTTGCCAAAGACGACAATGAGTTGAAAGGCCTCCTCAATATTGTAAAATACTTTAGTGACGACATAGGTATGGACTTCGGATTAGATAAATGTGCAAAAGTAACATTCAAGAAAGGTAGAATTACAGAAACACCCTCAATAGATTTAGATTTTGTCACAAAGATTAGGGAATTGGAGCATGAAGAAGCTTATAAGTAACTAGGAATTAGCGAAGGAGATGGCATACAACATCCCCAAATGAAAGAAAAAATAAGAAAAGAGTACTACAGGCGTGTACGTCTGATACTAAATACTGAACTAAACTCAAAAAATAGAATATCAGCTATAAACACATTGGCTGTCCCAGTGGTGCATTACAGCTTTAATGTCCTTAACTGGACCATAGCTGAAATTAAGCGAATGGACGCCAAAACGAGAAAGCTTCTCACTTGCTATCGCATGCATCATCCCAAAGCTGATGTTGATCGTCTATATGTGCCCAGATCCGAAGGAGGCAGAGGATTAGTTCAACTAGAACTGTCCTACAAAACTACAACAATTGGCCTCCAAAAATACTTGGAAACTACAGAAGACTGGATGATGGTATGCGTCAAGGAACATGAAAGTAGTAAGCGTCTTTACTCCGTAATGAAAGAAGCCAACAAATTCAAACTGGAGCTTCAAATGGGCGTAGAGATGCAACTACAGCACAATACACCGGCTGAAACTGCAAAATACTTGAAAAAGACAGCAAAGACGAATGCAACCGACCAGATACAGAAGCGATGGCAAGATAAACCGCTTCATGGCCAATACTCTGCCCGTATCAACCAAGCTGATGTAGACAAAACCGGTACCCATCAGTGGCTACGCAGTGCAGGGTTGAAAGCGGAAACTGAAGGTTTTATCCTTGCTGCGCAGGACCAATGCTTGCTAACTAGGAATTATCAAGCACATATACTAAAATATTGTGTCAGCCCAAAATGCAGATTCTGTGATAAATATCCAGAAACGATTGATCATCTTGTATCAGGTTGCACGATGTTGGCACCCACTGAATATAAAACCCGACATGACAGAGTGGGCCAATATCTGCACTGGAAAATCTGCAACTTCTACGGGAAGGAAACTGAAAGAAACTGGTACCAACACCACCCAGACCCAGTTACGGAGATAGGACCTGTTACAATTCTATGGGACTACACAATTCACACTGACAGAACAATCAAGGCCAACCGACCAGATATTGTTATTAAAGACCACAAACAAAAACGGTGCCTCCTTATTGATATGGCAGTCCCTGCTGACTGCAATGTATCTTTGAAGATATTCAAAAAGCTGTCAAAATACAAGGACCTTGAAATAGAGGTCTCGAAAATGTGGCATATGGGAACATCAACAATCCCTGTTGTAGTTGGAGCCCTAGGACTGGTTGGAAAAGATTGCAGTAGACTAATTGCAGGGATTCCTGGAAGCCCATGCCTCAAGGAGATACAAAAAATTGTTCTGACAAGTACAGCCCACACTTTACGAAGGGCTCTATCTATGTAATTTTTTTTTTTTTTTTTTTTTTTTTTTGTCAGTGAAAAGGGTCATGATGCCATTTCTAACCTTAGGTCCCTGGGTGGGACCCGGAAAGAAATGTGTAAACGCCAGAAAGCAAAGAAAATAAAAATAATAATAAAATAATAATAGTTCAAAACTAGAACGTTTCTCACTTGAAACCCCATGTATCATACTAAGGCTGATGCTTATCGTCTGTATATGCCCAGATCTGAAGTAAGCAGGAGTTTAGAACTGTCTTACAAAAATACAAGAATTGGGCTTTAAAGATACCTGGAAATCACAGAAGATTGGATGGTAATCTGCGTCAAAGACAATGAAAGAAATAAGAAACTTTATTCAGTATTAAAGAAGCCAACAAAGTCAAAAGAGCCTTTCAAATAGCTGAAGAGGTACAGATAAAGCATAATACAGCGCCTGATGCGTCAAAATACCGAAAAAGCAAGAAAATCAAATTCAATGTACGAAATGCAGAAATGATTGAAATATAAGACTCTTCGTGGTCAATACTATTCCTGTGCCAATATGAACAAACCCGTGGTTTCGTAGTGCAGGGTTAAAGCTGAAACCTAATGTTTTAATTTTGCTGCACATGATCAATGCTTGCTAACTAGAAATTGCCAAACACACATACTGAAACATTGTGTTGACCCCAAATATCCAGAAACTATTGATAATTTTGTATTAGTATACACGGTGTTGGCACAAAGAGATTATAAATAAAGTGTGCCAATACCTGTACTGAAAAATATGCAACTTTATGGGAAGGAAACTGCAAGAAATTGTTATGAACATCATCCAGAGCCGGTGAGACAGATAGGGTCTGTAACAATTTTATGGGATTTTACAATACGCACAGACAGAATCAAAGCTAATTGCCTAGACATCGTGATCAAAAACCACACAACAGAATGGGTTTTCTTATTGACACGATTGACAAGTTTCTTGAGGTGGAAATCTAAAACCTGTGGGACATAAGGACATCAGTAATTCCAGTAGTAGTTAAAGCTCACGGATTGATTGGAAATGGCTCCGATATGCACATTTAAGTAATCCATGGTAGCCTATGCCTTAAAGAAATATAAAACATTATACTCACAAGTACAGCTCACACATTACGAAGAGGCTTATCAATGTGAAATATATGTTATCTTAGGATTGATAATTTTATGCCATTTCTGACCTTAGGTTTCTGGTTGGGACCCAAAAGAAAACCGAAATAAAGGAAGTAATAATAATAATAATAATAATAATAATAATAATAATAATAATAATAATAAGGAAGAGTAGGAGAAGAAGAAGACGTATCTAGGAACAATTGGGCAGCTTGTATCACGTTATTGGTAGCCACTGAATATAAAACACAGCATGACAGAAAGCGCCAATATCTCAAGTTAAAAAAAAGGTGCAACTTTTACGAGAAGGAAAGTGTAAGAAACTGGCATGATCATTACACAGATCCGGTTACAGAGATTTGACCTCTAATAGTTTTCTCGGACTTTACAATACGCACAGACAACAGTTAATGCTAATCGCCCAGACAACGCGATCAGAGATATTGCGTTGTCTCATTTATGTGTTTCGGAAACATTCCATATATTAATTAGAAGACGCAATTGTTTTAATGATCTCAAGTATAGAAAGACCCGTTTCTATTCAAATAATATATATATATATATATATATATATATATATATATATATATATATATATATATATATATATATATATATATCCGGGAGTCAAGATGCTATTTTTCATTCTTATTTTTTTTTATTCTTTCTCACCCTTGTCATTCTTAATTGCTTTGGTAACTAATTCTATAGTACTCAGGAATATGAGAATGGGTTAACAATTTGAGAAAAAATGACCAGTTGTAAGTCATTTGTTGTTGGAGAATTTATTTTCAAAATCGGAGAACCATGTAGATTCCCAATTAAAGTTTGCATAAATTTGGTATGTCGGGATCAGGTCTTTGGTTTCCATACGTGCTTGTTCTCTATGAAGAGAATTAAGACGGCGGTTTGTCTAACATCTGAGGAATAACTAGATAGTTTCAAGCGAAGCACACACATACAGAGAGAGAGAGAGAGAGAGACGGAGAGAGAGAGAGAGAGACGGAGAGAGAGAGAATATAGTCAAATTCTATTAACTGGTGGAATGATCACTGTTTTACCAATTATTATAAAGCAGCGTAAAGTTAATTTTCCCTTCACTCTGGATAATGTTTTAAATTGTATGTCAAAACGCCAAGGATTAGTTTCTTCCTGGCCGGAAAAATGGCCTAATAATCAAAGCAAATATTAATTCTAATGTCTCCTCAGTATGAAAGACAATTTAATATTTGCCAGTATAATGATTTGATTTTTTTTCATGTTTAATTTCGCTGAATGATACATTAAATTAGCATGTAAGGTCCATTTTTGCCAATGCTGGTAAGCTTTTACGCATATCTTCAATGATAAACTGAAGATGATAAGGCTAACCATATGTAGTGAAGATTTCTTACGATCTAGTAAAGCATAGTTTTCGACTATAAACATGTATTAGTGGAGTCCTGTATAATGTATAACGGCTTGACTTGAGGAATCGGAGAGCCGAGTTCGAATTCCAGTCGAATCCGTTGTATTCACTTACGTGCTAATAGCCTTGCAAAATGTATGTATCCTCTTCTTCTCACTCCGGCTAAGGGAAATAGCAGGACAGACCGGGTTCTATAGCCTTGGATGTCAACTGGTCGACCGCAGAAAGAAATGGCAACCTACTACGGGAAAAAATCTGCCTCGTTAGTCATGTATCAAAAGATCACCTAAGCGTGTATCGCTTATGGCACCTAACTGACTGTCCTGGCCTTCACTGTGTGTTTTTTCTTTAGTGTTAACCGCTCAATTTTACCCTTGCATACATTTCTCATGCCTTCACACAAACAAGTTAAGAAAACGTTTCAACGTTACGAGAAATGTCAATACCCTTGTGCCCATTAAATTACCTGAAGATTTTGCTATTGCATATGTTCATGTTCGAACTGATCTAACTTTTTAACACACTTAAAATATGCATGAACCTATACATATGTCTACACACATGTATAAATACAATATAATATATTTTATACATATAAATATATATATATATATATATATATATTAAGCAAAAACTTTTTAACACACTTAAAATATACACGAACCTATACATATATCTACACACACATGTATAAATACAATATATTATATTTTATACATATAAATATATATATATATATATATATATGAATATATACGTCATGTTTCTTATATATATATATATATATATATATTGTCATATTTCTTAAATATATATACATTTATAAATTACATAGATATATATTAATTATATATATATATATATATATATATATATATATATATATATATATATATATTAAGCAAATACTTTTCGTCATCGAATAATCTTGATTGTAAACAAAAATATTTTGTGAAAATCAATTTGATTTAATAAGAATAATCATAGCAAACAAATGAGAGTAAACGTAAACACAATTATTTCTTAGCCTACTATTGCAAAACGATCAGACTGTTTTCTCGGGCTTCAAATTTCGGTAAAAAAAGATAAAATTGAATTTCTCATTAAAATTCCTTAAAATTTAGGATAATGAGAGAAAAAAAAATTGTCGTATTTTTCGAGTTATTCTAGGCCCAGCAATCACTTTAGATTAGACATAGTCGGAAAATTGAAACTGAACTATTTATATCTTCATATTAAATGTATCAGTATATATATATATATATATATATATATATATATATATATATATATATATATATATATATTTTATCTGTGTGCCCACATTTATTTACATATTATAGAATTTGATTATTGTTGGGAGAAACTGTCCAAGCTTTTTGTTCCTTTATCTTTCATGTAGTTTTCACTATCTCAGACATTATCAAGAAATAGATTTTATGAGTTTGTTAAGAATTGTTGTCCATAAGTTTCTATTTGAAATAAAATACACGCATATAATTTCAGTACCAACACGTGTTAAAAGAGACAAGAAATAAAAATGTACCAAATATCGCATTGTTATTATTAGTAGTATTGTTATGAGTATTGCTAGTATTGGGTGATTAATCAACGCAGTGACGCAGAGGTTCAAATATCTATTCCTTTATGTGTCGTTTCCCTTCAGAATATAGGCGATCATGGTCCTCCATATATTTCTGCCCCTTGTAGCTCCCAATAAATTTTATCTATTTGTTATTTCTCTAAAACTTAAACTCATGAAGTATGTTACGTGTTGCTTTTCTCTGTCTTTCTTTCATTGTATCTCTCATGTGAATATCAGTTTTTCTTGGCCCTTTCTTTCCTATTATATGCCCCAGAAATTCCAACTGTCCCTTCCTAATATTAAGTGTAAGATTCCATTTTGTTTCCATTTTCTCCATTACCTCGTTACTGCTACATGTTCAGTCCATGGTATCCTCAGCATCTTTCTGTAGAAACACATCTCTGAAGTAACTATGCAGCATTAGTTGGAATACAAGAAGGAATATATCCCGTGACATATCAGTATTCTTATATTTGATTCTGACGATTTTTTTCTGTCACTTAATACTCAGCCTAGCATTTGGAATGTACGAAACGCAATAAGACCATTAGCACACCAACACTGATAATGTTTAAGGTTAGGCTTACGGTTGACATCTACAAAAAAGTTATCTCTTCAAGATATTGTCAAAGGTTTTCGTAAAAACAGCGCGTAACATTTTGCAGATGAACTTCATTTACAAATACCTTCATATCGGGTAAGCCAAACTACTTAGACGGTCTCGGATTGAGGGTAGATGTTACTCCCTAGGTCGGCTACCCAAAACTTCAAACAAAAAAAAAAGAAGAAAATCCCATCACTACACCTGTTCATGAACAGAGATAAACACTGCGTTACTTCACATCGTCATAAGAATTTAAGATCAGAAACGGACAAGAAAACTTGTCCTACTCCGTCTTTTATGTTATACAATTACAAAAAAAAATCTACATTCAATCGACCATAAGCGATATGCTTTTTGTGGAATCAAGGTATTATTATTATTATTATTATTATTATTATTATTATTATTATTATTATTTGTGTATGTTATGTTTCCTGCTTTGTATTCTGTATATCTGGGTTCAAACTATTGTCCTTAGGCCCTACACGATAATTGTCATTTAATTGATAGCACTTTTCTTGGTCTATGGGATGATTCTAGCAGAGAGATATTCTGTGTTGAGATTATTATTACTATTATTATTATTATTATTATTATTATTATTATTATTATTATTATTATTATTATTATTAACTTTATAATTATTAACATTATTATTATTATTCGTTTATAAATATTTTATATAAAATTTAATATAATTTCTCCTTAAAAATATAGGATAAGCAACAATACGGAAGTTTCAGGTAGCTTGAAGATCGTAAGAGATTAAAACTTCAGTTGTGCCTCGTTGAAGTTTGAGTTTGCTCTATCTGGATTGACAATATATTGAGAAATGTTACTATTTTTCGTAATGTTTTGTTTGTTGTTTATTTACACTTTCACTTTTTTCTTGCTTTGTTTTCGTTTTTTTTATTTTTTTATTTTTTTTTTATTTTTTGGTTTTATTATCCCTATGATGATTTTGGAAATATCTCTGTTGTTCAAATAAACATTTTTGATTTATATATATATATATATATATATATATATATATATATATATATATATATATATATGGGGGATGCACTGATGTGTTATTCATTACCTCAATATTCATGACGTCAAGATAGCTCATGAACATGAAATTTTAACGTTAGTGCAAACTTTTAGATTAGCTTATATTACATATTAGCATACTTTCTATGAGAAATTTTTATCAGTTAATATAGCATACGCTAAAACTATAATATATGTATGTGCGTGTGTCTGTGTTTGTGTGTGTGTGTGTTTTTTTGTGTGTGTAAATGGGCGAGTATCATTATATCCATTGTCCCAACCTTGTCTCCGTTTGAATTTTGAGTGCAATTTTCATTGAATAATGTTCATCATCTGTTGTCAGTATTGAAATTTGTTTCAACTTATTTAACTTGTTGAAAATATTTATTAAGTAAAATAATTATTTTTATTAATCATTTGACACTCACTGTTAAATATATATATATATATATATATATATATATATATATATATATATATATATATATATATATATATATATATATATATATACATACACACACACACATATAGATTAATGATCTGAGATACTCGTTTCTAACTTATTTAAGATGAATAATTCGTTGCGCTTTGACGGGCTAACATCCTCGGATGAGATAAAGTGGAAAGACTATATGATATACTTTGCTATGTCTGCTGCAATGATAATTGTTCACTGTGTCGTTTTAAACAATTTTTTCTCTCAAAAACCTACCTTATATATCTCCATGTTTTGAACACAGGACCCACATATTTAGAGATTCTTCATAAAACATGAAAGAATCAGCAGTATTACTTTCTCTAACTACCAAAAGGTTCCTACCGCCATAAAGTTGCTGCCCTGTGTCTCTTCTATGTATACTTTCATGATCATTATTCAGATAAACGCCTCGCAGTGGAATCTAGACTTAATGAATTTAAGCTCAGTACGAGATTATCAACAAGGCCTCCTTAATTTGAAGTTGACCTGCCTAGACTTAACCGTAAGTTCTATGCTAAGAGTTTCGTCTCTCGCACTTCAAAATCCATCCTTTCCAGCATAATTTGATTTCAGTAATTTAATGTCAAACGCTATCTACTGAATTCCTGATTATTCTTCTATTGCTAATTATGTTTTAGCTTTCTAATTATTTCTCACCCTGTAACCCCTTTTTGACTTAGTGGCCTTACGCATTTAAATGGGATGAATTCAATGATTACATATATATATATATATATATATATATATATATATATATATATATATATATATATAGATAGATAGATAGATAGATAGATAGTGAGAGAGAGAGAGAGAGAGAGAGAGAAGTGTGGTTTTACATTACATTTTCATTAAACCTTAAAATACAGGTTATATGACCATATACAGCAAACATGTAAAATCTAAGATAATTAATTTTGAAAGAATGATTTTATGCTTATCTCCGTTTCAATTAGAATTAAGCACAATGAAATTCTAAGTCTTTTAGAAAGTAATTTAACTGAAAAAAGAAAACAAAACACATTCTAGAATCCGAAATGTAATATTTGTTCACAGTCCGATACTCTTTGATTCATTTCATTATATTAACAACTAGCAGCATGGCCCGGCGTTGCCCGGGCTTAATTCAAAAATCGTATGACTTATACAGCAATCTCTATCGCTTGACTTAAAATATTTTTGTCCTTCGTTGCCTTTAAACGAGAGCCCTTTGCTGTGTTGATGTTGCTACATGCCTTACTTCTTGCCTATCTCGCACTGCGAATTTGTTCTAAGCTCTATACTAAACATTAAATCTCTTACGAAAAAAGTACTATACAAAATGAACACAAAACAATCAGCTTTATAAAAGGTCACGTAACTGAAAAAACCGAATGAAAAAAGAATGTTAACAACAAATACTTTTTCACACCCAACCAAGTTCTACGGAATCAGAATCAACGTTGAGTTTAAGCAAGCGAATGAGACAATTGGAGTAAAGTGCCATGCAGATTTAAATTTTTCCCACTTGTGACGAATGCAGCTATCGATTTTTTTAGCATGCTAGTTAACATTCGTGTCAGTCAGCTGTTGACTCTCACGCTGGCCAATAGAATCTTCCTGCCTATTCGAGGCAGCCAACGATAGGCTCTCACTCTGGCCAGTACAAAATGGCCGTAAACTACACGAAAACTGCCGTAGAAGAATGAAAAAATAGATTATTTCCACTATCGATGGAAGTTGGGAAATCCAAAGTCGGTCTTCGCCTTCCCGCTAACTTGGAGCATCTGCATGTAAATTTTGGTACGAATCCGTCGAAAATTGTGGTTGTGCTTTCGTTACACACACACACACACACACACACACACACACACACACACACACATATATATATATATATATATATATATATATATATATATATATATATATATATATATATATCCTGGCTTTTAAACATAAAGATAAGTTTGTGAATTCCTTGATGCATATTGTCACCATATGTCTCGTCTGTTCTTTTTCACTGACTATACATGGCGATAAAGCACTGGTTTCGTTTGTTAATTCTTTTTATATCAGCATACAATACTTCAGCATATGACGTAACATCAATCCTAATAAATCGTCGACATATTTAAAATTTTAATCATAAATGAGTGATATACATTGGATTTAAAAATATTAAATAATCAATTGATGATAGGCGATTAAATCCAATGAGAAATAAAGATATCACACTGTGTAATGAGTAAATAAACAATATATATATATATATATATATATATATATATATATATATATATATATATATATATATGTTGTGTGTGTGTGTCTGTGTATTAATAATAATAATAATAATAATAATAATGAAAATGATTAAAACATTTCTCACTACTAAACAAGATCCTCACTTCCTCCGTAAATTTCTTTTAACTCGCAAGGCTTACGGACAGATCACGTTGAAACAGCTGTTCCCATACGATCACTGATGTTAAGCAACGTCAAGCCCGGTCAGTATCTTGATTGGTGACTGCTCTAATCTTGAATGAGCGAGTGGTGTTATGGATAATGACTCGCAATTCCTTATTGTATAGACGAGTTCCAATTTCCGTTTCATTCGTTATATTTATATGTGTAATTACCCTGGGAAAGATATGAACTCAAAATTTTCCCCTAGCTATGGGTTAATTAGTATGACTTGTAACATTAAATCATTTTTTCAACGACATTTCATAGACATTTTTTTGATTATACATTCTTTTTATAGATACAGATATTAAAGTAAAGAGAATGTCTAAACATAAAAATGTCTTAAAATAATTGTCGGGCTTTGTCTATTTCATAATGTGTGACGTCATATATATATATATATATATATATATATATATATATATATATATATATGATACATTGTGCACCATATTAACAGTAAATTACTAAGTATAATTCATGCTTTTCTTTAGTATCTCAAAAGATTTTAGTCGCCAAAGTTCTACTTGAAGCTCCTGTGAAACATTTACCTACTTAATTTCAATAGACATTATCCGCATAAATATTAGATAATTATCATAAACAAATTCCAAAATAGTTTCCCCTAATTGCCTCTTATCCCCCGCCTGTCGTATAAAAAACTCAGTTAATATAGACTAAAATAAAATAAAAGCCCCAATTAACGATTGCTTTGCAAATAATATATTTGGTGAAAAAATCAAATTAATTTTACAGTAAATGAATAACAAAATACGCACAATTATTATAATAAAAATGATCAACCTTTTTGGCTGCAACGAATTTATTGAAAGTTATCAACAATTTATAATACAAGATATAACCCCCATGAAAAACATTATACGTCCACATCAGGTGTAAAAACAACTAATATTAGACTGCTATTACAAAAAATTAAAACCTGTTAAACTTAGTTATAATAACAACCCACAGAAAATATGTTAAAAATGATCAAATAAATTACTTCGAACATTTAAAAATTGTATCTTGAGTGTTAAAAAAAGAAAGTGACATATACATTGAATCAAATCTCAAGATAATATTAGATGAATACGCGAATATATTTAGTTAGGTATTCAATTGCTACTAATTCACTGTTTAAATACAAAAAGAAAATAGTGTACCCAATAAAAATAATTTTTATAGTAAGAAGAAATCAGATTGTAGTTAAAAATCGTAAAAATAAAAACAGATTCCAGGGCTGTAATCACTAAACCAACATCTTTCATTATGTAGAATATCTTTGAACTTTGGACATATTATGTTAAATGTCTTCAAGAATTAATAAATAGAAATTCGTATATTTGCCGATCTATGACTTGTTCACTAACTCTTTTTTTTTCATTTATATTCGATATTTCTCCTCGGGTAACATGTAAAATATATACTTTTGTATCTGTCTATATTTCTGAGATGAGGTATTATGTACATTATTTACATTATTCGGACTATTGTCCTCATCTTTGTCGCCATACTTATTACAACGTTTCGGCCGTTGTACGCACCGGACTTCTTCAGTTGGTTGGAATGTTGAACTTAACCCTTTATTTCGCTCAATGTTCTAGTTCCACGTGAAATGTTTAATGGATGTTATTTATCAGTTATCTCCTGTTAATTTCCCTCTGAAAGTTGTCTTAACGAAGTATTGAACTCAGACTGGATAAAGACGTTGGTTATATCCAGTTACTGGACCCAAATAGTGTGAGTTCAATACCCCGTTAAGGCAGTGGAGACATCCATTAAACATGACACGTGGAACTAGAACAGTCTACACCAGTGAGCGAAATGAAGGGTTAAGTTCGACATTTCAACCACCTGAAGAAGGCCGGAGCGTACAACGGCCGAAACGTTGTAATAAGTATGGCAACAAAGATGAGGACTATAGTCCGAATAATGTAAATATATTCTTTTGCTGTTATATATTTTTAGATAGATTTCTGGTCTATCTATTTACACTTACATGTTTTCTGAATTCTTTCTTTGTTCACATATGTTACACATTTATTGGTTTCTTTTCATCAATTAATTGATTTTTTTTCTTTATTAGTTTGTTTCTTTTTTCCACTCTATTAATTCTTTCAGTATCTTCAATTTCATCTTTTTTTTGAAATTCTCTGTCAAACTTTTCTTTCCTCTCTATTTCTTTTTTCATTCTTCCTATCTTCTTATCACACATGTTACTTCTTATCTCTAGAACCATTTTTTTTTATCTCATAATTCTCATCCTAATTCAATATTTCTCCAGGATTCGAGCGCTATAAAGTATAAGCAAAACATGACCTTTCATCAGAGAAATTCAAACCGTTTTGAAGGCTTAAACATGAGTACATAGACAAACTGATCAATACATACAACAAATAGACTCATAAAAAAACCCAGGAACAAACGTATCTATAGTGGCAAATTATTGTTTATTTGCTGCAGAATTCCACTCAGACATTTATTAATTAGCAAAATTTTCTATTGTGTTTTTCCCGCCTATTATGATAGCAAGGGGAAAAGGTGTTGCGTGCCATGATAATGATTTCGTGTATATAAGAATAAAACAAACGGGCCTCTTCATTATGTTTTCACTGCCAAATGTGTCTTTTATTTTAAACAGAAAATTTGAATAGACTACGTAAAAAATGGCAGCAGCATTTCAAAGTGAAAAAGTAGAAAAAATTGACGAAAGCCATGATAAATAAATTAACCCCTCTCCTTAAAAATGTCTGCCAATCACATAATGATTTAGGTAACCTGGTTGAAAAAATAAGGAGAACTAATATGATATGTAAACTGGCTAGTTTAGATGCAAAATATATTTACACCAACGTTTCTGTTTAAAAAAAAATGCATAGATTTTTCGAAAAAACATCTAACAGGATCAAAAATAAACCTCTTCCTACCAATATCTAAAATCATATCGTTCAGCCGACCCATCATCAATCAATGTTTTTTTCTTTTTTATTCTGTTTAACTATATTATTACTAAAGAAAAACTTGGATTATCAAGGTGTTCATCTCTGTTTTAGAATTTATTTTCACTGAATTTTTAAATCTTGTCCGTTCCAGATTATCCTACCTAACCAATCAACATATTTCTGATATAATGTTTATGCACTTTTACATAACAGTGTTACCTTACCATGTATTAGGTTGGTGCAAAAATAATGACGTAATAATGTCGTTTTTTGACGTTAAAATAAGGCAAAAAACGACATTATTACGTCATTATTTTTGCACCAACCTAATAGATAAACTAAATACAACCTAACATACGATAGAAATCCTGAACTAAACAGAAACATATAATAATTTACCTTTTCTATATATCATGTTACACCGTCCTGACAAGGGCCTAAAATTAATTCTTCCATTGCAAATCAACTAACAATGTTCTCGTAAATTCCTATTCTCAGCGTAAAAGGAAATATAAATCAGCAACAATTATCAGAGTCTATTAAAGAGCGCTCGGGAAATCGTATCACTCATTATTCATATTAAGAGGTGGAATATATTAAAAATACTTTTAAGATCCTTCATATCCCTGATTAATTTTAAATTATACGCAAGCCTCGGAGAATATAGAAATATAGAAGTGTTGCACAATCTGACAGAGACAAATTATATATATATATATATATATATATATATATATATATATATATATATAAAGACCCTAAATCAACATATCATTGGGAGGTTCGAAAGCATTTGACATCGTGTGGGAGTATTTGGAAAGGGACCGTCAATCAATGATCGGACGGATGCATGCAATTGTAGGTGAATTAAATATTCATATTTAACGCCTGAGTAAAAAAAAATTAGTTATGTTCCTTATCTTATAAAAAAAAAAAACTGTTGAGTTTCAGTAGAATCTACCGTGGTGCAATATAGTCTCTTTTTTTCCTGTAAGTCTCGCAGTTACTTACCAATAACAAATGCTGTACAGATCCATATTTGAATATCTTTATTTGCTTGATCTTTTTACATGTCCGATTCATTCTTTATTTATTAGATAGTGCCTGGTATAATTTTTAGAAGAAAAAAATAATGATTTCAAAAAATTTTCATATACCTATCAAAATAGAGAGACATGATATATATGTAATGGTGTTATAAGTCTACAGAAGGGACTTATCTCCTTAGGTGTAAATAAAGTACG
This sequence comes from Acanthosepion lycidas, assembly GCA_963932145.1. NCBI lineage: Eukaryota > Metazoa > Mollusca > Cephalopoda > Sepiida > Sepiidae > Acanthosepion > Acanthosepion lycidas. The sequence goes on along the minus strand of OZ010578.1, from coordinate 18,444,749 downwards.
TGGGTCAATGACAGCAGCTTCAAGACGTTACTCCATACTGCGACGAAAGCGCCAGTCATTTTTCAGTTTTATTCATCTGACAAACGCGAAGGTTGCTTTTTTTAGATAGTCAATGCCAAAGTTATATCTGCTTAACTATCAGCTTACAAGCACATCGTGCTATTTCTCTTTGGGAATATATATTTCCAAGATATAGAAGTAAATTCTAGCTTTGTAGTTCCTATTTTGGGAAAACGTAAGTCTCACTGTTTCCCATTCATGGAATATGTCCTCATCTGGGACACAGAAGATTCCGACCATTTGTATCTGGAGTCCGGAAAATGGCTTCTCAACATTGTATTTCATCTGTATCATCCAGAAAAAAAAAACACAGATATACTCTGTATCCTTGATTGAAATATAGGTTCCCATTGCGAGAATTGAACCCAGGCCGCCTACACAGACACACACTCTCTCTCTCTCTCACTCACACTATCTCTCTCTCTCTTTCCCTCACACACACACACACAGACCCACAATATCATATTTTGGTGAGTACATTTTTCTCATTTTCCTCTAAATATATAATATATATGCATATATGTTTTTTCCCGTGATAGTTTTTTTTTCTATTTCTCTATCTTTTTCTGTCACACTTTTTCTCTATTTCTTTCTCTCTACTTTTCGCTACCACTCGCTATCTCACACGCTTTGTCTGTCTGTCTGTCTGTCTGTCTGTCTGTCTCTGTCTCTGTCTCTCTCTCTCTCTCTCTCTCTATATATATATATATATATATATATATATATATATATATATATATTACTTCCAAAGTTTTTATAAGAGTGTACTTCTTATTTGAGACAGACTCCTCATTTTTCATTCATTTATGAAACTATATGTAATACATCTACCGGTTGCCGAAACGAGCAATCTAATTAAAGAAAATATAATTCGCTAGGCATACAACAGTCAGGGTCCTCTGCATTGGAAGCTACCGTTTGATCCAGCATATTTCGCCGTTGGCCACGAAGTACAACAGAGTAAGGATGGTGCTGTTTACCTTATTGAAGGAAAATACATGCCCTTCATGCCCTTCACACACGCACACACATACACACACACAGAGACACACACATACACACACACAGAGACACACACATACACTGACACACACACGTGTATATACTGTATTCATTTCTCAATACATATGATAGGACAAAACTTCGTTTCTTTTATTTATATATATATATATATATATATATATATATATATATATATATATACTCTGTTTCATGCTAGATGCAATGGTCAGGCCTGACGCTTGCATCTAGCATGACACAGACTGTCGCCTCTAAGTGTTGACTTCTATATTCACTTATTTTATTTTTATTATTTATATATCACTATTGAAGAATAAAATAAAATATATACACTAAAACAAATCCACTTTATAGCGAAAAACGTTTGCAGTTTCTCTCTTTTTTAAAATTTACCTTTTTCTCTCGTTGGTACGACTATTAGGTTGGTGCAAAATAATGTCGTTTTCTCACATAGTAACATATGTGAGAAAACGACATTATTTTTGCATCAACCTAATATAATTTTACTCTCTCTATATATATATGTGTGTGTGTCAGTATATATGTGTGTGTGCGTGTGTGTATATGGGGTGCGTGTGTGTGTCTGTGTGCATGTGAGAGATAAAATTTACACATATTTAAACATTCTCTAAAGATATGAAAAAAGAAAGGATCCACATATTTCACGAAGAAGAAGAAGAAGAAGAAGAAGTTCATATCATTTATTAAAATTTAGTTGTACAATAAATTAATACATTTTCCATATCTATCGATTTATTAATGATGTTGTAAAGTATTATTTAAACGAATGTTTAGTGACTGTCATAAATTTACCCTTATCGATTGTGGTATCATGTAAGAGTTTCTTTGGGAGGATGACGGTAAAGTGGAGAACGTGTATTTACGTCTGCATCGATTAAACTTTCTTTTTTCACAAATACATTTCTTAATGAACCATGTTGATCTGAGATTATTTACATTCACGCAGAGCTCCTTGACTTGATCTCGAAATGAGTTTCGTTTGTTTGTGTCCAATTCAATGGAACATGGTCGAAATACCACATAAATATAAATTTCGTTTCACAGCAAGATGTCAGTTAGATAATCGGAATCGTTTAGCAGCCTATTTAAATATATGGACATTTTATAACAAACATCTACATTTGTCACTTACCATTTGAGATAAATGTTGCTATGTATTTTTCTCTTCACGGAACGCGATCAGTGCTAGAGTCTACGACATAAACTGATTTCATGGTTCATTCGTTTGACGATATTGAGAATAAAAACAGCACAAGACAGTAAAATGCGTGATGTACATTCCCCATCAGCCTAACAATAACGTATTTATTTCCTACAGACATAAACTCATAAAGAATCTCACACATAAACACACGCAGACACACGCACGCGAGTACACTTAAAAAAAAAAGAAGAATTTTAAAAAAAGACATCGGCATAAAACCAAATGTTGCCGGCTAATTAATGTATAAATATACAACGAACTCCAAAAACTTCCATTCCAGGTTAAGACTTCCTGTGTAGAATCGTAACAGGTGTTTACTTAATTTCGTCCACACATCGTACATATACATGTTTTCATCGATATTTCGCGTAGAAAAATTCTTTCGAAGGAAGAACCACATATAGGATTTTCACCATTTTGTCATACAGTTAAGCACTATATCCAGAATGACTTAACATATACCCGACAGGTACATGCACATGAAATTAATATTAGTTAAGATTAGTTTGGTATCACTTACCATCAAAAGAGATTAATTATTTAGTGAGACTTGACATAAAGACAATTTTCAGGTGGATAGAACCATTTCTTTTTTTTTCTTTTTTTTCTGCCAAGAGATGCAACCACTACCAGTTCAGAAACTCGGTTAATATGGCGCAGGTAAAGAAAAGTACTCTATGAATATAGAAATTAATTCCCAAATTATTATTGCATTCATACACACACGCACACAAGCTAGACCTTTCCAGTAATATTTGTTACAACGCCAGCTGATGATTTATCTAAAAGAAGACCCAACGAATGGATTCATGGATAAAAAAAAAAAAGTTAGAATGTGTGAAAAATCTTCGTTGATATACCTGTCTACCTTGAACATTTGAATTTCAAATTCAGATTAGTACCTGTAAATGAATAATGGTCTCTGGCACAATTAGGATATAAAAATGTCTGATTTTTCCATATACTTAGTAAGTGAATCTATCGTTGCCACAAAGAAGTACTACTAAATCCTGGTGAACCAGTCTATTAAAACAACACCAATATATAAAATAATTTCCAGGAGCTATTTATATCGTTTACATTTTTCGAACGTTAAATCGTTGTACGCTTCGGCCTTCTTCAGGTAATTAGAATTTCGAACTGGACCTATTATTTCGTCCACTGAAATACTTTGTTCTAGTTCCACGTGACATGTCTCTTCAGGATGTCTCAGTTGTCTTCATTTAACTCAACTCTCCAATTTAAAGGTAGACAACTGAGACATCCGGAGGAGGCATGATACGTTGAGCTAGAAGAGTCTACTCCAGTGGACGAAATGATGGATTCAGTTCGAAATTCCAATCAACTGAAGAAGGCCGGGGCATAAAGCGGCCTGAACGTCGTGAATATGACAATAAAAATGAGTGTGGCAATTAAATAGTTGCAATAACTCTTCTCATAAATATAGACATTTTTTTTTAAATTATGATATATTAATTTTGAAATCCAACAATATGAAGTTACTTTTGTAGATGTAAATTGAAGCGTACTATTCTGCATGGATGTGCGTGTAATTAAACATGATCTCGTGTCAAATTACACATTATACAGCGCTGTTTAATCAGATGTCAATGGTGCAATGGCTTGGCCGATTTCGTTTGTCAGACGAGAAGGAACAGAATATCGTTTGCATGAAATTACGGCACTAAGACTTTTCATCATACTGCAATCATACAGATCAGCTAAACACGCTAATCTACTCAAATGAGTTTAAGAATGAGGTGGAGAGAGGGGGAGAGGGAGAAATAGAGGGGGAGAGAGCGAGTGCTATGGGGGTTAAACTAGGACTACAGCAATAAGCATAATATGACTAGGAATCTCAGAAACAACAACAACAGCAACAACAACAACAACAACAATAATAATAATAATAACTATCCCTGTTGTTGTTGGAGCCCTCGGATTCGTGGGAAAAGACTCCAGTAGATAAAATGAAGGGATTACTGGAAGCCCATGCGTTAAAGAAATACAAAAAAAAGTTCTCACGAGTACAGCCCACTCCTTGCGAAGTTTTACTATGTAATAGTATGATATTAAGTCTCTTGTTGGGACCCGGAAAGAAATGAATACACACCAGGAATTAAAGGAAATAATAATAATAATAATAATAATAATAATAATAATAATAATAACAATAATAATAATAATAATAATACCAACAAGGGCACATGTTATAAGCTGACCAAAATTTAAAAGAAAGAAGAGTAAAATGCTTTTTCCCTTTAACATCAAAACGGAATTAATCTCTTATGATTTTATAAAATTGGCAATATCATAGAGGGTTTGGGACAAAGCGTTCACATATACAAAATTATTCCAGCGATCTGAAAAAGACATAGAGAATGACTTTGCTAGTATGTTCACAACTACTGTAGAATTTCAAATCCTAAGATGGAAAAAATAGAGTTAATTTCGAGTGACACGGACCATTGTAGCTGCATGAACCTCAGCAAGAACGGGGACTTACAGATTATTTTGATCATGAACGCCTGTTCTGCGGACACCACCGGCAAATTAATTTAGACTAAACATCTCAGGTTTCAAATGGTTTTAATAGTAGTCTTATAGTTTTAAAGTTCACTTTTGTTTTATTTGTCTCTTTTTAAAATTCTTTTAAGTTTATCTGTTATGTAACCTAGGACTACGGCAATAAGTATAATATCAATAGGAATCTCAGAAAAGCAACAACAACAGCAACAACAACAATAATAATAATAATAATAATAATAATAATAATAATAATAATAATAATAACTATCCTTGTTGTAGTTGGAAACATCGAACTTGTTGGAAAAGACTCTAGTAGACGAATTGAAAGGATTCCTGGAAGCCCATGCCTTAAAGAAATACAAAAAATTATTCTCACGAGTACAGTCCACACCTTACGAACGGCTCTATCTATGTAAAATACTTTCTTTTCTTTTTTTGTCTCTTTTGTCAGTGGAAGATGTCATGATGCCATTTCTAACCATAGATCTCTGGGCGGGACCCGGAACGAAATGTGTTCAGATTAGAAATCAAAGAAAATAATAGAGGGTTTCGAACAAAGCGTTCACATATACAAAATTACTCCAGCGAGCTGAAAAAGAATAGAAAATGACTTTGCTAGTATGTTCCCAAACATTGTAGAATTTCAAATCCTAAGAGGCAAAAATAGAGTGACATGGATGCATAAACCCCAGCAAAACCGGGGACTTACAGATCATTTGGATCATGAACGCCTGTTCTGCGGACACCTCCGGGAAATTAATTTAGACTAAACATCTCAGGTTTCAATTGGTTTTAATAGTAGTCTTATATTTTTTAAAGCTTACTTTTCTTTTATTTGAACTTAATTCAAATTAATTTAAATACTTTTACGGTTGTCTGTTATATAACAACAATCCTCCTCTATCACAGAGTATGTTGAAAAACATGACACATAATAAACAAAGACATCTTGGAGAATTTGGCACTCACAAGGACATATTGAATTCAGAAATGGCAGAAGATAGCTGCGAATAAACTACCTAACGACCTTGGATGGCAGAACGGTTATTCTGATGGATAGCGAAAAGACAGCACATACTTCGAGCTATGATATATAGGACGTTGTGGAGAACCATGATCTCAAGACATTCTGAGCCAGGGCATATATTTCTAAGTTTGCATTTTCTTCTTTCTTTCATTCATTTATTCTCATGTGCATTAAATGTGATTCATGTATTCTTTGTCTCTTTCATTCTTTTATTTTCGATCTCTTTCTTGACGTCATTTTTTCCTTTCCAAACATTTCGTTCCTTTTTCTTTGTAAGGTTCTTTCTTTCTCTTTTAGACATATATTAATTCATTTACTTATGAATTTTCTTTCTTCTTAACCGTCACATATTAGACTTGTTTCCTTTTATTTATTCCTAATCCCACTTTTCAATTAACTCTTCCTTTGATCTCTTTAGTATGTAATATTCATCTTATATTCTTTTCACACCAGCTTGAAAGTTATTCAATAAAAGCTTAACAAACCCTCATCAATAATACTTCGTAAATTTCACGCATATCCCCGTGTTACTGGTCCCTTCTTTGTCCACCACTAAAGATCAAATATACAGATATATTCTAGACTAGACGTAAATGTAAAGTAAACACGACATCAAAAAGATAAGGGCAATAGAAAAGAATGAACAAAAGTAAACTATAAACAATTATAAAAATTTGTCATTGATGTCATCAAAGCGGAACAGTTTATTGATAGTTTACGCAAGGAATCATTCCTCTCTGTAATTAGAGTTGTCTGTGGAAGTCAGAGTTCTTACATACTAAAAAGTTCAAAGAAAGTTATTGCACGAACTTATAGAAGTGAAGTATTCTGGGACAGGTAGAGAGTGGTATGATGTCGTTTACGCTACATTAATTAATCGGTATTTAAAGGTAATTTACATTCCATACAAGATTGATTTAGTAAGCAAATTGGCAAATGAAGACATTTAAACAAAATATTTACTTCGCAATTTAAATATTAATTAATATATATATATATATATATATATATATATATATATATATATATATATATATATATATGTGTGTGTGTGTGTGTGAGTGTTTCTGTCCACTTGTATATAAATATATATATATATATATATATATATATATATATATATATATATGTTTATTAATAAAAAAAATCCAAAATCACGTCATATTTCGGCAGACGAAAATATCGACCGACTGTATTACCAACAACCACGGTGTGGACTGAGTCTGTGTCAGAAATAGTAATTTAACTGAAAACTAAGCAAAAAAAAAGAACAGTCGAAAGATTAATACACAATTTATACATTTCTATGATTCAGTAAGACGAAACGCAGGAGACAGTTGTCAAGGCAGGGTGGAAGTTATTTGTCTTAAAGGGAGGAATATATATATATATATATATATATATATATATATATATATATATATATATATATATATATATCAAGAACTTTATAATGGATGAAGTAATTGCGTATATATATATATATATATATATATATATATATATATATATATTATATCAACAATAAATAAAATACAATTATGAGAGTAACGTTGTATATGTAACACCCTAAAATGTTAACTCTAAAGAAGGTAAAAAATAAAAAACATTTAACTGCGAAATAAGTAAAAACGATGAAATAGACAAGTGAAGACATAAAAAAAAAACATGCATTTTGCCATCTAAACATTAATTAAATTATAATTATTGCTTGAACAAGAAATATAAATTTTTTTGTAAAATATTAGATATTTAAGCAAGGAATAAAAAATGGAATATACCTCTACCTTAAAAAATTTGCAAACCCAAGAATATTCTGGAAAATTAACCTAAATGAATGTCGCCTCTGGCATCGGATACACCATAATTTGACATTCAGAGGCGCAAGATAAAGAAAAATAAAGAAGGAATAATGACAGATTATAAAGACATAAGAAAATTGCGAAAAGAAGAAATAACTTCAACATCATACGCATATGCACATACATGCCTACACATCCATGCATACGCACGCGGACACACACACTCATGCAGAAACACAAGACACACACAAAGAAAACTAAAGCTACCACTAATTTAAAATGGTTTTTAACTTAATAAAAAAAAATAAGGAAAACAAGAAAATTGACAAACATTTGCTAATAACTACTGACAGTAATGTTTTTCTAGGAAATTTTTGGGTGATGTTGTTGAATATCAATCAGGTTAGTGACAAATTTTATATATGTTTTAATCCTACCTTCATTGGTAAAAATCGGGGTAGGAGAAATGTTTAGTGTTTGTAGCATTTTAGATTATAACTATTTTTACACTTTCGACTTTTTCAGTTTTGCATTGAGCACATTCTTTTCAAATTTAACAGATTCTCTTTCAGTTTCCCTAAAAGAGTCTTATTTTCATTCATTCATATATATATATATATATATATATATATATATATATATATATATATATATATATAAATGGAAGAACACAACAAATGGAGTAAAAATCCACTATTCGTAGTAGCATTTTTTTAAAACTAATGCTGAATATAAAGTAGAGTAATGTATTATTATTATTATTATTATTATTATTATTATTATTATTATTATTATTATTATTATTATTATAAGAGATTATACTAAAAACATTTTAAAATCGCTACACGAAAGTTTTCAAGTTTCAATACTATGATTGTACTTCTTCAGGCGATGGTAAGTAATAGTACTGACAGTATTGAAACATGAAAGCTTTTCATTAGCGATTTTATTTTAAAATGTTATAATTTCTTATAATTATAATATAATAATATTACTTACATATATACATATATATATATATATATATATATATATATATATATATATATATATATGTATGTATATATATATATATATATACACGAAAATACACAAACATACAGACACACGGACAGACATATATATATATATATATATATATATATATATATATATATATATATATGTTGACACAAGTTTTCATTTAATAAAACCAATATCTGAGGTCTCCAAATATTATCAGTTTAATAATTTGATTAACTAAATATAAAAGCATATTTTATTTTTGTGTAACAAACAATGAAGATGCTTTGTGAAATAAATACTGGTAAGTTGTGTAGAGAAACAAAGTAACACATGAAAACGAAGGAAAGGCCTCAGAATAGATTTCATGCAAAACACGAATAACGGAGAGAAATTTTGCTGAAAATTAAAAAAAAACTAATGAATATTTGAAAAGCTATTATTATTCACACACTGAATGGTAGAGAAAAAGAAAGATAATATTCTAAAGTTGGTATATCAATTTTTTTGCAGAGGAGGGATATTTAAGAAAGAAGGGTTTTCTTCATTAGAAACGCGATTTATAAAATAAGTGGCGTAAGTGAGATAATTTTGCGTTTTTTATAATTTAAATTGAGAACCGGATTTTTTTTACCAGAAAATATTACATAGTTATTGATTAATGAAAAAAAAATAATTGCCTCATGTTTTTCTCTTATATTTTTCTGATGAAAAAACCGTACAACGACACATTCAGAGTTAAAATCATTTTCACCTATGAAGCAATTAACAATCGTCTTCTACAAATATTCCTGGGAATATCGATAAGGTTCTCCAAAATAATGACCTCAATTCATGACCAATTATTTATAGACGTAGCTGGCTTAGATGGAAATGAAATTCTGTCTTATTCTTCCAAAGTAAGTTCATCCAAGCATTTCTTTGAATCCTTTTTATCTTATTCACTAGCACCAAGTGAGAAATGAAATCTTCATCAAACAAGGAAATTCGGGTGAAAAATCTTTTTGGAATTCCCTCTGAAGATAATTCTTCTTAAAAGAAAATGGCGCTGTTTTTTTTTTCCTTTTTAATAAATATAAAAACCGCCAGTGTTTTCAATAGAAATCCTCCAGTAATTTCTGTTAAATAATTTGCTTTTTTTATTATCATTCAACGAACAAAAATGATAAAAGGTAAAGAATAAAGACGTTTTTCTATCTTTAAATAATCTTTTCTTACTATAAAGTTCTTTTATTTTTATATCTGTTCTGCTTAAGGAGATTTTGATTTTTTTAAAAAAAATATTTATTCTCTGTTCAGCTAATCAATTGTTTACTGAATATATGGATGAATGTTATCTTTCATACAGTTCTATAAATCGAAGAGACAAAATGGAAAAACTAATATTTAAAATACATACATGAATATATATATATATATATATATATATATATATATATATTATTATTATTATTAAAGATCATTTTAGTTTATGTGGCAGAGAAGAATTAAACTTTGTTTCTGTTCTTAGTCCATTTGTGAAAGTAAAAACCTTAAGCGCATTAAATTTATTAGTAGATTAGCAATATAGCATTGAATATTGATTAATATGTATACTATTAGTGGAAGGATTAAATATAGTGGATCTTAAATATGAGTTCCTAATCTACTGGTACAAGTCCCGTTTAAAGTCTCAAATGGACTCCGAAAATGTCTTGCTTGAATGGGTTTTGCGAAAACAAGCAACAAACATACGCTAGGGGAACTAACACACAATTATAGAGATTAGGTCTTCCTTTCCTGTAGTATTTCACTTGAGTTCAAAGAACGAGCCTACGTATATATATATATATATATATATATATATATATAATCAGAATATTTAGCTTTAAAATTTGGTAATTTAGAAGAAAGATGTTTTCGAATTGTAAAATAATATACTAAGTATTTTGCTATTTCCAAACATTGTGGATTAGAATTTTATTTACGAAATGAAATTTCAATTGTTCATGTATAGAATGGTTTCAAGTTCCGAATGTAATCGATACATATTAAATATTTACTTCAATAACTACGAAAAACGTGAGGTTAACTCGGTCGATCGTTATACATTTGAACACCTGACAATCTCCAGTCATCTGCCTTGTGATCATTTAAGCCCATTTTCCGCAGTCTCAGCTCTTGTTTTACCTCGTGTTGCTAACTGGTAGGATTGCAGTGGAAAGATTGTTGGATCTTATGACCGTTCCACGCCATTTTATCTTTCTCTTCTTCACGGTTTATAGAGGGAATAAGTCCAGCGAGAAAACACGTCCTTGTCTTATACCCCTTTCTAATTCTTGTATATCTGATAGATGTTTAACAATGTTTTGTGGCCTCTCAATTCTAATGCATGTATTATCTGTAGTAATTCAACAATTAATTTCCGTTGTAGATATCAAGGAAAGAAATTTGTGATGAACTATAATTACTTACATCATGTAGGAACATTAAAAACAATCTATCGAAAACAGTATATTTTCTATAATTCTCAAGATTAAATATATTAGTAAACCGAAGGAACTTTGGCAAAAAGCTCAAACTTAATTTCCGAATCTTTATTTTTCCTGTAGGACCAATTAAGACATAGAGGAATGACACAAGTCATTGAAATACGATACGGAAATATTTTTATTGCTATGCTGAATGTTGGGTGATTTAGACAGTTAAGTATTTTATGTCCTTGGGTGAAAACCGCGTCCAACCTCAGATAAAAGAAGTTTAATAGGAAATATTTATCAAATAGGAAATATTTATCAATCAATCATGTTTTGCTTTTATTAAAACTTTTTTTAGAGAGTGAGAAAAACAGTCAAAACGAGAGAACTTTGCTATTTTCATTTTTTTTTGGACCGATTCACATTCGTCAGTCATGTATAAAATTCATTAAAACTGCATATTTGTTTATATGTAGACAAGTTTGTAAAAATCCTAGTATATTTTTGCGGACATCAGCTAAAAATGTATCATCATAATTGTGTATTTCTGTCTGTCTAATTGGAAGAGTTCTACGTTTTCACATTGTTATGATCAGTCGTCGTAGTGGGTTGGTATTCTAATACTCTGAGGCTGTTTTCCGTACATACTGTCCGTATTCGATAGACATAATTTGCTTTCCTTAAGAATGTATTCAAAGAAGGATGGCGATGTAATGTAAAGTTTTAGTCGTGCGTCTGCAGTTGGTAATAATATTATTATTAATCTTTAAACCTATTTTCTCCTCAAAGAATTATGTTATTTTTTCAAATGAGGGAAGCATTTGTAAAATCAAAATTATTAACTGTTACGTTCATCTGTAACACGAGAAAGTCAAAACGTTTGTCGAAACGTCAATCTCATTGGTGTTCGTAGATGTTTTAATTGAGATCAGATGATGTCTCCTTCATATAAACATTTTTGCATTTCAAACAGTTTATTTGATAAATACCATCATTTGAATTGGTGTTGGGCTTATTTTTCTTCCAAATTTTATCTCCTATTTTCTTGGAAGTGTTGATAACGATCCTAGTATTAGGGATGACAAATTTATCTGCCAGTTTAGTAGTGTTTGAGGTTAGGATTATGAATTTTGTGTAATCTTTGTTAGAAGTTTTATTAGTGGTGTCTAGATTTTGTCTTTGTGGATTTTCTTAGTTCGTTTTTAGCGTTGAGGATAAAATGACGTGGGTAATGATGAAGTTTGAATGTTTCCTCAATACCTTTCTCTTCTTTTTTTTTAGATATTCCGGCTTACTTATACTGAGGGCTCCGAGGCAGAATCCTATGATTATTCCAGATTTTACTCTTGATAGTGGTGCGAATAAGAAATCAATTAGATCGTTTTCGTTACTGGGTTTACGTTAAAATTTATAATCTAATTTCTTATTATTACATATTAATAACTTATTGATGAAAGGTAGGAAATTATTTCAAATTTGTGTGTAAAATCAATGGTAGGTTCGAACTTCATGAGTTCCATTATTTTGTCTCTAATAGGTTTATATCATGGAAATATTATAAAAGAAAGCCATGTATGTATTTTAAGTCAGTAGAGCTTTTGAGGGTGATGTCTTTAAACAAATCGGACACAAAAATTTTTAGAAAAAATACAAAAAAGAACACCACAGATAGGTGACCCTATAGGTAAGCTGAATTTTTGTTTGTAATAAATATTATTGCAAGAGAAGAAGCAGTGGTTATTGATTAGCATACAAGTTTTTATAATTTTGCGTTGAGAAAGCATTTATTTCGATTTTTTTAGGTGGATTTTCAATATGTTGTGTCATTTTGTGACGAGTATATTCGTGTATATTGATTTGATGTTTACGCTCTCCATAAACATGATTTTCATATATACTTTTTCTGTTCTCTGGATTAAGTCACAAGATTGTTTAATATGTTTTTGGTTAATTTTTCCTAGGAACGGAGTTAGGACATTTGAAATGTTATTACATTCTTTTTGGTGTGCGCTGTTGATTTCTAACGGAATGATTGAGTATGTTGTGTGTGCGTTTTTTTTGTGTAAGCGGTATACTGTGTGTGTGTGTTTGTGTAGTGGTGTGGTATTCTATTGATCGAGTTTACGAAATGATTTTAGTTTTTTAATAAGTCCTTAAATGATTTTATATCATTTGTATGTCTATAGTTATTACTGACTAGTTGGTTTTATGTAAGTGTCGTCGAAATTTAAAATGAAATCAAGTTTTCAGTGTAGGTGTTGGTGTCCATTATAACGTAATGGCTTGAAAGTTGATTTTCACACAACATGCCATAACTATAGGTGTTTAACAAAATGTATTTACAAATAGACTTGGCGTACTAATCGACCTCAAGATTTTTATCTAAAGAGTCTGAGTTAGGTCTAAACAAATCGTGATGGTCGAGCCTCAAACATAGTTTAGGGTACCAGTGACCCAACACTTTAACTCAACAATATGACATTTTTTGCATTGCGCATCTTGTTAATTCAGATGACAAATTGATATGTCCCGGAGAGGGATAAAATTGTTCGAAGTAGCAAAGTGGTTGTTGACTACTGTAGCCGGGTAGGACAATCTAGCAGGTAACCGTAATGGACTGGCCCTTGTCATTAGTGGTAGGCAATAGGCTCAGGCAATAGGTGTAGTCCATATACATCCACATCAGTCTGTATTTATGGCTGAAACCAGCCAACCATATTACAGTGAGGGGTAACCCAGGTGTATGCATATTCATTACATCAAAAATCTAAGTACTTAATTGCATTTTAGATGCTGCCATGTAACGCTACATTTTTCGACAAAACTAATATTGCTAAATATTTGTATTCATTTCGAATGTAATGATTTTAATAAATATAAATCCATTTTAATGTTCCCGTTGGAAATGTATTATTTATATAAGAGGACATCTAAATCAGGGTTAAATGATCTTAATACTTTCACAAATGAACGTTTTGACCTTTATGTCTACTTGTGTTTTAAATCATATAAAAGACCGTCTGTCTCTCAAACGTGAACCGGGGACAATAAACCACATTTACAACAGATTATACATATATATGAGAAAAAAATTCTTACAAATAAACGTGGCGACAATGAATACTCAAGCTTCATTGCATCGCGTCTTCAAAAGGACCCTCTATTCATTGGCCTTTTTCATTTTCGGTGATTCACAAAGAATAAAAGGGGGATTTGTCACTGCAAAATATAGGACGTTTGGTTAGCAAATTGATGCAATCTTCCAACAAATAGTGAGGAGTTCCGGAAAAGTTCGGGAAATCTATAGAGCATAATGGCTTGTAAATCGAAAGAAAGGCTAGAAAATGTGCATTTTCCGGTAGAACGATTTCGACAGATGTGGGAAATATCCGGTAAATATATTCATCGATCGGTTCTTTTACCGAAATTCGGTGTAGTAACAATGTACAAATAAAGACATACACATTATATATATATATATATATATATATATATATATATATATATATATATATATATATACATATATATATGTCTGTGTGTGTGAAAATATTGAAGTCAAAACTCACGGACGACAGGCTGTTTCATGATAGACGCAATCGACAGGACGTTTGTTCACATTTATATTTATATATGTTCTATTTCTGATATTGCGTACTTTATCCCATAAACATAGCATACCGTAAATATATATATATATATATATATATATATATATATATATATATATGTATATATATAGTTTTACGCCATGCGTCTAGCATGAAACAGCCTGTCGTCCCCTATATATATATATATATATATATATATATATATATATATATATATATATATATAATGCTAATAAATACACTCTTATTTCAAACACTCGATAAATTTCATGAATTATTTTGATTATGACTCGTGTAGGAAAGTATAAACTCGTAGATACAACAACAGTAAAGTCACAAGAACAGATGTAATTTTCTTAAAATGAATTATTATAACGTGCTTTATTATAGAACACAGTAAAAACAAAATCTAATCATATGGGGAATACGCTTATCGCAATCGACGAAGATATTCAGTCTTATGCAACCCCGCTATAGACTGAGTGCCAACTCATTATACATTAAAACTCGAAACTTCCTCTTTTCATATGATCCCTTTTCTGTGCATGTATGTCTATCTGTATCTATCTAACTAAATATATATATATATATATATATATATATATATATATTGATAATTTTACTGATTAATATACACACACACATATAAATAATGATAATATTAGTGATTAATACACACACATACATACATACATATATATATATATATATATATATATATATATATATATATATATAGATAGATAGATAGATATAAAACATTCAAAGTGGATAGAATCCAGGTAGAACTCAATGTTCAGGACAGAGTAAATGTATAATATGTGTTTAAGCGTTTATAATTAGTTTTTAAGTCTTTTTATTATTTATATATATATATATATATATATATATATATATATATATATATATATATATATATATATGTGTGTAAATTGGGATCAAATGTACATCAAGTATGGATCAAAAATCGAAAGAATAATAGGATAAAGAACAAAGACGAAATGTCTTTCAATCTATAAATGTTTACTTTTATTAAACCCTCTTAATGAGAAATCATAATGAGTTAAATGTAAAATGAATTTAAAAAAGAATGTGTGTTGTTTGATTTGCATTGGTTAAACAGATTTTACATGTATTTGATTTGTTAAGCAAATGAGTATAATTTACTGCGTTCCGAACTCAAGGAGAGGTACACAAGAATGCTTCGTCTCACCTTAGTTCCAATAAGTGCTGTTACATACCGGCGAATTTATTATATATATAGCATGCTTAAAGACATAAAGTTTGTAAAAATATTGTTATTCGATAACATCTTATCATGTTGCATCCGAAATCATCTTCCGTATGTCGTACTAAAAGAGGTATTTCCTTTCGTTCTGCTTATCACAGACTAAAAATATTAATCCCCTGTTAAGATTTAAAATTTTAAATTCATCTGGACTTGAATTCAGTAAGCGCTGCTTTACTGAGATTAACAGCATTAACGGCTTCCGAGTGAATATGCGAGAAAGCGACATGAATTTCTATGGTCTTTCCAGAAGAATGACAGATTTTTATTCTTTGGGCTTCACCTGGGATCACTGCCAAACTTTACAGTAAAGACAGATCGTACGTCACCTTAGGTTAAAGAACAGCAGGACAAAGAGGCCAAAAAGCAAAAATAATAAAAAAAATTGTAGTTTGAAAGAATA
>OZ010578.1:18415826-18425826 GCA_963932145.1 Acanthosepion lycidas | reverse complement strand
AGGACCACGTGATGAACAGCACGAGCACCTGACCATATATGGCAGGAGATTTCCATGCAAGGACGAATCGTTGATTTGTAGATTTAAAGGATGACCTCAGGCGAGAAAAAAAAAAAAAAACTTCTGGTGCGACACAGAGTAGTAACTTTCCTTGCAGTAATTGAAGCAACAGATTCAATGTAATCGTTCCACTACACGTCAGTGGACAGTGTGAGAGATGCGTTCTCGCGGAGTTGGGTATCAGCCAACCTGATGGGAGCAGTGAGGTTTCCCTATGAGGTTTTATGCCCAAATAACATATAACATATAAAATGCACCATAGTAAGGAAGTTAATAATTAATTAATTAAATTAATAAATAAATAATAATAATAATAATAATATCCACAACAATAAGTATAATATGGGGTAGACAGAATACATCACAGCTAATCGCCCAGACATAGAGATCAAAGGCCACTGGAATAGAATGTGATTTCTTATTGATAATGCAATCACTGAAGATTGTAATGTATCTTTGAAGGTCTTAAAAATCTATCAAAATATAAAGAGCTTTACGTTGAAATCTCAAAACTGTGGTACACGAGGACATTTTGAGCCCTCAGATAGATTGGAAGAAAGGGATTCCTTGTAGCCCATGCTTTAAAGGAATACAAAATATTGTACTCACAAGTACAACTCACACATTACGAATATCTTTATCTATGTAAACTATGTGTGATCGTAATTTTGATGCCGTGTGGAAAATATCATGAAGTCATTTCTGAAGTTAGGTCTCTGATTGGGACCCAGAAAGAAATATTTGTACAGCATGAATCAAAGGAAAAAAAATCTGCAAATAGAAACTGTCGAATGTGGCATTTGAACACAAGTAGTATTCACGTAACAATACGATCACGAGGTTTTTTGGGGAAAAATACTGATGCACAGGATATTTAACTGTCTCAATTGTAATCCATGTCATACGATCAAATATTTATCCTTTATTTATCCTGCTGTTACGTCCAGTTATTATTTACATTGTTTCCATGCGTACTATTGTCCTCGTAATTTTGTATCACAACATTTTGGGCGTTGTGATGTCTGGTGTTTTTCAGGTGTTTCGCAATCCGTGTAACATTAAGAGAACTTCAAACTGAACACTTTATCCAAGTTACAGGGTTACACTGTTCTCGTTACGCTACTCATGATAACTGACATTGTACTTATTTTGTACTGGTCAGTAATTGCTCGCGCCGTTTACATTGAGTTCAATTGACAATCATTATGTCAACGATTTCACTTTAACCAAAAGCTGTAAGCCTCTATTATACATGTAAGTAATTTAAATGATAATAAGCTTTCTCAGAATAACTTACTTTACATCATATCTCACATTTATTATTTAGTACATCGTTGCATGAAGCAGAAAATTAAGAAAACTGATGATGTTCAGGGTTCATAAAAACAACAATAAGGACAAACACTACATCATAACAACAATAATAATAATAATAATAATAATACCTGTGAAAAATTCACGAATTTCTTAACAAAATTGTATGAGGAATCATAATTATTGAGTTAATGATTGAGTTCTACTTCAATAACATATCCGTAAAGAAAACTTAACTTCAAGAAAACATTGCAACAACAATAATAAATAGGGATACTCGTCGTTATTTAAAGAAGGGAAAGGATACAAACGAAAATATATGTAGTTCGCAATTTTTCCATGTCAGGGAATTAGCCTTTAAAAACTTTTCTCATTAAAACCTAACAGCGCGCATATGCCTTTTCCATCTTTCATCACGATAAAATCAGAATATTTCATTACATATAAGGCACTGACAGAAAATATTAAAATCTTCTATTTCTCTTCTTTATCTTTTTTCTTTCGTTCTTTCTTTCTTTCTTTCTTTCTTTCTTTCTTTCATTTTCTAGCTGTAACAAAGTAGCGAATCTGATATATACTTCTGACTTTCCAGTCGATCAAAATAGAATAGTCTGTTATTTATAAAGTATCGGCAGGACGTAACGGTCGTGATAACTACTGGAAGAACGAGCAGAATTATAAAAAAATGATATCAACAGACAACGATTTAGTTATGATAGATGCCGAAATGCTGTCGTTCAGAATAAGAAGCGCATCGCTACTTCAAAAAGTATGTCGTTTGTTTAGATTTTGGAAAGTGGACCTGGCCGCGAACATTTCACGCGTTTTACAAATTATGTTCATATTTTCATGAATTACAAGAGGAAATATTTATTAAGTGAAAACACACTTAATTCAGAAATATTTTTTATAATATTAAATATATATTTCTGATATGAACATACGATGATCCTTTGAAGAAAATTGACATTTTAAACACGATGAAATCTCTAATTCGACGCATACAAAACACACACAATATATATATATATATATATATATATATATATATATATATATATATATATATGTATATTTATGTGTGTATGTGTGTGAAGTAATAAACAATTTAAGAACTGCTCCCGCCAAAATAATAGAATAAACTACAGCAATCAATCCCAAAATTGAATAAATAGCTTTCATTATCTTCTCAAACCAAAAGAAAACTATATAAAAAAAGCGACATGAACAAATTTTACTACGTTAATAAAACACCGATTAAAAGGAAAATAAATATATAAGATAAGAAATAAAAATAAAATATAAAAATAAAATAAATAAAAACAAGCAAAATAATTTAACCCAAAATATATAAATAAATAAATAAATAAACGACTTCCGTTAAAATAAACGACAAAATAGACAACCCACAATGCACCACTGACACGTATATATAAATAGCCGAGAAAGATAAAAAAAACACTTGTGGCCTGACGATTACATCAATTAGGTTGGTGCAAAAATGATGACGTAATAATGTCGTTTTTTGACGTAAAAAATACGTCAAAAAACGGCATTATAACGTCATTATTTTAGCACCAACCTAATATCTTGAAACAGCCTGTCGACTCTAAGTGTTGACTTCAATGTTCACTTTCAAATTTACACACGCTCTATCTCTGATATTGAACACTTTATCCCATAAATATAGGACACATTAAGAGTATATTTCTTCATATATATATATATATATATATATATATATATATATATATATATATATATATATATATATATATATAAAACATGAATTTTTATCGGAAATTTCTATTGTATAAGGTTTAATCCATGTGATCTGCAGATCATCAATGGCTTATGTGCATGGAACATGATGGGGGATTTGTATATCTATCTATCTATCTATCTATCTATATATATATATATATATATATATATATATATATATATATATATATATATAGGCCATCCATATTTTATGTTTTAAGCCTTCTCTTTGTAAACAGGACTTTATATTAGGCCTCTAACTAATTACCATTTTTTTTTTAAGAATAAATTTTGTCCAATGTTCCTTTTTTATTATATAATTTACACTATTTACCTCGATTTAGCTCTGTTGAGCGAGCTACGAAACCGATTAGCTACAGTTTTACTTTTTATTGTCATCAGTGGTAATAATAAAACTAATTTTTGTCTTTTCATGGCAGTGATTTACTTTTGTACCACCACACATATCTTTAAGTATATATATATATATATATATATATATATATATATATATATATATATATAAAAAACATAGAAATAAACACAAAAAAATAAAAAGCTTATGCACTAATATATACCATGGAATATTTGTGTTTAAGCCTTTTTATGATATCCTTACTCTGTCCTGGACATTGATTTCTACCTGGATTCTATACTTTTGGAATTATTTTTCATACAAATATATATTTTCGATATATGATTTCATATTTACCAGTAATATTATCACTATATATACAGGTAAAAGCCCTGTTTATAATAAACAGTATTAACGGCCTGAAATTTCGAGTAATTTCATAGAAAATATGCGTCCTCCGACAGGAATCGAAACTGAATCCTACACGGAACTATCATATCTCCTGACATGGCATACCAGTTTAGCTACAAAGGAACGTCTGTAAAGCAGGGTCGATTTTACTGTTTTTAAACTAAAAACTTCCCATGATTGGGGAACGAGTGGTTTCTATGAAATTTCTTGGGCAGTGAGGCTGGTAAAAAATTGCTAATAATGTTTATTATAAACAGAGAATTTACTTGAAAATGTTTCTATATATAAATAGCGTATAACAATAAAATATTTTAAAATAAATGTCGGAGATGCACACACACATACACACACACACGAGTTTGTGTTTTTGTGTGTGTGTATGTGTAAGGGCGTGACTGTGTATAAAAAAATATTTGCCTTCATGAGTTTTTTAAATTGAGCCGTATACATAAGAGATAATAATGCACAGAGACACAAACACACACACAGACACATTCACACACGCACACACACACACACATATATATATATATATATATATATATATATATATAGAGAGAGAGAGAGAGAGAGAAAGAAAGAGAGAGAGATAGAAAGAGATAGAGAGAGATAGAGAGAGACGCTGTCTCAATTAAATCGTACCTTGCCCGATTAAGAACAACACATTTTGTGTACCGCAGATAAATTCATGTAGAATTCCGCGCCACGTTCTTTGTCTCTGATTTTCAGACGACCCAATGGGCGAAAGAAATAAATGAAGACTTTGTTCGGAATAGCAAAAAGCTCGTGTCTCAGTTAAGCGACCGCGAACGGATGACTTATCGAAAAATTGGCAAAGTGGACCCAGGAACGCAGTCGTGAAACGCGAAGGCTGCTTCCTTATCCACCTCAGCAAGTTTGCTTTATAGCGATTTTCCGCCCTGCAATATCACTTTGACCATTATTGATCACTTTCATGTCTAGTCATCAAAACCGATTCATTTTATTATCAGAATCATCGGACTATATATACCTTTCATTTTCTATCTATCTATCTATCTATCTACGAAATTATATTCTTTTATCACTAATGTTTCTGTCTATATTATTATGTACACTTTTACATTATTCGGAATATTGTCCTCATCTTTGTCGCTGTAATTATTACAACGTTTTGGCCGTTGTACGCTCCGGCCTTCTTCAGTTGATTGGAATGTCGAAATGAACATTTTATTCCGCTCACTGGTGTAGTCTGTTCTAGTTCCACGTGCCATGTCCAATGGATATCAATTATCAGTTATCCTCTGTTAATTTCCCTCTGCAAGTTCTCCACCGCCTAAAACAGGTATTGAACTCACGCTCTTCGGAACCTGTCCCTGGATCTAACTAACGCCTTTATCCACTGCTCAATAGTCCGAATAATGTAAATAGTGTATCTCAAATGTTGTTCTTGCAATATTCCAGTCAATGTAGCATTTTATCTCTAATAATATTTTTCAACCTTTTTCGTAAAATTACTCTAAGTTATTGCAAGCAAATATTTGGAAGGATAATTACATGTTTGGTATTCACGAAAAAAAATTTTGATATACTCGCTGACATCAGGATACGATAATGAATCAAAACCTCATCTCTATATGCTTTTATCTATCTATCTATCTATCTATCTGTTTATATATATATATATATATATATATATATATATATATATATATATATATATATATATAGTAGGTTAGTCTGGCTCTTTAGGTTTATTTACTTATTTGCTCTACTTAGCGTATTGATCACTTTAGTTATTTTACTTTACCCCTGTTGGAGATTTTTTTCTTTGGACTGAACTTACTTTCTAGACGATTATTCTCACCGGAAGTACATGTTGTTAGTTCTTTCTTTTCCACCTTTGTATTCCCCTTGTTCATTCACAAGCTAAAACACCTAAGGTTTTGCCGGACGATTATAGCTGCTTACATTTATAAGTTTACTATATATATATATATATATATATATATATATATATATATATATAGATAGATAGATAGATAGATAGATAGATAGATAGATAGATAGATATTAATAGGCTAGTATCTACCGCAATGATGCCTCGAACTTACCAATAATGATTTCATTTAGCTGAGCGTGTATTTCATTTTCTCTTTTTGTCGGCGTGTATCTGCATCAATGAGAGTAGGTTTAACGATAAGCTTCAGAATGTTTCAGTCAGATGATCCAAATAATGCACCGATATTCGTTACAATGAACGTCTAAATTAATTTTCTTTCTGATATATATCGGCGTGAGAATTTCTGGGCAAAGTTAATTGAAATATAGTTTTTGAGTCTACCGCAAGCAGACGCTCGGCTTACTATGATATTAATTTCGCAATACTTAAATTTAATATTCCACAGCTGAAAGATTACGAAAATGAGACCAATTCCGATGCATCCCATAATATCTTGCACCTCGTATTGATTCCTTATATCTACAGACACGCGTAAATAAATGCATCGACATTACACAGACATACATATA
Organism: Acanthosepion lycidas; assembly: GCA_963932145.1. Classification (NCBI taxonomy): domain Eukaryota; kingdom Metazoa; phylum Mollusca; class Cephalopoda; order Sepiida; family Sepiidae; genus Acanthosepion; species Acanthosepion lycidas. The sequence continues at coordinate 18,419,411 of OZ010578.1, read as the reverse complement.
CAGGGTCTAAACATTTTTAAACGTTCGGCGTGTTCGCAAATATTTCGTTTTGGGGATATAAAGTTTAAACTTTATGATAGGGTTTTTTGTGATGTCAGCGAACACTTGTGTCCAGTTTTGTCATGTCAAAGTATACTCATTGTCACTGTTGTAATTTTCGTTGTAGTAGAGACTTTGTATTCGCGGATACAACTATAGTACCCCGTTGTGCAATACTGGTGTCAGATGCCTTCGAATAATCTGGCGCTAATTGTACTTTCTCGATAATACTCGCTCGACAAGTAACCCGTATAGTCATCTGAATAAAGTAATAATATAGGGAATGGAGTATAGAAATAGTATAGACTAGAAACAGAGATCGTTTTTAGTCAGTAACTTCCTATATATGTATGCGTTTCCGCTATGGTGACTTAGTCTGCTTAATTCAAAAATGGGATCCCCTATATCTAATCTCTGGCGATCTATGTTCAAACTCAAGCGTCGACAGCGACACTTATGTCCTATCTAACAGTGTTAAATGTACAATCCAAAATACAATCCAAAAATACTTTCACAAACTTTGGGGACGTTATCCTGACACCAAAACAAGACTGGAGAGATAAACAAGGGATCGGCTTTTGTGCAACAAACCATCGGCAAAACTTAAATATGTCAACTGAAAAAAAACAATTCTTACTTAAATTTACAAACGAACTTAATAATATTAAAAAATTACTTTTTTGCTTTCCAGGTTGTTGGATGTCCTCTCCTGGCCTCCAGTTCTTGGAAACCCTTCTGAACCATCTAACTACCAACCCATCAGTTTCCTACAACTCACTGCAAAGTCTTCCATGCTTTAACATTTTCTGTATTAGTTAAGCATCTCAACTTCCACGATTTGCTCTCTGACAAACAATATAGTTTCCGTTTTGCTCGATCTACCTCTTATGTGCTTACGGCCATGACCGAATACGAAGTTCTTGATAATAACGACGAAGCTTTGAACTGTCACTCTTGATATATCTTGGCGTTTGACAGGGTTTGGTATGCTTGACTTCAACGTAAGTTCAGGTGTACGGTATTTCAGGACGATTGTTTGAATATACTCCATAACTCCTGTCTGACCGCGAAATAAGTTCATCCTAAACGGGTTCTCTTCCAGTTCCTTCCATATGAACGCTGGTGTTCCAAAGGCCTTGTCCTTGGTCCTACACCGTTAGTGATCTTCAACAATAATCTTCCTGACGTTATTAGTTCTCAAGTCGACATCTACACAGACGACACGACCATTTACTCCTACCTCAATAGTAAATCCGGCATTGCTGACAAAGTTAATCTGGCCGTTGGTCTCGAAAACGACCTTCAATTTGTGGTTGACTTGGGCAGGAAATGCTTTGTGAATTTTAATGCATCCAAAACGATTTGCTGTCATCTTTTTCTTTCATTCTTTTCTCCTTCCTTCTTTTTACCTTTCTTTCTAGCTTTCTTTATTATTTATATTTTCTTTCATTTTACTTTCTCTCGTACTTTTTTCTTCCTTCCTTTTTTCTTTCTTTCTCCTTTTCCGCCTTTCTTTCTTTCTTTCTTTCTTTCTTTCTTTCTTTCTTTCTTTCGTTATTTCTTTCTATTTGGCATTCTTTCTTCTTTTCTTTCTTTCTTCTTTCTTTCTTCCTTTCTTTCTAGTTTTCTTTATTATTTATATTTTCTTTCATTTTTTTCTCCCATTCTTTTTCTTTCTTTCATTATTGTTTCTTTCTTCCTTCCTTTTTTCTTTCTTCCCCCCATTCCGCCTTTATTTCTACCTTTTTTCTTTCTTCTCCCCATTCCGCCTTTATTTCTACCTTTTTTCTTTCTTTCTTTTTGTCTTTCTTTCTTCTTTCTTCTTTGTTTCTTCTTATTTTCTTTCATTTTTCTTTCTGTCTTTCTTTCGTCTGTTTTCTTTCTTTCTTCTTCCTTCCTTTCTTTCTAAATTTTTATTATTTATATTTTTTTTATTTATATTTTTTATATTTTTCTTATTATTTATTTTACTTCCTCTCGTTCTTTTTTTTCTATCTTTCATTTTTCTTTCTTTCTTCCTTCATTTTTCTTTCTTTCTTTCTCCCTTTTCGCCTTTTTTTCTAATTATTTTCTTTCTTTCTTTATGCTTTTCTTTCTTCTTTTTCCTTTCTTTCTTTCTTCCTTTCTTTTTTTCTTTAATTCCGCTTTTCCTCTTTTCTTTCTTCCTTTCTTTCTTCCTTTCTTTCTTCCTTCTCCCTAATCCTTCATAATTTTAACTGTATATTTGTTTCTATTTTTCCATCTTACATTCCGCCCTCATTTAGTCATGTTTCATTCCTCCCTTCCTATCAATCTCACTTATATTGCTGTTTCGTTAACCTGTAGTCACGCATAAAAGCAAACATTATTTACATTCTAACGCATCTTCTTTAGTCTGACCCTTAATTACATACGTTTTCACGGACGTGACACACGGCTTCTTTGACTCCTGACCACACACAGCCAGAAATATAAGTTAATCTTTATTTTTGCTTGTTATTCTCTCTCTATCTCTAATTTCGCTCCGTGTAAAAGGATTTAGACTTTGTAAACATTGACGTTATTTTAGAATATCAGATAAACCAGATAGTTTATTCGGTGCAAGTTTAATTTTTGCACGTTGATTCTGAGACAGTCCTTGCGGTTTAGTGTCTTTCTTTCCATTCCAATAAAACAAATCTTTGCCTAAATTTCACCGCTGTTTCGTAACAATTTTCTATCTTCATGTTTTTCGATATATTCATTGGAAGATCTCTATATCTTTACTTTCAAATGTGCTAGCACATGCCCGCAGACACAGCCTTGGAATATATGGCATTGAAATTCAAACGTTTCTTTGTTGTTTTTCAGCTAGAATAGTATCAATTTTTCAGAATTATGTTTAATTCCTGTTTTAGTTTTAATGACAAAATCAGCAATATTTCTAAAGATAACTTCTTAGCGAAATACTTATCCTTTGATTCTAATATTACATCCTGGATCACTGTTCGTATTATTTAATCTTTATTTCGTTTAAATATGCAAAATGAATATTTATAATGTTGATTCATTTCAGGAGATACGCTGGTGTTATTCATCAATGTGGGTAAACGCTCCTTATTTCTTTATTGTAGTTTTAGTTTTAATACTTAGATTTTCAAAGCAAAAGCATGTAAAATAATTTGGTTAACTTGGAATAAAAAAAGAATGGGAAAGAAAATTTATTCGTTGACAAGTATCAAATTATTTTTAAATGGTGCATTGCTATCCTCTTAGGGATAGCACTGCTCGGTTGTCGCTTTTCAGGCTTGGCAGAGATTAAAGTTGTTTAAGCAATCTAAGTTGGAAGATCTGTCGTCCACTTAGCAGCCTTTATTCTATTGACGCAACATCACATGGTAAATGTTCAGATAAACACTCCGTTCTTTTTGTTCCACGAATTCAGACATTTACATATCCGTCGCGCCATGCTACTTCTATGACGTGGAATCATCCTCATTTCCACCTTATTCCCGATCTAAAAAGAAACGATCACCATGATCTGCAACTTTGTGTATGCTTGCATGAAGGATACAGTTTCAACTTATT
>OZ010578.1:18393326-18410826 GCA_963932145.1 Acanthosepion lycidas | reverse complement strand
ATCTTGCAAATATTTTCTGAAGTTTAGTCGAGATATCTATTCAGCTTCTTGTTGGTTTTCTTGTATAAAATTTTCCGTTTCTTTTTCTCAGATGAAAATGGGTACCTTTTTTTTATATTATGTCGTTTTACTTTTGAAAATCATTGATTTTCTTTATGTGTTATTCTTTAATCTTTGAAGCGGTCTTCTGTACGCTGTCCCCTTAGAAATGACGGTAAATTGAACAAAAACTAAGGAAATTCTAGGAATTATACGCGTATAGAAAACACTGCGATTCTGCTTAAATTCACAATACATAGTGTATAACATATAATAAGTGATAATTATAATTTAATGCGCTGAGTATTCAAAACCATAATAAAGAAATCATTAATAGATAAAGCTCAGATTGTAATCCCTGCTCTCCTATGAAAATAGAAAGCGAAAGAGTAAAGAGAGATATAACGAGAAACTGAAAGAAGACAGAGAGAGGAAATTGCAAAAGACAAAACGAAGATGCAATTAAATGCAGGATTTCACCAATACAGCGACCAATGAAAAACTTTCTATTTCATTACAAAGTTGTGTCATCTTTCACATGGTAGTGCTCTTTAAAATTCGACCGGCTAAGCCAAAAAAAATATCAATACATCTTATTGGAAGTGATTAATGACAAAGCATTGTGACTAGATCGGAAATACGTAAAGAACACTTTAATTAAAATAATTATAAGGATAAATTTGTTTTACGGTTTTGCTGTCTGCAGTACAAGAATTCTCTGTATTTATCCTGGCACAGTTTTCCTCAAATACATTAATGGGACCTACTGATTTCTAATCCGTGTATTAATTAATGTTAAATTCATCTGGGGATAGTCTAACCGTCATGGTTTTGGATATGGAATTAGCAAGCCAAATTTCAAATCCCACTTAATCTATTGCATTACCTTTCACGCTGATGCCCTTGGTAAATATATGAATGCACTTATTCATCCCTTCATTTATATCTTAAATAGCTGGCTTACTTGGATACCAGACCTGTCTAAAAAGATTCCCATGAATTCGTCAAACGAAACGATAAAGCAATGCACTATATTTCTTATAATATTAAGATAATGATAAATACAAAATGAAAATCATGTAATTAAAAATTAAGTTCCTACTTTTAACTTCTCTTTCTCACAAAGCCAAGACATTGACCAATTTTGTCCAATGGAGATTCTGTTCTCTACAATGTAAATATTAGTTATTTTTTAACGTCAAAAAACGACATTATTACGTCATTGTTTTTGCACCAACCTAATATATGAACAATTGCTGTCGTAGTGAATGGACGTATGTTTTCATTATTCCAATATTTTTTTCATCATTCCAATATTTTTTTAAAAAAGGAGTTTAATGATGACTATATATTACTCCTCCATTTTTTGCTATGTTTTCCTTGTTGATTATATTAACAGTGTACCTGTGCCGTCAAAATTAACGGACAATGTTAAAGAGATTTTATATTGTGATGCAATAAGACAAAAATCCTGCAAGAAAGTATTGAGATTCAATAAAGTGGGGATAAAAATAGACGTCAATGAACTGTTTAATTAATCCGTTTCCTCTATATTTCTTAAACGTTGAATTGTATCTATGATTCATTAATGACTGCTGGCATATCATATATCGCCTTCTGCTCAATATATTTTCATGTTAAAAGAAATGGTGTTTAATATAACAGTGAAATAAAAATATATTTGATAAAAGATATGCAATTTATCAACAAAGATGGCGAAAAGAAAATATATTTCAATACCAATTTGAAGCATGAGGATCATTTAATAGAAAAAAAGAATCTGAGTGCCTCACATGAAAGTCTTCAACAAATAAGACTGCATTTAAGAACGGAACTTATTAATTAAACGGTTCATTTTGATCGGGAAGTAACTTTGTCTAAAGGCAAATAAACATGTTATTTGTATAGAGTATTAAAACAACTCATGGAATTAATCATTCTTAAAATTACTAACTAAATATAAAAATAATTACAAAAGAAATATATAAGTAAATACGCGTTGATAATTATTATAGGTTTTGATATTATCATTTATATTACATTCATATGTATTTATTATCTTTTTATGAATTGGAATTGATCCAGCAAGGAATAAAATCAGTGTTGATACTGAGAAGATAGCAGGTCCGGATGTCATTCCAGACGAAGTTCTATTTCATTAAAGTAAAATGGTTATCTTAAAAATACATCGTATGATATGGTGTGTTCGGTCAGGCGCGCCTTTAACTCAGAACCGGGTAGAAAAGACGATTGTCTCATTACATGAGGGAAAAGGCTAAAAATGGATTTGTGGGACTATCGGTGGATAAGTGTGCTTGATAGACTTAAGAAAGATGACATTTATTTCCTCACTTTATTCTCTAATTTCTTTTTGTGGCTCCCGCAGGTTTTCCAAAGATTGCGTCTTTGTTGTGTACCTGCGATTTAGGATCATACAGTATATTCCTTGACTCGGCTGAAGGCTAAATCAAAGATCTTCCCGGGAGTTTCCCTATCTTGACGATACCGACTTCGTTTCTCATACAGAAAATATATGTAAAACTTAATGAACCATTTATTGAGAGAGCCTGCACTGTGATCGAGCATAAAAAGGTTAACATTGTAGACACCTATGTAGACTGGCCTATGTCAAGCATTACATTTTATTCACGTTAAGACGCTGCTGATACCTTTTGTCTCACTTGGAATTACACTTACTAAAGTTGGATCTTTGGATCCCGAAATCTAACGTAGAATCGAAACAAAATCAGAAAAGATTTCGATAAACAGGAAAAGCGGGTCTAGTCAGACAGAAACATCTTATTCAACAGTAAGATTAGTGTCTACCAACTACATGATCGTTCTGTTTTAATCTTCTGAGACAAAGATTAAATATCACCAACATACAGATATGTTGGAAAGATTTCATTAAAATTGACATGGTGTGTATGTTACACATCATTTACACCAGACACAGTTGTTCTTCAAAGGGCCAAAAGTATATAATAATAATAATAATAATAATAATAATAATAATAATAATAATAATAATAATAATCAAAGACTTGGAAAAAGAGGCAGAGAATACCTCTTGTTTAAAAATGTTAGTTTTTGATAGCTGGAAGAGGTAAACATTTGAATCTGACGAGACAACTTGGCAAGAGTGATTTAGACGACCTCCCAAATGACATTCAGACCGAGCTTGTATTTAATATTTTCAGGAAAATTAGTCTATCTTGTACCGGAATTGCTAGTCATCTAAGATTACATAAAAATCGGCAGGTTAATGCCGACTCTGTGAATGACCTTTCATGAAATACCTGAAGGCTATGCCAGTTTTCAAATAAAATTTGCAGGTCTGAAGCCAGACTGAAGACGTACATCAGAAAGAAAGAAGACTAAGTCATTTTCATGTCTCTCCAAAAGTTATTTTTAATATTTTCCAAAGGTTCTTTTTTGTAAGTCAGATACACATGCGCGCACACGCACACACATATAACGTAAAGTAAATATACAAAAAATAATTAGCAATATTAATCGGTTTAATGGAGACATTAACTTACTAATAATTCGTGTTCTATATTGAATATATAAATGCCTTTTTAGTGGCACACACACACACACACACACACATATATATATATATGTGTGTGTATATATATATATATATATATATATATATATATATATATATATATATATATATATATATATATATATACGTGTTAACAGCACCAATATACTACATTGCGAAAAGAATAAAGAAAAACTTCAAATGCTCGAGGCCCTCTATATCAAAAGTGACCAACAAAAAAGTTCTAGAGATTTTAACATACTGATTGTCTTTCTTTGCAAATTGCGGAATGAAAGTTTACTTGGACGGCCACTTTTAACGCAGGTGTCTTTGGATTTACGTCGTTCCTAATTTTCATTAACGAACGTTCAGATCCCATCAGTCGTCAACTTTAGTACCTAGACTGATGATAGAACTATTTAAATCTATCTTAATGATAAGCCTGATTGTTTCGATAAGGTCATATTGGCCGCTGGCCTCAAAAACGACCTACTATCTACAGCAAGGAATGACTTTCTAATTACAACGTTCCCAAAATTAAATTACTCTCTTTTACTCCTCTGAGAGAACCATAGTTGCCTCCCGTCGACATGTGTAATGCTAACCACCACTAGAACGGCTCACTGTGCCTTCTTGGGCAAACATGTTCCGCTAACATGAAGTGAAAAGATTATATCAAAAGAATTGCTAAGCCTGCTACTAGGAATGATGGTTCACTGTCTCGTGCTACACATTTAGTGTAAGTGCATCATTCGGCCATGCATTGAATATAGCTGGCACATCAGATATGGGGCTTTTATTAGGTTGGTGCAAAAATAATGACGTAATAATGTCGTTTTTCCCGTTAAAAAATACGTCAAAAAACGACATTATTACGTCATTATTTTTGCACAAACCTAATAGCATGCATTTATGTTTTCTAAGCATAATACAAAATGAAGCTATAATGTAGTTGTCTTAAACTGGCATCTCGGCTTCAGTCCTTTTCCCAGTAATACAACGCAGATTCTCTGTCGCTTTTCTATAAAGGTTTTCCCGGTAATTGTTCTGATGAACTTACCTCTTTCGGTACCTAGACAAAATGAATTTAAGCGCAGTACTTGTTTGGCGGGAAAGTCTCATCCATTTACTATCGAAATGACTATATATATCCATGCTAGCATCTTCTCTTCACACAATTCTCGCCTGTGGAATTATCTTCTAGTTTCATGCTTTAAAGTGAACTTTTAATTTTCAGATATTTAAATGCAATGACAATGGTTATCTTTTCTTTAATACCTGCGTTTATTGATCTCTCTGCTTAATAATGTTTTTGTTTCTCATATTCCCTCACTCACTAATCCCATGCTTAGTGACATTATTGTTTAACTTGTAGTGAAATGATATATATGTGTGTTTGTGTATCTATATCTGTGTTTTTTGCGTATATGTATGCATATGTATATTTAAGATACCGCCAAACTATATAAGGAAACGAAATAATAGGCAAGTGACGACATGTTTAAATATCTAATTTATTATTTAAGCATTAAATTTAGTAATCTATGTTAAAAAATGAAATTTTCCTAACCCAAGAAAAGAATATAAGGCAAAATTATTAAAAACGACTGAATGTCTAGAAAATTCCCGAAAGCGAATAGCAACAATCGGCAACAATTGAGAGAAAAGAGGATTAAGAAAACAAGATGAAATAGGCGAAGGAGTGAGTGTAGAGAGGGAAAAAATCGGGAAAAATGACAGAAAAATGAAGTTACCCTACACGTAGCCACATCAGTACAGATGGGTGAATGCAGGCGAATGCATGTCCGCATCGACGGGTGCATAGGCGTATGCAGGCGAACGGACAGAAAAAAACGCGCTCTCACACACATGCACAAAACGAAAAATCTTGCACGAACGATAAGTGCCTGTAAAAAAGAAAAACTGAGAAGTATAAATAGACACTTGTCATACCCACTGAAGAGCGGACGGATTGGTTCCTCTGCTAAACTCTGATGCTAAAAGTAACGTCAATCAATATAAGTGACAATTTTTGAGTCATATATATATATATGTGTGTTTTTGTATATATATATATATATATATATATATATATATATATATATATATATATATATATATATATATACACGTTTGTATTCATAAGTATATGTGTGTGTCTATTTGAATAAGGGGATTGTGTGTGTGTGTGTGTATGAATGCGTTCCCGCATTTCTGTGCATGTATTTAATCGAAAAGCGATTCTGATGCAATACAAATTATGTCAAATGATCTAACACTGGCTACAATCTAATATTTACCGTGTCGATTAATGAAACAAAATCTTTGCGAAACATTTTCAAAGGCAATTCATATTTTTAGCCTGAGTGGTGAAGAGACTTGCCTTCTGGTGTCATCTTAAATAAATAGCTTCAAATTCTCGCGTTTAATGTCATGCCTTGTCTTGATTCGAATATTCTTTACTGCAACAATTTAGTTAAATTAGGACATTAAATATTGCACAATAAAAGCATTTATAATCCATTCATTTTATATTCCTTTGATTTTAATTTTGTTATTTAGGATAGAATCAGTCTTTTGTATGTTATAGCGTTTCAATATTTTATTGTTTGCTAGTTTAACTCACGTGTAAGAAATATGTGAAAAAATAAGCAAAGAAAGATTCAGAATATATTTTTGGAAACACATCATGAATTATATTTAAATGACTCCGTTCAAAAAAGTTATGAAACATCGAAGCAAAATATGATTATAAGGAGAGAAAATATTGTAAAGAGATGGGTGTAAAGGAAAATAGGAAGAATAGAGAAAAATATGTCGATGAAAATGATTGAATGAAAGAAGGGAATGAAAGAAACGAAAGAAAACGAGAGAAAGAAAGAACAAATAAAAGAATGAACCCAAGAAAGAAAAAAAAAAGAAAGAAGAAATATAGATAAATAATGATTGCGAGAATTAAAAACCAAGGAAGGAAATTAATAAAGTACAGTAAGTGAATAGCGCCTTAGAATAAGGAAAAAAGACAATAGCCTCGGAAAAAAGGATAGGGAGATAATTATAAAAAAAAGTATAATAAAGAAAGAAAAAAAAATAAAGAAAATTGTTAAGTCTTTTTGAAGATTTGTGTGTGTCTGTTTGTGTGTGTGTGTGTCTTTGTGTGTGCTTGTATGTGTGTCTCTGTGTGTGTGCCTGTGAGTGCATATTTGTGTGATGTCTCTGTGTGCGCATCTGTGTGTGTATGTGTGTCTCTGTGTGTCAGTGTCTCTGTGTGTGTCCGTATTTATGTGTGTGTCCAAAAACTATTAAAAGTAAATAAAGTGAAATGTGTTATAAGCAGGTACTTCTGATCTGTGAACTATGTCAGAAATATTACTATCGTACAAATACATTTCTGTTAACAAAGTGGTATTTATAGATGTCTGCTTACAATTATCACTCATAAACTAAAACTGACATAGTCTAATGTTCGAGCTTAATCCATTTGCTTTGAGTCACTGATTTACGCCCGAATTTCTTTCTGTGTTATTTTTGTATTTCGTAAATTGATATTTTCAAAACAGCCGGAATTATAGAAGTTTGACAGTTTTAAACATTTTCTTTGTCGATTATCTCATAATATATTTTCGTCTGAAAATATATAGTTTTAAACATTTCAACAATCATTGTGTCAATTTATACAATGCCCTGATTTACATGTTGCAGTATTTAACAATGTCAGTGTAGGAAAATCTATAGAAAATAAAAATAATAGAACGACACTTTATCATATTCCCCTATTAGATAATATTTTACCTCATACACTAGCGCATATCCAGATAACCATCTGTATAAGTATTTATATATTCCCCACTGACTCTAGTAAAAAATAAAAATAATTATATCTTATACTACATTTAACACAACCAATTTAATCATACGCAGTAATTCTTCTCCATCCACTGGTATATCAATTTAAATATGATTTGGGTGAATTTATCTCTGACAAAAAAAGTAAATACATACGTTTGTGTACCGCAATATTATCAAGGTGTTTTACACTTCATTATACATCTAAATCTCCATAGTCGTCAACCTTCACAATACAGGGAAATATTTGTAGATAACACCAATATACTACACCAAGAATATATTGAGCAAAAACTTGAAAATCTCGAGGTCCTTTATATCAAAAGCAACCAACCAACATTTATTACAAGTGTAGCAGCAACATGTTGAAGTTTATATAAAAATCATTCAATGCCATTTTAAAATTCAGCATATATTCGGACAACTTCCTTATAGTGAAATGATGGCTTTGCAAAAACTTCTACAGCTAAAACTGATGAATTATTTTTTTAAATAATTATAACTGAACTCTTTTTCGTGTGTCTTTTTGAAAAATAACCATCACAATAATCCCGGCTGCAATCATCCCTGGGGATGAGCTTTGAAGAGATGGAAAACCTTTGGTAGTAAATGATCATTATAAAAATTAAAAAATTGTAAATCAGTTGACTCTCTACCCTGGTTTCAAACTTACAGTATCCTCAAGCGATTTTTATGAAAGTTACCTCTTCTTAACGCTTTTTAAATTTGTTTTTTTCAACAAAACTAAAGAACGCTACATTATTATTTAAAAAAAAATAAACAAACGCAAGACGTTGGGTGCAAAGGAAATGGAGGAGAAGGTTGAGAAGAAGAAGAAGAAGAAGAAGAAGAAAAGAAGAAGAAGAAGAAGAATAGAAGAAGAAGAAGAAGAAGAAGAATAGAAGAAGAAGAATAGAAGAAGAAGAAGAAGAAGAAGAAGAATAGAAGAAGAAGAATAGAAGAAGAAGAAGAAGAAGAATAGAAGAAGAAGAATAGAAGAAGAAGAAGAAGAAGAATAGAAGAAGAACAGAAGAAGAAGAATAGAAGAAGAAGAAGAAGAAGAATAGGAGAATAGAAGAAGAAGAAGAAGAAGAAGAAGAATAGAAGAAGAAGAAGAAGAATAGAAGAATAGAAGAAGAAGAAGAAGAAGAAGAAGAAGAATAGAAGAAGAAGAATAGAAGAAGAAGAATAGAAGAAGAAGAAGAAGAATAGAAGAAGAAGAGAAGAAGAAGAATAGAAGAAGAAGAAGAAGAAGAATAGAAGAATAGAAGAAGAAGAAGAAGAAGAAGAAGAAGAATAGAAGAAGAAGAAGAAGAAGAAGAAGAATAGAAGAAGAAGAATAGAAGAAGAAGAAGAAGAAGAAGAAGAAGAAGAAGAAGAAGAATAGAAGAAAAGCAAGAGTATTGTAAATATATTGGTAGTTGTTAACTACATGTAATCCGACCTCAGATGTGTTTACGAAAAATTTTCTAATATGTAAGCAAGAACTTACACTTGGGATTTCTGGTTTCAAAGCTTCTTTGGATCCGTAAGTGTCATAAGCACTAATTTTCCCTGTTGGTACTAGATGGAAATATTATTGTGATTGTTGTAAGGCTTTGCCCTTTTTAAAAATTTACCACCTTACAGTCAGATTCCTGTTGTTGTTTTTTCTTCTTATATTCCACACATGTTTTAAAGTTAAAAGCTCTACATTTTATTTCTTCTCACGTGTTCTGAGAACTTTTTAATACTGCTGTTTTCTGGTCTGATTCAACTCTGACCTTTTCTTCCTCAATACTACACGTCCATCCCACCCGTCGCAGAGCCTTCCACTCATTCTATATCACCCCCACCCCCTGTATTCCCTTCAACTTAATGTCTCTATTGACAATTAGATCTCGGGCTAAAAAACAAATATTTATGCATTACTATATTAATACCCACCGTCATTGAATTTAGATCTCTTTCATTAAATTAATTTTAATCGAACTGGTTTGTCCTGCCTAAAAACAAGAAACCTTATCGGTCAATGTAAAATACAGCCTAATATAAAAATCTCAAAATTATAGAATAAATACTCAGCTGGGTGATCCGACTATTACTAACCCCTAATCCCATATCCCTCCCTTTATTCATTCCCTCTCATTCACGTTCCCTCTCACTAACAATCTAATATGTGCGTCCGTTGTATTTTCTCCATTTACGGATTAGATTTCGATCTGAAGATTTGAAAATCTCGATGTTCACGAAATAAATTATAATCGAAATCGATAATCAAATCTCCGTCTTCTTATTATCATTATAATGCTCTGTAATCTACATTGAGCTCTCCCTTGATTTATATCCTCCTCAGAATTATCCCTTTCATTCACAAATATATATATATATATATATATATATATATATATATATATATATATATATATATATATATATTAGGTTGGTGCAAAAATAATTTAGTTTTCTCAAATATGTGAGAAAACGACATTATTTTTGCATCAACCTAATATATATATATATATATATATATATATATATATATATATATATATATGAATATTTGTAGCTTTTCTGTTTTTACTGTGAGCATTGATAGAGTTCAGTGACTATTTTTCAACAAGATATTTACAAAAAAATACCTTTTCACTTTCATGATATTTTCTAAATGTAAAAATCTTAGAGTATTATAATTTTTGGCTGATGTGGATGGCGACAGTATTTCCGTACACATTGATAATAAATAGAACATAAGAATGTATTTATCTCTTTATTAATGACAAGATGAGGAAGCTTCAATGATTTGTTCTATATGTGTCAATTTTCTCACATATTCCTCACGACACTTTCATAAGGAGATGAGCTATGAGAAATATAGACACCGGAGTTTGTTTTGCATGGTGTAATATCTCGGGAACGAAAGAATAAGTGCGAATTCCTCCTTAGAAATGGTATATGAAAGAAATGTGTGGGATTCCATTCAGTAGACGTATCGTGCCGTGTTCGAAGTGTAAAGGTCTGAATAAATTATACGGAAGAGTGAAGTTCATCTGAAAATTAATAATTGGTTTAAATAACTAAGTTGCACGACTTTCGGGTTCTAACATTGCATCCATGAGGAAAATTAAGGTCAGGCAAAAGCTACCTATTATTCCAATATTTACCAAGTAGTAGGAGTTGGGCAGGAGCGAATTCATGCCATTCTTACTGGCATTAATGTGGTGTGGATGCTGTCCTTATTCATCGAGGTGTTAACCATGTTCCTTCAGTTCATTCTCTGTGCAAATATCCGTTATCCAACTCGCACATCATATTTGGAAAAGTAAAACATACACACACACACATATCTATATCTATATCTACCTATCTATCTATCTATCTATCTATCTATATATATATATATATATATATATATATATATATATATATATATATATGCTTAATACTTCTCGTTTGCACTTACGCGGTGCAATTTTCGCTTCTACGTCTAGCAATCACGAGTTTGTCGTTGCTTGGAAATCGTTCATGCAACAAAAACAGACTATCATTATTGTTTTGCCCGTGTATTGTTTAATATATTGATATGTAATTGTCATCTGTGATAATGGCTTATGTAAGCCGAAAGCTCAGGATAAAAAAACGTGTATCAATATGGTGATTTTTTTCATCTTTCAATGATAATGTTATTAAGCTTGACAGACAATATGAAAGGAATTTAACTAAAATAAATAGACACAACTTGTCTATATTTTTTAATGAAACATGCATCAATATATATGTCTGTGGGTGTGTGCGTGTGTTTGTGTGTGTATGTATGTATGTATAACTATGTGTATTTATTCAAGAACGACAATATACTTAAAGAGTACAAATCAGAAGGTCCAACTTAGTTCAAAATAATGCCCTACTTAGTTACTAACTGATGTGGGCTCAAAGTCGGGACCATGGAAGGAAAACACGGAACACGGATTAGAGGTAAGAAAGATATATTAAACAAAAAGGTTACAAAGATAGTGTAAGTGTAAGCGGAGCTTACTATGTGCTAGTGTCCACTATTAGTAGTCGTACGCGGCTGATACTACAGTATTAGAATACTCTCTCTTCTCCTCTTCTTCTTCTCTCCTAGAGTGTTATATCGTATAATTTATATAGTCCTGGAAGAGTCCATGTTGCAGGTATGTTACGGTCTCATAATACTAACTTTGAAATCTAATAATAGGCAAATAGAAAAAAAATATATATATATACTGACAGATAAGTTGACATCGAAATTTTAAATGAAACATTTGTGTAGGAAAACGGTGTATGACCATTATTTACAAATCAAAACTTTTGTGCATGAAAATTCATCTTGAAGAACAGTTATGTTTACTTGTACTTAAATGTGAAAATATTTGGAGATACGAATGCAGTTTATTGAAATTTGATAGATAGATAGATAGATAGATAGGGAAAAGTTTAAATTTTAAAAATTACCTAGCAATATACAGTAGTTTCCTCCGGCTTTCTCAAATGACTGATCTCAGTTTGGCCGACAGGAAGAGTATTAAATTGAGACTTGAACGTGATTATCTGAGGAATACACATAAGTCAGGTTGATAGAGATAAAATAAGAAGAAAAGTAAATACGCCTTACATTTCACTTAGGTTTGTCAGGTTAGTTTTGTAACCATTTGTCTCAATTTCGATTCTCACTTGAGGAATGAAGTTTTACTATTAGTTTGAATCCTGCAACATTGATTTACATCAATAATAAATAATCAACGAGTAGTTCTTCGTAAGAGAATACTACATGGTTTGCCTATTCTACTGAACTTGATAATATATTGGTAAGCCGTGGAGTTAACCCTCTATCGCTTAAACATATAAAATATCTTTCATGGAATGTCTTGCAACTGAGTATTGCTTAGCTACGCTTGAGGAGCCTCAGAGTGATGCTTGCGTTCTTATCAATACTCTTCCACGTATGCGAATCTTAGACATTTAGACCAGAATTAATTAAGACCAGACTTAATAATTCATTACAGGACCAAGAATTCGAATTGGGAAATAACATTACTATCCGACTCATACTTATATCACATAAAAATGACACATTTAGAAACACACTATTAAACAAACCATAGCTCCATTTGAAGATATAATTGAAATTTTATGGACATTTCATAGCCAACAATGTTTCTATTGCCATCCTACAAGGTTCCACCATGGGCAAAAAAGAGGTTGGTAGAGAAATATATGGACTGACTTGAACAACTCAGTGGACTGAAAATCATTAACAGAGATATTTGCCCGCAACCCTGACATATCGCGGGAGTTGTTAAGGTACCCAACTACATAACCTCAACTAGTCATGGTACTGATGATAAAGAAAACGACGATGAGGATGTTGCTGTTAATAATTATAAGCCACCTAACATTTGGTGTAATGGATAGCTGCTCGTATTGAGGAATCCAGTCGAATCCCTTATATTTAAATGCTGATATACTTGCGAAAGAAATGAATCTTCTCCTTTCTTCAATTATGTTTCTAAAGCCTTGGATGGCAACTGATCTGCAGCAGAAAGAAATTGCAACCTACCTCTTGAAAAAAATCTGTCTCGTTATTGATGTATCGAAAGATACATGATCGCCTAAGCGTGTATCACGCATGGCACAAAACTGACCGAAAAAGATATTTAGATTTCATTTTGTAATAAACATGTGACTTAATATCAGAATATATAACATTATAAATGTCATTGATAATGTGGCGTCGAGAAGGAATATATTTAGATGATCACAATTAGCAAAAAGAGAAGAAAGATAATACGTGGGTAAGAGAAACAGTTGAATAAGTATTTGAATGACTGAATGAATGAACATCAGGTAGGAATTAATCAAGCGATAGTTTTAAATGTCCGGCCAATATAGAGAAATGTTAAGGTAGCCGACATTGTCTTCGTAGTGTCGGTTGCAGATTTTCCCTTGACAATAGATGAGTTCACAATTTCATGGTTGACAAATTTAAGACGTCTCTCAACAAAGAAGACGACCTTTTCAACAATAAAAACATCATTTTGCATTTATGAAGGAATCACTGCTGGAAGAGTTGAATTCACAGACACGTTCTCATTCTCTGTGACTGAAATTTGCCAAGAATGTTTTAAAAGTGTCAGATTTGCTTTCTGAACAGGAATAGGAACACAATTTCGAACAGTTAAAGTAGAAATATTTTCAAAACCTCTGTTGGGCTTGTGAATTTTGAAAATATCGACATTATAAATAGTATCCATATAATATTTATCATCGTTTTTTTATAATCTGATATATTTACCTCTGTTATACCGTAGGAAAATATGCCATCAATAATTATAAAGGCAAAAAAATAACCGTTAGATTTCATAGAATTGTACGAGGAGTTTCTATATCAATTGCTTCTTGCCGTTCAGCTAACACAAATAATTTGAATCATTCAAAGCACTTAAATTAAATAAACCCATCTTGATTGAATCAGTAGTTTTAAATATTCGCTTCGGATCTGCATGGTATAACGCATTATTAGCCATTTTTATATGCAGCCAGTTTTTATTGACTTATGACGGAACTACTTAATGAAATCTAACGTGTGATGATAACATATAGCTGCTTACTCAGTCTGAAAAACTGTTCGTTCTACGCAGGTGTAAATGAATGCTACCCATATGTATAAAATATCCTTAAATTACAAGTCCCAAATTACGAAAGACTTTATGAGTTTAAAACCTGGAAATTGGGTTTATGCTGAATTGAAGGACGATGACAATGTTGTAAATCTTCAGAAGTTTAATAAAAGTTAAAAAAAGCGGAAGTGGTGTGAAATTTTGCAGTGTGATGATAGGTGGCAAACTTCGTAAATATAATGATTATTTAAAAGCACATGTAGTGGCATGGTCTAAGAAGAAACTAAATAGTTTTTGAAAGAATACGACATTTAAACATAGAAATACTCTCACACATTGGACGTAGAAAAATAATAAAGTTGATTATAAAATAACTTTAAAATACACACGTTTGACGAACTGCTTGGTTTGGATAAATTAATTAGACGACATTTAGATATTTCGGAAGAGAAATATTTATATTTGCCAAAATAAATACGCAATTAAAAATAAACCTTTAATGCTCTGAAATTAGTTTGATATGAAGAAAGGGATCAGTTCAGAGATTAAATTTTTGAATGACTTGTAAAGTTTATTTCAGTAAAATAAACATGAATTTTCATATTACCAATAATGACAAATTTCAGTATCTTCCTCCATATGTTTTTATTTGAAAATGTTGCACATTCTATAATTATAATTTTCGCATTGCTGTTTATTATTTCTTGGGGTTTCATTAGATTACCTAATGTGAACCTTGTATCTCTATTAAAAAAATATAAAACAGTTGAGGCATCATAAGAATTACATGTCTGAAATTTAAACATATATTCACATCAGAATCTCGACAGCTAAATATTGTTGCTCTGGATCCTTTAGCAATTCTTTAATTATCCAATCGTTTATGTTTTTAAATTTAGAGTTCCCCTTATCAAGATAGGTGTACTGTTGTCATATTTGGGCGGGATCTTGATAGACCACTCTCTCAGCCTCGATACAAAGCGTCCATGGGTCATTGCGGGTGACGAATTATTCTCCACCCTCCGAACACTCTCTCACAGGCGGAACTTGGGAAGCCTCATGCTGCTCGATTGCAAATAAAATGGAAAGTGCTTGGACAAACTACATTCATTGGTTCAGCCAGTCCTAACCTTTACGGCTGGTACCCAACATACCACTTACATTGTAGCAAACCACCGACATTCCCTCAGTATTCCAACGGTAAGAAGTAAGTTCCACTCTAATAATGTCTTCCCATGAACCACTTCCCTGTGGAACTGACTCCGAAAATCTTAACCTATTCAAATCTAGTCTTAATCGTTACCTTCTTCTATAAACTAGCCTTTAACGTGACCCACTAACTCGCGTGGTCCCTGGACCTTGTACAGGGTGAACCTTACTGTAAAAAAATAAAAAGACTGGTTGCCAAACAAATCTAGAAAGCCCATTCAACCCTACCATTAAGCCCTTGCTGCGCAGGTGACACTATTTATACCATTCGAAAAGGTATGTTTCTCCGAAAGCAAACCTGACAAAGTTGGCTAGAATTTGACCACTGCACGCCAATACAACTTACCCTGCCGATTCATATTACGCTAACGGTATATCAATAAGACTTAGTAGATTTTTGTCAGTAGTTGGGTAATGGCATTCTACTTACTCGTTTAGTGTTATTTGAAATATTTGAGCAAATATTCAGATGGATTGATTCCTTAGTTTTTTGGTTTTTTGTTTGTTTTTTTAAACATCAGTATTTGAATTGGCTAAAAGAGAGGGATGTAATTTATAAGTTTTTCAAATCGTCCGATTATTATATTGAAATTTAACAGTATGGTCGATTTCATTCAATATTATATACTTGAATCGAAGACAGCCGTCACATTTGTTACAGCGCTGTAATAAGCAAAACAATAATAGCAAATTCTACGAACCGGATCTTATTAAATGAATCTTGTTAGCAGTAATTTCTGAGTCGGATTCAATCCCAAACATCTGTTTTAAGGTGTTATTTAATTTCTGTATTTACCTACCAATCTATGTCCGTCTAACTTGATTCATGACATAAATATAATTTATGAACAGGAATAGATATTTGTATTGGTATATGTAGATATCATTCAAAGATAGAGTCTAAATCAAATTATCAGCATTAATACAAGAAGAAAGCTGCTTTGATTTCCTTATATAATTCACAAATTATATTTAAGTTCGCACTGAAAATCTAATGATTCCCTTTGTTGGTCTTATTTATATTTTACGTCATGGCGTCCGCTCTTTTACTGAGTATTACTTTCTTTCTATATCTCTCTCCAGACACACGCAGACACACACACACACACACACACACACACTCACATATATATATATATATATAAATATATATATATATATATATATAGAGAGAGAGAGAGAGAGAGAGAGAGATTGTTAACAAAATTCAAAGTGTCTGCAAATTTATCGGTCCTAACCTGGCATCTCGACTTTAGTCATTTTCCAAATGCCCTTACGATTTTCTTATAAGTATATTCATGGCAGTTGTTCTAATGCAATTTCTTCCTTGATACCTTCATTAATTTAATTGCTGTACTGCATTGGCGAATAGGTATCAGCCTTTTACTATTGACCTAGCTAGATGTAACCGTTAGATGTATTCTTAGGTTTTCTGTTCTCACACTTCTCATCTGAGAAAAGGATTCTTGTCTTCTTACATCGTACAATCTTCAAGAATTTAAATGGAACTCAATCACCTGTCTGCCAAAAGCCGTACTTTTATTTTCCTTTCTCCTCTCTTAAGTCTACTTTCACTCCTAGCAATACCCTTGCATAAAGGTAGCATTATCACCTTGATTGGAGGGAAGTGATTATAATATGTAATATCCCTAGCACATAAATCGGATACACGACTACAACTCTTTCACATACCATCTTGATGACATCAGTACTATCAAAATCATCTTATAACAACACAGGACCACGAATTTTCCGATTCTAATCCTCCGATCTAAGAAAATTCCGAATCAACAATACCAAAATCATCCACAAAAACAAATGCAAAAAACGCTTACAAATTCTCGAAGTAATCACAATTAAAAGAAAAAAAAATAAAAACCAAAAATCCAACATAAATAAACTAGGATTTAATACTGGCACAAACATCATAAATATATTTAATGACTAATCCTCCAAATAAGCGATACCATCCTCCTCCTATAATCACTTCATTACTAAATAGGAGGCACGGTGGAGCATACAGTTTAGATTGCTATGTCAGCCAAAGCATGAGAGTCGACTTGACGAAATTCATTACGGCTATATTTGCACAATATGAAAGCCACAACTATATTATATGAGAAGATATCTTAATAGCGGCTCGAATTGAAGAATCGGAGTCGAATGTATTACATTCAATGACGAGATAATACCCTTGGGAAAGTTATGAATCCTCTTTTTCTCCGCCGAGGTA
>OZ010578.1:18308326-18388326 GCA_963932145.1 Acanthosepion lycidas | reverse complement strand
TGTAGATTTATGTTCTGATTTATATTGAAATCTGTACAGAAGGACATAATGTCGATGATCAATATGAAGACCCGTTCAAGTGATCGACGAGGAAATGTTCAAATGTTTTTGACAAGACCAAGAATTCGTGATAAACGAATTCATATTTGGCCATTTGCGAAGGGCTTCCGTCTGCGAATACTGTCATATTCCTTCGGAATTATATTAATAAAAAAAATTAGATGAGAATATCATTGTTTTCGCTAGATATATACTAAGATTAGACGAGTACTATCTTGTACTCAGTACTGCTCCGAATTATTAATCTGGATTTCTCTTTACCAAAAAAACAAATCCAATTAAAATTTCAAGAAATACAATATGCGTAACGTACAAGGGACTTTGAACTAAATACTTTTTTTTAATCTATCGGGGTATATAGCTCTCGTTTCCCCGTCTATATCTTGGGATATTGTCGACGTCTTCTTTATAGTAGTGCTATACGGGACAATGGCTTAGTGTATTAAATCGTTGGTTCGTGAATTTCATGACTAATTTCTGCCTCTGGGTCGGGCAGTGAGTACTTGAACTCAGCTTAAACAGACGAGAAATAACTGAACAATACTAAAAATAAGAACTAAATGATATATCCCTAGACATGGGCAATAGAACGACAAGAGAGTCACCCAATAATATGCACCTACGTCGTAAACACGTATATATGGATGGTTGAATTGCTGAGTGGTTCATGTTCCATCCAAACGTCCCGGTTTGAATCCGGTCGATTGATTAACAATGTGAATTCCTGATTTTATCGGTCTGGAGTGATGATCCCAGCTTCGGCAAGTTTGGAATGTGCCAGAAAACCTTATCAAGGATGGCGAGTAAAATTGGTTAGATGAAACGCTTTAGAAAACTGCGTTCGTTGTGCTAACACGATGTTGTATGTCATCGTCATTGAGGATTTGAGTGTAGTGGCGTTGTTTAAAATGCTAAGAGTTTTACTAAATAACAGAAAACAAAGCACTTGAAAATTACCAGTAGCCACAGTAACAGCAAAAACAGTTACATTGAAGAGCATATCTAAATACAAAAGCTCATAATGACATCATGAATACGTTGACTTTTCGCATTTCATTAAATAAAACAAAGACACTAGATGGCAATACTAGAAAATGTAATTACAGAAGACATGAAAAACCTATTTTTCCTGATAAAGCACATTTAAGAGAAGATTTTATACATTTCAATCGACGCTAACGCTGTTTCTTCGATAAATGCCAAATGTTACTAAACTGGAAACGGCTAAATCCGATAGTGTGTTTTGTGAATACATGATCCTCTTCTATAAATATTCCTAAATTAGCGTTTCACTGATAATTTTCAATTATACATTTCATATATTAGTAGAGAGACAAGACTTAAATACCCCAAAGCTTTTCAGCCTTAAAATTATTCCAGACACCACATTCCTTCGCAATATGCTTCCAACGAGACTTCAAAGAAAAGCTGAAAAAGACATTGGAAATGAAATAATAATTGTTATAACATCAATAAAATACAATACTCGCCAGTGGCGTTAAGTAAGTAAACCATTAGTGAACTAATTAGACACCATATTAACTCCACTTACAATTGTGTCCTACGTATTTATGAGAATAGGGACATTCACATTAATGTTCATAAGTACGGTATATATCAAATTTAAACTTTAAAATCGTTATATATTGTGATATTCAATACATAAAATTTTCCTACTTGATTAAAACTCGTCGTCTCTTTCTATCTTCCCCTTGAATTATTTGATATATATATATATATATATATATATATATATATATATATATATATATATATTGAAACACGGTCTATCTCTGATATGTATAAGAAATTATGTTCATTCGGAGAAACTTGGGTGTCTTGATTTGCAAATAATCAAACCAATACCAAAGGTAAAAAAAGGTGTAAAAATGAAAGGACTAAGAACATGAACGCTAACCGAAAATAATCGTCTAGCATGCAAGTCCAGAGACCAAAGGAAAAAAACCGAAATAACTAAATAAAGTGCTCAATATAATAAGTTGAGCAGACCTTGTTAAACCTAGAGAGCCAGACAAACCTACCAAGGTTTCACCTAAGAGAATCGTCAGGTGAAAACTTGGTAGGTTTGTCTGGCTCTCTCTAGGTTTAACTATATATATATATATATATATATATATATATATATATATATATATATATATTATTTACATCACTGTTTTCTGAAGGAATTTATCCTTATCTTTAATTAAATGGAAGACGATAATATCTATTTATTCTTCGAATGTTAAAGTATCATATTACCGATGCTTAACAATATTAATTCACATTTTATTTTCTTTGTAATTTCTATTTTATTTTAAGTTTTATACATTTCCTTCACAACTATAGCTGTGTTTGTCGATGAATAACTGAATTATTAGATGTCGGATTCATTACTATTTCGTAAATATTTATTATTTGGTGGGCATTTTGTATTTCGAAATACTGCTCATAACATACGATACAACACCTACCACTCCTCTGGCGCCAAATTCAACTAAAGCCTGACAACAGAGTCAATGAGTTATGGCTATTTGCTATTTTTTACCTGGCTTACATAAGCTTCCTTTATTTCTGTTGGAATATATATCTGCCAGACATCTAGAGAAAACACAAAATCGAAGAAGCTAACAAAAATATATTCAAATAAATGGAAAACATATATAAAAGATCTATTTCCTCATTTAAATTGTGGCATGTACTGGAAGGCCAAGTACATTTCGTTGCACAGTAGTCCATATTTGGAGAATATTCAATGTAATAGTCCATAGCATGCATCAAGTTTTAATATGTTCCTTATTTTTCTTCCAGACATAACGTGTATAATAAGATACTAACTTTAAAGAACATTCTTCATTCATGACACAAGTTTTCATCCACTATGCTACCATATATCATTATATATTGACGGAAAAAAAAACACCGCATAGAATAAATATTCACACAGAAGAGTGCATTGTCTGTAATGTATCAGCATTTCTTAGACACTATATTAATACATTGTGTTTCCTTAATGAGTCTTAAACAGAGCTGTATTCTAGCTTACTTACGATCCTACATGCTATATAATGTCACACTACTTACATCCATTGACGCAATGAAGAAAGATTGAGGTGCTCATATATAGAACATGATGTTTTTCATGACATCAGGTTCAATAAATATTTAATGGAGGTCAGTTCTAGTGACTGTACTGCCCAGGGCAGTGTAGCACTGGGTCTTGAAGCATCATCTGGTTATGTCTTAAATGTAGCTTCTTGAATGTTTCCTGTGTCTTGATGAAGAACAAAATCGATGTGTTTTATAAAGTGAATTTGTTGTGGCAAACATAACAGGCGGCGAATGATTTGAAGGAATTATTCCAGTTTGTTCATGTATTTCGTTCAAAACTTTTTGCAACCTTAAAACTTACACTTGCAAGCCGGGAAACAATTGAATTGCAGCAAACATAATTCGCTTCATTTTTCTCATGATTAGGCAGAATATTGTTGAATTATATTCAATGATCCCATTAATAAGAAAACAAGATTTACATTTTCAACAGTTATAATATACCATATTAATATATTGTGTATCGTCCAATAATTTTCAAAAGCTAATATTCTCGCCTGAATATCATTCATAAATATCCTCTGAGCAAGCAAAGATTATAAAATGAATGAATTAAAAAAAAAAACAGTAACATACATAAAGATATTTATGAATTACTAAAATATTGAACAATCTCTGTGTTAAGTAAGTTCTGAATTAAAAAGCAGTGTAAACCGGGATTTGTAGCCAACAGTTTATGAGAGAGACAACATAACTGTGAAGAAAGCAAAGCAAAACTAGTCTACTATAGCCATAACAATTGACAGATATTAAAAAAGGAATCGGATGATAGCGAGGATCACTTTCGTACTAATCGAACTCGGCATTTAACAATAAGATTTTGAAATCAAGAAAACTGTTTCCTATTCACAGATCTACATTTCAAATAGTTTGAAAATATGAATCCATAGAAAAACACAGGATACTATGTTGTCAGAGAATAAACGCTCACGTTATTTTTAATTTATTTCCTATTACTTATCTCATTCTGTTTTGTGACTTATGAACAAATGTTTTTATTTTCACACCAGTTAAGCACAAGTATCTTCATAATATTATAAGAGGTTAACCAATTCTCCATGGTGGAGTACACAGATGATTTAAAATATTTCTTTCATAAAAGATATATAATCACTTACTCGTTTGTATTTTCTATAAATTCTATTAGGTTAATAAAAATAAACAGAATTATGTTTCTTTGAAAATTTGGTGAATTAGAATCGACTAGGTTCTGTGGATGATGGTGAATTACGCATTTGGATGAAAGTGAATTTTTTTTGTATTATATCGGCAACCTTTATCATCACAGCAGAAAATAGTCCGCCATTTTCGTTTGTGGATTATATCCCTGAGGAAATCAAACTAAATGTTGAGTTAAAAGCATCAACAAAACAGAGAAGCAGAATATTCCGAACAAAACTTCGAGTAGTCTGATCCAAGGTCACGCATGTTTAGAATTTCTCCTGATATTGTTTCTACGTCATTGATTTTTACCGGTTTATACTTTCGATCACTGTAAGCTATAAGCATCACTAAAAAAAAATACCATGATATTTATATACCCCTACATAAAATATTTTAATCTACTGACTCTTTAATTTTAGGGTCCATAGTTAAAACTTCTTTCGTGATTTATCGTTTCGGAAGCAAAACGTTACAAATATTACAAAGATAATTAAAGTAATGATCAGGATTTTTTTTTTCAGAATATTTTTATCTCATATTTTAATTATTTATTTCTTTTTGAAGAGGCACTGTTTAGTCGATGTTTCGTATAGGATGCAACTTCTGGACAGAAAGGAACAAAGAGAAATATAGATAAAAGAAAATGAAATGTCAACAGTTCGATCAGCTACGTTTTCTACCTGTCTAAGAGTATAGCTGCTTTGAAACTTAATCGGGTTGCGGAACAATTTAAAATCATCCTAGTTGAAACCACCGGTATATAAGGGAATCTACGAGAGAAACACTCGAATAGATATCAGAATTCTCAACTCCTCTACTATCCCAAAAATCTTTCCCGTTTTCGTTTAAAATTTAGCCAAATGCACACCATACTTATTGGTCACCCACGTCTCTGAATTCAAGCGTCTTTCAGTGAATTTTATTCGTTTCAGAGCAAATTTCAGACCACTATGATAGGAGCTCGAATCACATTCCATATCCAGACCATTGCAATTAAACGAATGTCTTTTAGCAAAAAAATATATAAGATTTTAACTAGAAAGTTTATCTCTATTGTCTACGTATTATATTACCAAAGGGAACTATTTATCATTGCCATCTTTGAAAGATAATATTACTAAATAACTAATTCCTGATAGTTGTGCTTGTAATTCTGACGATTTAATCTATGTTTAATATATACTAAAAATTGAAAACTGTTTTCTTTACATTTTTAATAAAGGGCAAAATAAATAAAAAAATTGAAAAAAATTATATTTGATATTTCTGTTCACCATAGGAATTCTTTAATAATTTTTATTATCTTCTTTCTGTGAAGTCAGTATAATTCAAGAGATAGTGCTTAAAATTTGCTCAATATTAATAATGGGTTTTTAAGCAATAAAACGTGTATAGGTCATTAATCTTTCTCTTATTTTAAATAAGATAATGTTGCTAAGTATACATTAATCGTGGTTGTTTTTTAAATAATTCAAATTAACGAAAAAGTTAATATTATGTTAAAACGAATAGTAAAATATACGATATATAAAAATATAATATACAAAGTATATTTTTCTTAAAGTATAATGTATTCCAATATTTTCTAAGCCATTGGCATCGAAGATGAATAAAAACAGCTTAAACATGTTCTATCTGCGACAGAAACCGCGAGAGCTAATATATATATATTATCCTATGGTGCTGTCGTATCTGCTTAACCAAGGAAATTTATTATCTCTTATAAGGTAAAATTAATAGAAAACATTTATATAACATATTGATTTGCGCAAATCTAGAAATATATAATAATTTTAGTTGAATGTATCTATTAAAAATGTGCGTGTTTGAAAAATATGTTTTCATGTATATTCCTTTCAAGAAAATATAATCACATACATTGGTTTTTATATTCTTCGGTTGGCATTTTGTATTAAACTAAAAGCATTTCACTTTTCGTTTAGTAGATTAGAATGATAAGCATCTCCATCAATTGCATTATGTGCACAATGCGCTGCCGTTGCATTATTCTTGCCAAAATCTGAATTCCTATAATTAAATTCTATAATACTGATTTTAGAAAAATTGTTCGAAATGGAAATCTTTTCAACAATCTGTCTTCACATCTATTGAATATCTTGAAAGGATGCTTAAATTATTTTGCCGGTTTTTTTTTCTACTTATTTAGAACAGACCATTTTGGTTAGGTATTTAATATAATATTTTTATCTGTTCATTCAGGGACCTTCCACATCAGATTTCTTGTCACTAAACGTTCTGAGGTGAAATGTCATCCTTCGGTGTATTATTATTCCTTTTTCTTAATGTGGTGCAATGTTTTGTGGCTAGGAACGATAAATCGGTGAATTGGGTTCGTATTCCAATTAATTTCATTGCATTCACTTTCCCACAAACAATTTCCCTAATAATTCTGATCAATATGCTTCTTTATTTGATGTGTTACGTGCCTCCATTTCTGGCTCTTGTCGAGTAACTCTGTCCACTTGAAAATTTGGATCACGTTGTAGTAACTGTTGATGTTTTATTTTAATCGTCTATTAGACATGGCCTTCCTTTTGCAAAAGACATTTACCTTACCAGCATATTTATTGGAATTTTTTTCGTGATTTGATTCGCGACGCGGCTATAGTAACTTTCTTTAACCTTCCTATCTAGAACTGTACCGCTGAGATTTCTTCTTGGGTAAAATCGGCACCGACGCTTTTGTACCTTCTATGAAATTGCAGGTGAAACGACAATCTTCTTGTTTCACACCTGCCTTTTTTCATTTGCTATATCCCATAGGAATCTTTTTTTTCCGGCTGTGCCAACGTGATATTTCCGATACAACAGACGCCTGTTTGTGTCTACTCGTAATACTTGAAAACATGTCCTCAAAGAGGCTAAGTGTTCGTTTGGTAATAGAATGAGACAACGTATTACCGTTAAAATGTTTGGTTCTCGTGACTACTGGCACATCTGTGAGAGTTTGATAAGTAAGAGAGTTTTATCCCTCCAAACTTCACATAATAGCATGCCACGAAGAATTAATGCCGTTATTGAAGCAAAAGTTTACCTAACAAAATACAAAGACATCTTTGACTTGTATAATGTATATATTTACACATTTATTAATACCCTATATTAATAAACGAATTCTATTATTCAGTTTGTTTTGGTAAAAATAGAAAATTCAACTCTTTTTCGGTGGGTTCATTATTTGCCTTGTATTGTACTTTTTATCTAATTTTCTTTAATGGCAAACACAATGTGATCAAGTCTCAACTTGGTTTGCTGCAAGGAATTTTGGCTCACTGCTCTCCTCTAGACAATTTTGATCACCACAATCGATTTTACACATTTATATATCTACCCTTTGTCCATACATTGAATATTACAATCATATCTAATCAGATGTTTCTGCTATATATTTAGAGGTTATTGATAAATTCCAACAAAGAATTTGTGGTACTGACCTGACATCCAAACTTGGGTCTATTTCTCATTGCTGTAATGTAGGTTCCTTGTGGCATTTCTATAAATAGTTTCATAGTAATTGTTATGGAGTGATTTTTGCTACCCTGACTTTACGATTTTAAGAGCAGTGCTAGATTGACAACCTGGTCTCACCATTTTATAGTTGAAGTGATTAGATGTAATGGTAAGATCTTCCTATTATCTTCCTGCCTATTGCTTTGAAGTAATCTTTGCCATTCAAAAATGTATATACAGTTTAAATCGTTATATCTTCTCCTTTAAATTTCGTTCTTTTATTATTCTCTCTTGTAAATAATTTTAATTTTTCTCAGTAACCATTTACACTGCATTAACTCTATTGACTTGCTTTGTATAAAGATGATGAAAAACAAAAAAAGCAAAAAACAAATACCATCAGGAAAATATGAATCCATCTCATACCCCACCCCAACACACAGATAATAGTAAAACAGAAGGGAATACTGGAATATCTAACTGTGGTTGTCTACCAATCTAAAAGAAGGAGAACTCCGAATTCAAAACCATATGTTGTCCGTTTAAAGAATATACTTTACATCCATTGATAGGTCTATAGGGTTCCCAATTAACTAGGGTGCGTACTTGGGTACGCTATGATTTCGACTGTATATACGGTAAGTGCTTATTCTCTTGAGTTCTGAGTATGACGATGAAGTACATCCGGCAGCACTGACCTGGAATTTTTGAGGAGCGTCAAACCACCTCTTAATTGCCGTTGTCCTTCCAGACCCACGGTGATAACACCTGTTAGTATCCCAGATATGGAAAAATAGTGAAGCCCAAACAAAAATTGGAATGGTATGAAGGTACAAAAATACATTTTTTGTAGTAAAAACCCCAACTCTATTTTTTCACAGTAACAAAATAAACAACAGTACATTTGTGTATTCAATTGTGAAAGCAGAGTAACATATTATTATTCAAAGCTCCCAAGAAAAGTAAATTTCAGAATTAAATGACCCATAAGGTTTTGACATTAGACAAAGTTTAACTATAATATTCTCTTGAATGCATAATTTCCATTACTATATTCTTAAGTCTTTTCAAATGTCTTTTAAAATAGTAGTTTATTCACTTTATTCAATATCAATTAATTATTCAGTAAATAAAAAAGAGTGTCAAAAGAGTGTCAAAAGAGTGTCAATAATATGTCTCATTCAGACTCTTATATATTCAGCGTTTATATTCATTTATACATTTAATGCTTGTAGAAGTTTGTCCACTACATTGACCATCAGACGATGACTCTAGATTCAAGCTTTGTTTGAAAGCTACAAATTCTTCTAACTTGAGGCGTTCCCGGAGTCCATATGTTTTAAATCTATGTCTCAATATGGGAAGTAGAGACCAATGCGAATATAGCATATATGCTATGTTCCAACGGTTTAATATTTATCTACTTTATAAACGGAGACATATCCAGTCTAAACAATTCAGCTGATTGTTGATAAATTATACAGCTAGCTTCGACAAATAGAAAATATATTCATTATTCAAGTAGATGTAGTTATATACATTATAAAAGAATCTTTTCAGTTCTGCCGAATATTAAATGATTCTACCAATAAAATAAAAAGTATTCGCGACGCACTGAATTTTTCTAAATATTCTAATGATTTTTCTTTGAATTTAAAGACCCATTTAACATCTAGATATAATTTTAATAATTGCCATTTCGGAGGGAAGCTGGCAGATTTATAACCTTGTTTAAATATGATGAAGATTAGAAAATGGCAGAAGACTCATCTTTAGAATTCAGATTTTACCTATGCGCAATCATTCCTCTTAATAGTAACAGCCTTATCAGAATCAATTTCAATTAAAAGAAATCTATGTTAACGAGACAAGACGTGACTGTCGCTACGTACAGGCAGAAATATCTCGGCTATAAGCGCAATATATTAGGTAGATGATGACACCACTGCATCTAATGTCTTAAAATTATGTGTGAGGTATATGTGGAAGACATTTCTTCCGCTTCCTTTATAGATGCGCGTTTTTTATTTAATGCATTGTTTCAGGAATTAGATTTGATAAAATATTCAAATTTTCAAAATTATTTTACATAGTCACCATCTAGGGAATCGTGTATATACTGTGTTTACATGAAAAATTACAAATAATCCAATTCGCTAGAAAAAAAAAAAAAAACTCTGTTGAACAAAAATAGTGAATTAACTGTAAATTGCCAACATAGTTTATCACTTACATTAAAATACAGTAAAGTGTTTTAAAAAGTTACGTATTATCATTTCTTATATCCATAATTGATCAGTATATAATGGTCCACCCTCTACGGGTAATTGCCTTATTATATTTATTCACTTTAAATATTGCTATATATTGCCATCTCGTTAAAATTATTAATAATGTATGTAGATGTTCCTCATTTTTAATTTTATCTACAGGTTTAAGAAACTTTCTAAATACAAAAAAATGGTTAAATTTACGTCTGATTAATGACATCTTTAATTTGTTGAAGGGAGGGATGCCCTTCAATAAATTGAAGATGTCATTTTTGTCTACAATCACGACACACTTGTCGCTGGCATGTTTTTCGCAATCGTCAATGATTGCAAGCTTATGTTCTGGTTTATCGTGGCATGAAAAAATAACTTACCCACCTCCACCCTCTGTGCTTACTTTTCTATTTAACGTAGAACTGACATTTAATTGGTTAAGCAAGACATAAATCTATTTTTAATTCTGACCATATATTCCTCACCTTTAAATTTGGGAAAGTACGTAACATTTTGTTTTTTTTAAATTTCCTTGAAAATTGTTTAATCACCAGTTACTTACCATCGCCTGAAGAATTACAATCATAGCATTGAAACTTGAAAACTTTTAAGTAGCAATTTCAAAATGTTTTTACTATAATTTATTGTAATAAAAATATAAAGATAAAATATTACTCTTCTTTGCATTCAGCATTTTTTTTAAAAGTAAATATATATATATATATATATATATATATATATATATATATATATATATATATATATATATATATATATATATGTATGTATGTAAGCAAATATATGGATATAGATCCGACAGTATGAAGAAAAATATACGGAAAAAAAAAAAAAATCCTTATATGCAATTATGCTGTTTTAATATTAATTTAATATCAACGTCGGACTATATAATATCGTCGGACTTTATAATAACATTTATTATAAACAAAAAATTGGTTTACCAATGGGGAGTCCTCTCTCTGGATTCCTAGCATGCATATTTCTAGAATTTCTTGAATCTGGACCTTTTAAACATGTCATTCCACGTGATACACATTACTTCCGATACATCGATGACATTTTATTTATCTACCCACATAAACATGATTTAAATGATATTACTGATACATTAAATAAAATAGAACCTACTATAGAATTTACCTATGAACTTGAGTCTAATAATTCTTTACCTTTTTTAGACATACTACTTATTAAAAATAAAAATAAATTAGAATTAAAAGTATATCGTAAACCCACATGTAAAAATGACTATTTACACTTTTACTCTCACCATGATACTAACACTAAGAGGGGTATTATTATTCGATTCTACTTAAGGGCTCTTCGCATCTGTTCAGCAAAATATTTAGATGATGAATTCATATATATTGAGGATACCATTTCAAATCTTTCGTATCCGAGACAATTATTACTGAGAGCTAAAAATAAAGCGTTGAAAATTCACTCATCAGCGCAAAATGACACCTCGAAGGCCACTACAACTACATCAGTGAAAGGTACACTTTTAGCTGCCCCTGATAATAATTCTTTTGGTCGCATCTTTCTACCAAATAACCATTTGACCGAACGTATCTCCAATAATTTAAATGCGTTAAAAATTAAAACTACAATATTACCTACTAGAACTATCAGTAGTTTATTAAATAGCACCAGCAAACAACATATTACATCCGATGCTTGCATCTACCAAATCTGATGCAAAAACTGTGACTTAAAATATGTGGGGGAAACATGTAGGTCCGTAAAATCTCGTGTTTTCGAACATAAACGAGATATTCGCCTCGGAAATTTAAACAATGCTTTAGTTGTACACACATCTAAAGCAGATCATAATTTTGATTTTGATTCCGTGAAGATTTTAAAATATTTTCATAATAAAAATCTTAGGAGGATTTATGAAGCAGGCATAATATCTATTTCACGCACGGTGAATACTAGACCTGGCTTCTTTAGTATTTCCCCTCTTCTAGCGAGATTAATGCTCGACAAGCGTGCATATAAATTCTAGATCAAAATAGAATTCTTTTCATTTTTCATTTTTCATTCAAAATACTCAAATTTTAGGAATACGTTTTGACAGCGTCGCCCACTTGACGACAACGTGACCATGTATAAACGGAACGCTGATCATATAACACTTTCAGTTATGTGTTTGTATAAGTCTTGTTCTTATGTCCATCGTCTTTGTTATGTTGAATATGTCCTGCAGATGGTTTATTGGACCGAAACGTCCGACATTGACATTATATTAACATTAAAACAGCATAATTGCATATAAGGATATTTTTTTGTTTTTTCCGTATATTTTTCTTCATATATATATATATATATATATATATATATATATATATATATAGTGGATATTTAGTGGATCTACTTAGTGGATCTACTTAGTGGATATTTAGTGGATCTACTTCAGTAGACTCTCCCTTTATTCTAAACAATATTTATTTGATCTACCGTTGTCTTGTGCACTAGAGAAAACTTAAGATAAAAAATGTTTCCTCCGGGAGGGAAGATTAGATGAAGGAAATACTGATTAAATTTCGGTTATATAAATACTTTGTAATATAAACGGACTGTCTACCTCTCCAAAATTATTAGCATTATTATCATTCGTAGTAGTAGTTTTTTGGTATATTATTTTCAATCCTTACTGGTAGTTGGAGGCGCCTGACCTTGTGTCAGACATTAGTATTTTTATTATCTAACGATGCTTGTAACGGTATTGTTCGCAATCTTCTTAAATACTCTAATAATTTCGACCATCAGCCTACGTCATCATAACGTGGCCTTGTGCCAGTATATATCAAAAGCTGGTACGACGTCCTTATGAAATTAATCTTTTGTAGATTATAACAGAGAACATTTCTGCAAAGCCAGTTATTAGGACCGAAAGAATCTGGAAGTTACAAGGAGATTGTTCTATGTGAGGAGAACACAATCAAAAAAACAATTTCAAATTTTTGTTGTATGCGTTCATTTCTCCGTATTTTAAAAGGAATCTAAGTGAAGTAAACATAGTATAGATAATACAATTTTATAACCGGGAGACACTCAGTGAGGATTCAACTCACTGGTTGAGATAATTTGCCCAAATCATGTGATTGTTAATTAGACCCATATGGTAATAATCCTAATGCAAAGCAAATTTAAATCGACACGTGTGTATGTTTTAACTTTATCTGTAAATGCTTCTAAATTCTTTCCTTCTTATTAAATGATAATAATTTCATTGGTTATGTTTTATTTTGTTTCTTGCGGATTTAGTTCCTTTTCATTTGTTTTTGTTTTAACGGGAGAGAGCTCTGGATGAAAGATTTATTCGCTCTTTTGAATTTCCCCTATTATGTATATCATTATACCCGTGACATATTCTCAGAGAGATCTTTATATCAATAAAACAGACACAAAACTATATCTACATATATACAAGTGTCTCACGCATAGAATAATATATTATATATACCAGATGTAAAAAGAAAAATTGTTCAAATCGTGTAGCAGTAAAATTGTTCAATTGTTAGATTAAGCTCTGAACCGTTGTATCTTAGTGTTGTGAGACCGTAACATACCTACAACATGGACTCTTCCAGGACTATATAAAGTATGCGATATAACACTCTAGGAGAAGAGAGAGAGTGAGAGCTAGAGAGAGTGTGTGAGAGAGAGAGAGAGAGAGAGAGAGAGTATTCTAATACCGTAGTATAGGCCGTGTCCGACTACCAATATTGGACACTAGCACATAGTAAAATCCGCTTAAACTTACACTATCTTTGTAACCTTTTTGTTTAATATATCTTTCTTACCCCTAATCCGTGTTCCGTGTTTTCTTTCTGTGGTCTCGACGTTGGGCCCACATCACTTAGAAATGATTAAAGATGTCTTATTGCAATTGTCCGAAGATTTTATAAGACCAGTGGACTTTACTTTGAATGATAAGAATGTAAAATTATTCTCCAAGCTTAAAAGAATAAACATGATCAAATCGATCATAGACAAAATTGACATGTTCATCATTAATTAATCATAGCTAAGTATCGGGAGTACATGACGTATATATATATATATATATATATATATATATATATATATATATATATATATATATATATTATTTCTACATCATTTTCCAACTTATTCAAGCTGATATTTGCCCTCTCTGGCCTTCTAACTTCCTGTCCTGGACTAACAAGAATCCTGCACGGTTTCACGTCCGGATTTATTTTCAAGTCTTTTTTTTGCTGCTCTTTGGACTTGCATAGCTTAAACTCATCTCCCACGTGCCAAACATCTTATGGATTGAGTTGGATCTTTTCTAATTGATGTCTTTAGCTCTAAGTTGAAATGGTGATCCCTCTTCGTATTGTGACATCCTGATCCAGTTTTCTTTTTTACTGTTCCCTTTTTTCAAACATATTCACCGTTCTTGAATGGACTTTGCAGATGGAAGACTGAATATGAGTGTTGGTAGCATTACAGAAGGACTGAATGATCATTTTCCTCTCACCATTGATCAGCCTGTTTTATTTAATTTCTGTTTTATCGTTCTTTCTTTATTCTCATTGTTTTTCATTTCAGTCGCCTTTCTTTAAATGATTTTATCAATTTCTCATTTTCAACTTTTATAACTTGCAAACACCTTTTGTTCATTTCTTTCTTTCTCCTCTCATGAATGTATTTATTTCTATATTACCGTTTACATAAGAATGTCTTCCTTTCTTAAATTAGAGATTTCCATTCTTTACGTCTTTTACTTCTTATTTGATTTTTCTCTCTTACTCTATATTCATTTAAGTTTTTCTTAATTCATAATCTGCATGAAGTTATAAAGAAAGCAAATTTTACTCTTACTGAAGGCAAGGGAATCATTTTTATTATTCACTCATTATGTTTTATTTTAAATAATGTCTATAAATGTGTTGTTTCCTATCAGACGATAAGACGATCTATTTTTCTGTGGTGATATTCTTAAAATTAAAAGAGAATAGGGATGATTGAGGAAAGAACAAAAGATGAACGGTGTTTCAAGGAGACAGAATATGGTTACTGACGTTGCATTTAAATTTTCGAGGATTGTAGTTATAGAGAGGAAAGTAAACGGAAGAGAGTCCCACAGGCGGAAATGGCAAAAAAAAAAAAAAAGAAACTGTTGCAGTAGAAGTGGCGGTTGCATTGAGCTATTTCAACATTAAACGGTTGGGACCTAAATGTCAATCTAGTAACACGCTTAAATTTATGCAGTCGTGTCTCCAGCGAAAAATGTTCTTCAGAAAATATTTGTAGAAAAGACAGAAGGAAGCCATGTCACGTCGGTGAGAAAGTGACTGAACATGTGATGACTGGTCAGGATATATTATATTATAGATCCTTTTTAGGATTTTGTCAATGATCTCGAAATGTACAGCAGGATCTCCAGACGAAAAATGGCAGCAGTATTCAATGGACGTACATACATTTGTAAATGTGCAAAATGGACTATGAATAATTGTAGCAAATTTAAAAGTTGAAAGATGAAAAGACGAAAACAATTGTCACTGACGTCGGAAAAATTGTCTTACACAACAGAGCTTTTCTGTATCGTCGACTTTTGTTAATAACTGTAAGTAAAAACAGATCGGTATATAAGATGTCTGCGAAAGATTTTTTCACTTTTTTGATTCTGACTTTTTTACTAACGTTCAAATGCTCTTAGGAAAGACATGAATGAATTCATACCCACTTATTGATTATGTAGTAGGATAGACCACTCTTTCTAATCTTAAGTGCTAACCAGTGAAAGAAAGGAAAATTTTCAATTCAAAATATTGCATAAAGCACAAGAAATGACCCCACTATCTTGTCCTAGAAGGTGTAGCACTTTGCGGATAATGAAAAGGGGTATATGGAGATCCATAATAACCTATCTACAGAAATGAATATTTTAAAACTCCTTATAATTTCAAATTTTAGTAAAATTCTTAATATTTTTGCTTCCTGACTAAAGACTTTATTCGTTCTCATGAAAACCATCAAATCATTAAAGATATTTGCTAAAAATATAGATATAGACATTTGGAATAACTTTGCTGAATTTTATTTTTTTATGTTCGTGCTTTTGTTTTGCCACTGTTTATAAAAATAATTTTGAATTGAAATTCGTCAAACAACAGCATAAACAGAAGATAAAGAAAAAATGCACATTGTCCATTATTGAAATAGTCGACACTCAAATGAAATTTTACCATCCAAATAGGAGCGTGTTAATGACGAAAGATGATAAAAATTAGAATTCTCCTATCTTGACGATTATATAGCAGAAGGCCTGTGCCATCATCTTTCTGTATGAAAATTCCCTCTCGAAGAAATTTCATGTATTACCACATACATTGCTTCATTCCCATGTGTAGGTCGGGACGTTGAAGTTGATCAACTGTGTAATTTAAGATATCATCTTCCTTCATCTCAAACATATTGCATGGCATTAACTTTCTTCATTGAACTCTTCATTATTTCATTCAGTTACTTTTATTTTTGCACCTTCAATAAACAGATAGTATCAATCACAACCCAAATAAATAATTAGTACAAAACATCCAAAGAAATTCCCATGATTCTTTGCGCATAGTGGGTGCATATGGCAACATGGTAGCCCAAATAACTCCCGGGTACGTTTTGTTGATGAGATGTAATTTTAAGCTTTCTTTCACTTCATTCTGTGGATTCAGTCTATTGCTGCATGTTGTTTGTGCTAATAAATGATTATTGCTTCCTAACTTCGTTTCGCGTCTTGTCGGCATTCATTAACTTATTTTGATCATTTCAATTTGCATGCAACTTTCTCTTTTCGTTTTGCAATCTTACTAAACAAGTTACATTCTCTCCTATTTTATCTTATACTGTATTTTTAGAGGCATTTATCTTATTTCTTCTTTTTTTATCAGGGTTTTTTCATGTAACGTCTTTGCCTTCAGATCTTCTCTTTATTTTATTTATTTTTTTTTTTTTTTAGATTTCTTTGTTGTGTAATTTCATACATGCTCATGACGGTTTTCTTTAATGATATTTGAAATTTCTCATTTTCTTTATTTGTTCTCGTCATTTTTTAATTCCTTTTCTCTTCCTTTCTCGTTTCTCATCAACAACTTATGCATTATATCCTCATGCTTTGTATACGTGTTCTAGTTTGCTTCTCTTTCATTCCTTTGCCTTACCCTCTCTTTTAAATGCGCGTCTTTCTTCAAATTCTTCTTTTTATTAAATACAAATAATTTATTTATTTTCTTTGTGTATTATTTTCATTAATCATTCACCTCTTTATTCTATTCTATTAAGACTTTTTCATTCTATATATATATATATATATATATATATTTATATAAGTTTAATTTTATGTTATTGCTTGTTTCCAATTCTATTAATTATATCCCCCATCGCATCAGTCCCGATTCTTTAGTTTTCCACGTCTTCATTCCAATTTCATTCTATATAACCATATCTACCATTTCTTCTTTTGCCTTCCTTTTTGTTCCAAATGCGTATTTTCAGAATCTTTGAAAACACTGCAATTCCCTCGTTACTGGTTGCCTTCTTGTCGGCTTTGAGTACTTCATTAATAAATTAAAAAAAGAGGAAAACTGAAGAAAAAAGAGAAGAGGAAACAATGAATATTCTATGTCTTAAATCTTTTCTTTTTAGGCTAAAATTAGGAATACTCAAAGACAAGATGAAATATTTGACGTCACTATTCCTGTACGCAATTGACCTGAGGAAAGTAACATAAATACTTGCTAAGATATATCTCAGTTGTTAGAAATCGGAACGTTTTTCACCCCAATCGAAAAATAAAGAATAAAATCAAAACCTTTATTTCGCGTATTTTTAAAACAATTAAATTGAACATTGGCGCTTTTATTTCAAAGTTTCACTACAATGACTTTCTGACGTTCCTAAAATGTTGCATGTCGTTTGTAATGTTTTATTTTTTTTTTTTTACTTTCCTTCATAGAATCAATTAAAGATCAAAGCATTAAAATCTGTTAGTTGAACAGAAGAATATCAAATCACTCATGTTTGAATGTGAAAGAATGTCAGAAAGAAGAAGTTCTTCTGCTATGAGCTCTGTACCTTCAGTATGTGGGCGATCATGTCTTTCCACAGCTTCCTATCTTTTGTAGCCCTTAGAAATGTTTGTCTTGTTTTTTACCATTTCCCATCTCTTCATTGTACCATTCAGTCACAGATGCTCATCAGTTAGGTGGTCTACTCTATCTCTCTGTTTATTTCGTAGTCGATATCTACTATGGGGAGTAAATTCTCAAAGCCCACATCTCACATTATGTGTCTTAGAAATTTAAAATGACTAATTATTATTTTAAGTGTAGTTTTTTGATTCCACTTCCTCGTTTCTAACAGGTTGCGTTGTTGCAGTAATCCTTCTGTAGAACCGCGTATCTCTTGCTTCAATTCTTTTTTATCCCCTGTTAAGAAGCTTTCCAGAATTGGCTACAATATTGGTTGATTGATATGACATAGTGGTTTAGCATTCTTTTATTTGTTTCTAATTAAATTTCTCTGTTAATTAATACATCGCTTACTTTATCAAAGTCCACTTTCTCTATTCAAATGCGCTTTCGGTGTCACATTTTACGTCCTCTTTTAAAACATTACCAAGATATTAAAATTATTGAACTTGCATCTCCAATTTGTAATTTGCAGGCCAAGCTCTCCTCTTGCTTATAACGATGTATTCTTGCTACTTGCAATTAATGACTAATGGATTTAGAATTTGTTTTATTTATAACATCTTCACTTCTTATTTCTCATTTTGTGATTTTTCTCTTGTGGAAAACCATGTATTCTGTTTTCTTCCAGTCAATAGTCATTCTTTCTAACTTTCCTTTATGACTATGATTTTGATTTTAATGTTTCTAATCGCAGTTCTGTAATCCATTTACATTCTTGTTAGATAGGTTCTTGCTGCTTTCCTCTACTGCCTTCAGTAAGTGTTGTGAGTGTCAAATTCTCCGAGCCAAATACTTACATTATGTACCCTAGAGGTTTCAATTGCCTTTTTCTTATTGTAAGTATAGCTGTCCCTTTTTGTTTGCATTTTGCTCCAAATCTTCGTCGCTATTCGCATATTCAGTCCATGACATTCTCAGCATTCTTCTATACAAAAATATTTATCTTGCATCAAATCACTTGTTTATCTATGAGGAAATCGGTCATCTCATAGGACCGATATTATATGACATTATATTAGATTGGCTCTCAAGAAATATTTTTATTCCTTTATATTTGCTTATCATTTGAAAGGCAGATTTCATCATTTCAATGCGCTTTCAGATGTAAGTGTGGCATTGTGCTTTGTTATAACAAATTTTAAACCCATGTAATTGATTGATAGATGAAAATATTATGACTCAAGCACAAATGTGAATACTAGTTTGACTAATTTATAATACGATTACTTTGTCGAATTATAAAATACAGATAATTTATATTAAAAACTTCTAAGATGTCATAAATATAAAGGTGAATAGGAACGCTTCAAATGAAATATGTTATAGACCAAATAGATCGCGACGCTGCTGAAGTTAAGAGTATTATAATTTTATTGATTAGACATTTTGAATTTATATGTTGGATATGTTAAGTTATTACTATTATTCTTAATCCAGTTTGTAATATTATCTATCTATCTATCTATCTATCTATCTATCTATATATGAAGAAATATAGTTTTAAAAAGTTCTATATTTCTGATATAAAATGGTCAATATCATACATAGAGCGTATATAAATATAAATATAAAATTGAACATAAGAAGTCAACTCTCAGAGGCGACATGCTTTTTCATGCTAGACGCAGTTGTCAGGCCTGAAATTTAAACAGCCTAGAAATGGTTCTATGTATCTATCCATTTATCTATCTATCTGTCTATCTATCTATAAACTAACGTTTATTGGAATAATTTACAAAAAAAAACTTATTGCAGAATTTTAAATAATCCATTCGTTACTTTGTTTATGGTTAGAGTAAGAAAATAAAAATTCATAGTTTCGGACACAGTAACGTCCCGATGATATATATATATATATATATATATATATATATATATATATATATATATATATATATATATATATATATATATATATATTCTGAAAATGAGATACATGTACATTTCTGAAAATGTTTAATGGAGTTTTGCTTAGGAGTATGGACATCCGTAACCGTTAGCTGAACGCTCATTTATAAACGCTAAAGGTTTAATTCGTCCTTTTAATTCATAAGATCGTATAATCCCTGTTTAAAAGAAAACAAGTTTTCAAGCATAGAAAAACAAAATTGGTTTATATCTGATACGGAGAGGTATTCTGTGACAGAGTCAATGAACGTAAGTAGGTGCAGACAATTGTTTTGCCAACAAAGAAGGATATTTTCATTAGGAATTCTCAGGAATGCGTAATCAGTAGATGCAATTCAAAATGACTGACGAAGCAGATATTTTCCCCGCAGTAGGTTGGCATTTCTTTTTGCGTTAGACCATTTGACATCCAAGCCTATAGAACCCACCTTGAGTAAGAAGAAGAGGATTCTTACCTTTCCCAAGGGTAATAGCACGTAAGTGAACGTAATGGATTCAACTGTGATTCGAACTCGTCTCTCAAATTCCTCAGTTAGAGACGCTATCAATTGTTCCACCGTGCCTCTAAGCAAAACGATAATGTACCTAAGGCGAAAAGGGATCCATGGTGTGAAAGAGAATGATAATACGTTTGAAGGGACCCCATTGTTCAAATCCTAAACAGAGAACATGTTATTAATATATTAAATGAAAGTGATAGGAATAGGAGAGAAAATATTGTGAGAAATGCCTGCCTTACGAAGGAGCGTTACCTGATTAAAAGGAAGAAAAGTGTATTTTATATAAACATTTTGAAGTCTACCTTTCAACTTCTCAGTTGATAATGGAATGTCCTTGACTAAAAAAACACGTGTATTTGCACAACAAAATTAGAATGCCAACGCCCAAATATTTTTCTATTTGCTCAAGACAACAAGTACAGAAAGTATCGCTGCATTGTAGTTCTCCCATATATATATATATATATATATATATATATATATATATATATATATATATATATATATATATATATATATATATATATATATAAAGGAAGAACAGTAAGATATATAATCTGGTGTTCTGATTTATTTTTTACAAAATAGTGGTCAATGTAAATTTACAGAGCATTAATATTATAATTTATATATATATATATATATATATATATATATATATATGCATATCTATATATGCATATATATACATATGTATATATATGTATATTTATGTATATATATATATATATATATATATATATATATATATGGTATATATATAAATATAATTCATCAGACGTGCAAATAAATATATGCATATATATACATACATACATATATATATATATATATATATATATATATATATATATATATATATACATAAGTGATATTTATATAAATATAATCATCAGATCTGCAAATATATATGTGCGTCTGTGTATGTACGTGTGTGTCTGTGTATCTACCGTTTTGTTAATTTGCTGATCGAGTGTCAAATGCCGACCTTTTTGAGAAATGCAATATTGGTACCATCGAGACCGTCATAATACTATCACAACTACGTTGGGTTGGCCATGTGGCAAGGATAAGTGACGATTGCATATCAAAAGTTTTTTTTTAACAGTGAACGCCATACTGGTCATGTTGGTAGACCTTGGCTCAGGTATAAAGATAAAATTAAAAGCAACCTTTCTTGCGTCAACTTTCCATTCAAGAACTTTGAAGATATATATATATATATATATATATATATATATATATATATATATATATATATATATATATATATATATATATATGAAGAGATCAGAGAATCGTGCAAGTTGACATCCAGGAATAATGCATCATCAGGAAGTAATCATCATTCGACTACGTGAAACACGAAAGCAAAATAAGACAGCTACTAGTGTCCCTGCTGAAAATGGATATAATACATACTCCTATACTTTTTGTTTGTTTTTGTGCAATTCTCGAGCCGGGCGCATATGTCATGCACGCAGATAATGTGTTCGTGGTTTTCCAAACCTCATATATTGAATTTGTATATATATATATATATATATATATATATATATATATATATATATATATATATATATATATATAAAGAACAGTAAAATATATAATCC
The DNA here is from genome assembly GCA_963932145.1 of Acanthosepion lycidas. Lineage (NCBI taxonomy): Eukaryota > Metazoa > Mollusca > Cephalopoda > Sepiida > Sepiidae > Acanthosepion > Acanthosepion lycidas. Next base: position 18,365,989 of record OZ010578.1, on the reverse strand, counting down.
GATTTAATTACACAATTAAATTCGGACCTTCCATTTTTGAAACATGGTTAGAACTGTGTAGCCGAAAAGCCATATTTTAAATCTATTAATTTATAATATATATATATATATATATATATATATATATATATATATACATATAAGACAAGATACAGTATAAGTCTGTACAAAAAGTATTGTATATTATATATCAATATCTATAACTGCCTCTCATAGCTCATCAATTTAATATTAGTTCAGCCATATATTAATTCACGTCACTTTCTCCTCTTCGAACAAAGCGTCATGAACTGTAGGTGGATTAACTGAACGAGATAGGCTTCGATATGATGATCTTGTACACATTCAATTGGAGACTTCTTCTGATTATTCCAGCTAGGGTTATTTTTATAGATCATGCAAAATATCTTGAATTCCATAGACATCATCTTGTTGGTCATTTTCTTAAGTGAAATGAACATGACCTTCCAGTAGCAATAACAGCAGCAGAATAATCTAAAGATGTTTCTCAAATGTTTTGTTCCATTATGAAACTCAGATTAAAGCAAGTTGCTAATTACCCAAGAAATATGTCCATCACATTCTGCAATGTTGAACAGAGCAGCCTGATCTTTCATTTAGTTTAGTATATTAAAAGTGCACTCGGTGTGAGAGCTGCGATCTGATTTGATAAGTATTGAATCCAAAATCTGCATTAATACCTTCTACCAACTTTTGATCATTGTACTTTCTTTAAAGATCGTCTCAAGGTAATTCAGAGTAGCATGAATATATCCAGCTTTTATCTTTAAAAACAACTTCAAAAAGCCGTTTGATCAACACAAACACTGAACAATATTAATGATAAAATCAAATGAAAACTATAGATAAGTTTTCTACATATATATTTATGTATGTATGTGTAAGTGCGTGTGTGTGTTTGTGTGTCTGTGTGCGTAAAGAGAGAGAGAGAGAGATGGTTAGAGATGGCGGAGTTCTAATTCCAATTGTTTTCGTTGCATTCATTTACGTGCAAATATCCCCCACCCACAGGTAAATAGGAAAAGAATGGGTACTGTAGATATCGGTGGCAACTTTACAGAAGGGAAACTGTGAATTAAAAGCCTGCGGAAGGTTTTGGGGGTCCCCTCTTGAATATTGCGTCCACCAGTTCTCTGAACTCAAGTCTTCCAAAACGTGTGGTTTGTTATTCAAAATCATTCTCCACTATAAATCATACGTCCGAGTAGTCTGATAGCTCGGTTCTCAGAACTGCGTTACTATACCTGCATTCCAGGAAAACGGCGAGAGCGTTCAGTATATATATATATATATATATATATATATATATATATATATATATATATATATATATATATATATATATGTGTGTGTGTGTGTGTGTGTGTGTGTGTGTGTGTATATATATATATATATATATATATATATATATAGAGAGAGAGAGAGAGAGAGATAGAGAGAGAGAGACAGAGACATACAAAAGAACGAGAAAGAGAGAGGGGGAATGAAAAAGACAAAGAAAGTTATGAGCTGACGAATATACAGACACTGATAGATATGAAGAGAATTAGAAAAAAATATATTCCTAAAAAAATATGAATATACTATATATACAGATAGACAGATGCAGAGAGAGAGAGAGAGGATAAATGAAAGAGTGAGAGAATAAAATGAAGTCACTGGGACCAATAACTTTCGTAAACCAGTGGAACAAACACAAACATACACACACACAGACACACACACACACATACATACATATATATATATATATATATATATATATATATATATATTCACACACACACACACATATATATATACTCACACACACACACACATAAATATATAGAAAGAGAGAGAGAAAGAGAGAGAGAGAAGGACATAATCTTTTTTTTATTCTCACAGAAAGAAAGAAATAATGAAACAAAGAAATAAAGAAAGAGTAATATTCTCCCTCCAACACAGTCACGCACACACTCGTGTATATATATATATATATATATATATATATATATATATATATATAATTATTAATTCTCTTACATGTATGTATCTATATATATATATATATGCAAGACATACACACTTAGATATGTATATGCGTGTATATCTATAAAAGTGTGTGTATCTCTGTGTGCGTGTGTTTATACATACATACATACATATATATATATATATATATATATATATATATATATATATATATATATATATATATATGTATATTTATATACTTATAAAAAATATTAATAGCTTTTTCTTTATCGAATACTTAATTATATTTCTTTGTAGCTGCTTATTCTCTCAGGACTCGTTGAAATATTCTGCACGTTTTTCTTCATAAAAAAAAAAAAAAAAAAAAAAAACTTCTGAGCCGCTTTTTTCCCTCAAGATTAATTAAAACTCATTTTGCAGCTCCAATGTTTTGTTTTTTGCGAAAATGTCTAGTGGTATTTTCTCTGTAATAATTCTTTATTCTCCATCTCGATTTATTTCCCTGTGAATTCCATTCTGAAATGTCATTTCATATTTTATATCATTTCGCCTCTGATCAAAGTTGAACCTTTTCAAATTAATTGCGAAACTCATTTATTTTAACCTTTGTTCAATTGCTTGGAAGCCATTATTATTGAAGCGCGGTTATTATAATATTGGCAAAAATCGATGCAAATATGCCTAAATATGAAAGAATTCAAAATATATATTTTTCAGAGATTAAAGTACATATAATAGTAGGTTTGATGCAATAATAAATTGTTAAATTCTATGTAGTTTGGTACAAACTCAAGATGAACAGTGTGTGGCCAGACACGTTTTTTCCATAATTCTGCATTAGTAAAACCCACCTGACTAAACAATCCAATCGGCATCGCTAATCATGTTTAATGTTCGGTCACTGGCACATTTGTAACATCTTAGTGCATACCAGAGATTATTCTAAATTAGTCGGATTGTTACACGGCAAATAAATTAGGCTAGGTCAGTTTATGTCACTTGGTATAATATCGTCCAAAAATGCGTAAATACCACCTCCTCTATCCTGTACTCAGAAAATGAAAGCCGAGCAATTCAAAATCAAGAATAGTAACCTTTTATTATTAACATTTTTTACACGCTAGAGCCATTAATTTGACAAGATTGATTGCCTTTAAAAAGCCTGAACTCCGGATTACTGTTGAATGGGTTCAGACCAGTCATTATAAACATTTTGCAGGTTGGCACCATCACATAACATGAATGAAACACTTGTTGATATTAATAGTAAAATTGGATATAAACTGGCCTATAATTTAGACTAGCATAGTCGCAAATATATTCCAGGAATTATTCGAGAATTTGCTAAATGAACACCCAGGTAATATTGTCAGATGAGGTTAATCTTGGCGGCTATACTTGGTTAAATATGGCATTGCAGTATTTGCTAAATATGACTTAAGAATTTTTAGCTAATTATAAAACTTCGATAGAAACTGAATATCTTCAACAAACATCGTTTTAACATGAATTCCAAAAAATGATTCATGGTTTCAGTTTCAAACAATGACAAATAGTTTCAGATTCAAACAAGGAATAATACTTTCAGCAAAATATATATCTAACCAATGTGGCTGTTCTGTTTATATACAGATCAAAGTGAACTTAATCTAAAATAGGAGAGAAAATGGGTTATCATCATTGTAAATTAATTTTAATTCACTTACTAATCCCAAGGCTACAATAATTGACTGACATTAAAAATTGTATTTAGTAAACTTCTTAAATGGTTTAATGCTGTATGTATAGATTTGAGTAGAATGTTTTCCATTAAGAAGCTGTTCCTGAATGAAGAGGTCAGCAGTCAAAAATTTTAGGCAAAACTTTAAAGAAGAGTATGAGAGAAACATTAAAGAAGAGGAGGACAGAAAATGAAGGGAAGGAAAAGAAAAAAGAAAAGGAAATAGTTGAAAAGAAGGACTGGAAAAAAAGACAAAAAAAATTATGACGAAAATCGGAATTAAAAAAAAATATAATGTGAATAATAGAAATGAAGCAATCCAAGATTCATGCCGAAATACGAAACGATCTGAGCAGAAAATGGAAGGAAAAAACATCAAAAGACGAAGAAATACATGGAAGAAAAAATATAAATAAATAGAATTAAGCGAATAAAACTAAACAAGGGAATTTAGAATGAGAACGACGCAAAAAAGAAGACAAATAAGAAAAATAATAATAAATACAGAAGAATATCTATCAACAAGTGGATTCGAATCAGTGTAGACAGTGTATATGGAATGTTGCCATTAGCACTTTGGAATTGTTGCGAAGAAAGAATAAAAAGGATACAAAGCTGTCATGATGAATTGGCCTCCGATCTGAATTAGTGGCCATAATTAATAAAATATGAACTTGAAGAGAAACAAAACTAATTCAGCGACAAACAAGGGAGGAGGATCGAAAACGACAAAATCAACTTGTTCGAATTTCGACATCCAAACATAAAACCAGATGTCATCGTGATAAAAAAAAAACAAAGAATAAACAACAACACATAACAAATGTCTACTCATCGACGTGACTGTTCCTGTTGACCATAATATTATGGCTAAAGAAATAGAAAAGCTTACAATGTACACTGACCTTAAGAGTTCGGTTGACAATATGTGGGACATGAAGGTTATTGTTGTCCCAGTTATTATTGTGACGTAATTTCTATGCAACCAAACCTAAAGTGATACATTATGAACATTGGAATAAGGCCTAGTATCCTATCATTTCAGAAGTTTACGTTTATTTGTTCAGCAAATATTCTACGAAAGAGGCTTTCTGTGAGGTAGTACGACTTGATGGAGAACACACATAACGCATGATCTCCTGTTCAAAATTAAAAAAAAACACGCCAAAGAAGAGGTACTACTACTACTACTACTACTACTAATAATAATAATAATAATAATAATAATAATAATAATAATAATAATAATAATAATGATAATAATAAATGTCCTTAAGCACAGCATGGGAATGGGAAACATCAGACTATATCTAAATCACACAAGAGGCACTGCCATTTCAAGGAGACTCCCTCTCTCCCCTTCTGTACTGTTTGTCTTTAATCTCCCTTACGCATGAACTAAACAACAGTAGCTATCGTTACAAACTAGACTAAAAAATATTCAATCACCTACTTTACATGAATGATCTCAAACTCTTTGCCAAAAACGACAATGAGTTGAAGGCCTCATCATTTTTTGTAAAATTTTCCAGTCACGACAGAGGTATGACCTTCGTTTTAGATAAATGTGCAAAAGTAACATTCAAGAAAAGAATAATTACAGAAACAACCTCAATAGATTTAGCCTTTGTCACAAAGATTAGGTAACTGGAACAAGATGAAGCCTATAAGTACCTAGGAATTAGCAAAGGCGATGGTATACAACATACTCAAATGAAGGTGAAGGTAAGAAAGGAGTACTACAGTCGTGTGCGTCCGGTACAAAATAACAAGTTGAACTCAAAAAAACAAAAACAAAACAAAACAAATATCAGCCATAAACACATTGGCTGTCTCTGTGGTGCAATACAGCATTAACATCCTTAATTGGACCATATCTGACATTAAAACGAGAAAGTTTCTCACTTGCTACCGCATGCGTCATCTCAAAGCTGATGTTGATCATCTGTATGCACCAACATCCGAAGGAGGCAGAGGATTAGTTCAACTAGAACTGTCCTACGAAACTTCAACAATTGGCCTTCAAAGATATTTGGAAACCACGGAAGACTGGATGATGATATGTGTCAAAGAACATGAAAGAAGTAAGCGCCTTTACTCCGTAATAAAAGAGGCAAATGTTTTCAAAATGGAGTTTCAAATGGATGCAGAAATACAAGTAAAGCAAAATACAATGATTGAAGATGCAAAATACATAAAAAGAATGCAAAAACAAACGCAACCAACCAGATACAGAAACAATGGCAAGATAAACCTCTTTATGGCCAATACTCTGCCCGTACCATAAAAGCTGATGTAGACAAGCCCCGTACCTATAGGTTGTTACGTAGTGCAGGGTTAAAAACTGAAACGGAAGGTTTATCGTTACTGCAAAGGATCAGTGCTTGTTAACTAGAAATTATCAAGCACACATTCTAAAATATTGTGTTAGCTCAAAATGCAGGTTCTGTGATAATTGCCAAGAAACTATCGATCATCTTATATCAGGGTGCACGGTATTGGCCTCCCTTGAATAAAAAAAAACCCGTTGGCCAATATCTGCATTGGAAAATCTGTAATTTCTACGGGAAGAAACTGAAAGAAACTGATATGAACAATATACAGACCCGGTTACGGAGACAGGACATGTTACAATTTTATGGGCCTACGCAATACACACAGACAGAGCAATCAAAAGTAACCGCCCAGGCATTGTTATTAGAGATCGCACACAAAAAAGTGTCTCGATATTGATATGGCAGTACTTGAAGACTGCAATGTATCTTTGAAGATCTTCAAAAAGCTACCAAAATACTATGACCTTGAAATGGAAATCTCAAAAATGTGGCAAATGGGGACATTTAACAAACCCTGTTGTCAGATTTGTTGAAAAAGATTCCAGTAGACTAATTGAAGGGATTCCTTTAAGTCCATGCCTTAAAGAAAATTGTTCTAACGAGTACAGCCCTCACATTACGAAGAGCTTTGTTTATGCAAAATATTTTTTATTCTAATGGAAAATGTCGTGTTGCCATTTCTAACCTTTGGTCCCTAGGCGGGACCAGGAAAATAATGAGAACACATCAGAAATCAAAGGAAATAAAATAATAATAATAATAATAATAATAATAATAATAATAATAATAATAATAATAATAATAATACGAATTAAGTGTATATGACGGGAAAAATATAAGAAGAGTGAAAATATTGTGATAAAGAACACAGAGCAGAAAAAAGTAGCGAGAGTTACGGAAGGAGGAAAATATAGGAGAATAGAGAATGGTTAGTGGTAAAATATTAACAGAGAAATAAATTAATGTAGAGAAGTAGAGAGAGAAATAAGTTTAATGAAGGAAAAAGAGAGAAAGAAAAATAAACAGATGTAAGATAAAAAAAGAAGCAAAAAAAAACAGAATGACAAAAAGATAAAAATAGGGAGTGAGAAAGCAAAAGAGAAAGGAGAAAATAAAAGTTGGAAAAAGAAGTGAAAATTATTAATGAAAATATAAAATAGAAACAGAGCCAAAAGCAATAGAAAAGAGGAGAGTTAGAGACAAAAAAAAAAGCGTAAAAGAACACGGATGAGAAAAAAGAAGAGAGTAAAGAATAAATCAGTGAGATTATGAGAAAGAAAAATAAAAGAAAGCAAGAAATGAAAAGAACTGAAAATTGAATAAAATAAAAAGGAACGTATAGAAGGAAATTTTGGGTTGGTGCATAATTATCAGGCGTTTTTATACAATATTTGTTACGAAAAAAGATAACAATTCAGCAATAACATTTTTAAATGAGTAAGATTATCGGCATGCATTTTTATAAACTAAAAATAAAATATTTTTATTAAAGAAGTAAACAAAACAACAAATTTTATTAACAAATAACTCGCTAAAGAAACTCCTGATAATAATGCACCAAACCAATAGCAACATCATTTAAATGCTGAACAATCTCCTCAACGATATAGAGAAAACTGGAGATAACGGGAATGCTGTTCTACAAATGACAGAGTGCGTAAGCAACGAAGGAAAATAGAAAGGAAAAGGATATTTATTCTCAGAATCAGAATCAGAAAGAAATATCTAGAACATTGGACATATAACGAAGAATGAAGTTCTGGAGAATTGCCACTTACAAAGCATATCGAATATAGTGCAGACAGGTGAATACGGCGAGCCCCTTACCTGAGGAGCTTGTGTGAACCAAGGGCCGGATTGGTGGTAAAGGTACAAAAGTCGCTAAGTCTTACAAGGGTTAGAAGGTAGTATGCAACCACGATCGCCTATGTTATCAATGGGCAATTCTTGTAGAAGAAAAATTGAGAGATATAGAAAACCATTTTGAATAAAGTTAAGCAAACAGCAAACAGGAAAATAACAGGTAGGAAAATTTAAGATAATGAATTAGAAAATGGACAGGAATATAGAAATAAAAGGAGAGAATAGGAAAATAGAAATGAAGAAAAGATAAAAGGAGAAAAAGACGAATTAAAAACAGAAATAAACGAGCGATGACGAAATTAAAATTACATAAAAGGAAAAAAAAAGGAAGAAAAACGGCAAAAGGGAGAAAAAATAATCAAGAGATGAGGAAAAAAGAAATACAGAAAAGAATATATGAATTGAGAAAAAGAAGAAAGGAAAATAGACGTAAAGTAAATAGACGAGGAAAACGAGGAAGAACAAAGAACGATAAGAGTCGGTAGAAAATAATGAAAGAGGAAAAAAATAAATAATAGGAAAGAGTGTATAAAACTGAGAAATGACGAAGAAAAAGAGACATGGAATTAAGAGTCGAAAAAAGTGTCGATAAGAAAAAGATGTCACAAAAGAGAATAAATAGCGAGAAATGAAAAGATAGAAAGACATGAAAGGGAGAGAGAGTGAAAAGATACATAGAAAGTGCTAAAATAGAAGTAATGAAAGTAGAAGAATAAATTGATGAAGCAAAAGATGAGGAAAAGGAAGAAGTTTCAATAGATAAAGAAGCAAAAACAAATGAAAGCCATAGCCGACTAAACTAGCAATAAAAACAAAGAAAATCTGTTACTTGTCTCTGGTTGGTTCATTAATATGTTGGTGTCAATGAGTAAGCTTGAATCAGAATTGTTCTCTTTACAGACACAATGGAATTCGAACGTGATTGATTAAATGTTGAAAAGAAAACAGAAATTGAAAGGCAAACTAATCAGGAAGGAAGCGATGGCGCCCTTCTAACTTGACAAGCCTTACAAAACAATGGCCGACATGCAGCGCTTTTCAATGGAAATGTCGGACTGCAGAAAAAAAAATATAAAGACAATGCTACTAACCATGGATTTTGCGAAACAAAATTAAACTGTAATTTATTGCAACAAATTCTCTAAAATTATTGAAGCATAAGACTGCATGAGGTTTGTCTTAACATCAACAGAAGCTGACAATTTCTGAAAAGTTTTTTTTTTCCTGGAATTAACATAATATCAATTATTGTTTAATTCTGGTTTTGGGAATTTAATGTTTATTTCCATTCAAGATCAGAGATGCGATGTAAATAGTAAGAACATATAAAATGAAATACACAATTGCACATATATTGGCGTTATGATTATGCTCAATCAGATGCTGTAAATAATAAAATTCAACAACATATCAAAACAATAACGTAAACCTCACAAATCACATGATAAATAGATACGTGGAGATAGTCCTAAGTATGACGATAAACTACATCCGACAGCCAGGTGTTTTATCGGGAAATTTAAGTAGTGGGGAGCCATATCTTAATTGCTGTTGTTCCTGGTCTACCATGACTGGAAGTTATTGTACCTGTTATCGGCAAATACTGAACTCCCAAAGAAAGAAAATCTATGAAAGTATAAAAATGCATATGTATAATAAAAAATAATGGCAATAAATATTTATAAAACATAACAACACTTCATTTTTATATTAAAATTACCAACAATATCCAGGCAATAACAAACTGTAGTGATTTGCCTATATTTCAATGATGTTGTATTATGTACACTATTTATATTATTCGGACTAATGTCCTCATTTTCGTTGCCATATTTATTAGAGCATTTAGGTAGTTTTACGCTCCGCCCTTCTTCATTAAACATGACACATGGAAGTAGAACAGTCTACCCCAGTGAGCTAAACAAACGGTTCAGTTCGACATTCCAGCCACCTGAAGAAGCCCGTAGCGTACAACGGACGAAATGTTCTCATAAATATGGCGTCAAAGAGGAGGACAATAGTCCGAATAATGTAAATAGTTAAACTGTAGTGACTTCACCCAAATCCGTTTACATTACTATCAAACAAGCAACATGAAAGAACTTTCATGACATTAATCTATATAATATCCTTCAATATAATCAAATTGCATTTCCAAAATATAATTTCAATAAAACTACAACATTAAAAACATATTCAACCGCTTATATTACTTATATCCACACAAACACGTAATGGCAAAAAGCTGAGTATCATCTACCATATATTAAATTGTGAAAGCAGAATAACATATCAGAATTTTATTATTTCAAACCTTTTCAGAGAGTTAAATTTCAACATTAAATAAACCATAAGGTGTTAATAAACTGTTAAATAGAAAATCAATCAATAATTTCATTGTTTTATATCTCCAAACATCACAATAATTGCCTCTTTGTCACTTGCTTCCCCTCTAGTTGTTTACGTTAAGAAAATTTCTGACCCTTAAAATTATGGGCCTAATTGTCTTTTACTTATGTTTGGCAAAGTAATAGATGCCCTAATCATCACTGAACTGGTTAAGTATCTTACTTCACACGGCCTCGTTTTGGATAAAGAATATGACTTCTGTTACTCCAGGTTATCGTCGATGTGTTAACTGCTGCCACATTTATATCAAGCTTTAGATAACAACGGCGAAGCTCCAGCTGTGGCACTAGATATTTCAAAGTTGTTCGATAAGGTTTGGAATGTTGGCCTTCTTTCCACGTTCCACAAAATATACGGTGTCTCTGGACGAATATTTATCTTAATACAATTGTTCATAAGAAATCTTTTAATGATGTTCGTATTAAACAAACACGCTTCTAATTTATTTCATACTAATGCACGGATCACAAAGATTCTATCCATGAAGCCATGCGATGATCTTCATCATCCGCGATACCATCACACCCAAAGGAGTTATTTATGCAGATGAAACAACTATTTAATCCTTTCTTACATTACTAGCAAATCTGACAGATCCAACAAAGTAAAACTGGCAAGTATTCTGCAAAAAAACATCCTATCAGTGATTAACTGGGGCAAGGAATGGCTTGTAAATGTTAACGCCCACAAAACTAGACGGATTAAATTCAATAACCATAGAGAATTTCCCTGTCTGTTGTCAGCATAGCTGATGGTAAAATGAAATGCAGTAGATAGCATTTTACATATTCATGGCCTCCATTGACATAAAGGGGAGCAACTATATTGAATAAATTACTATGTCAACTTCTAAGAAAGTTGATTCACAGTGTCGTACGGGATAATTATTCACGTCAGAATACATCTTATACATCTATACTCCGTTTGTGCTTCGAATATTTCTGCTATAACTTGTCTGGTGTTCCTGTTGTGTATATTAAGATTATTGGTAAAATTCTGTTATGGTGTAGAACCATAGAAAGATAACACGGCCTTAGATATAAGGTTAAATAGTATATTCTCTATAGGTAGTACAAAGGTTAATGTGGACTGGATAGTACTTTCTCTCACTAGTGTCCTGTCACACTCATTCACTTAATCAGTGTCTACTACTCGGTGATCCTTACTGGGTGACTCCCTTTGCTCAGAGTTGGTAGCTATGCTATATAGGTGTCGAATAGTCCAGTTGTAGATAGGTCACCACAATAAATTCAAAGAATATTCTGTAATGTGATCGATCCTGATCAAGCATCTCGAATTGTCACTTTTTAAACAACGTCACAATTTTCATGGAAACTCTTCTCGTGGGTTTTTTTTTTTAAGATCTCGACTTCATGAATTTAAGCATGCTACTAGATTAGAAACGAAGTCTCACCGTTTTATCGTGGAACTAACTAGAAACTACCGACATTTCTATACTAATAGTGTCATTTTCTCGCACTTCTCCGATTGCTTTATTTCTGTCGCCTACAATCTCCAATAATTTAAATATAACGTCAGTGGCTATCTCCTGTCTTCATAAACCTTGTTCCTTTGTCTTTCTCCTCACTTGTCCTCACTAAATTCATCTCATTCTCTTTCACTCCTGTAACGCCCTACGTTATATATATATATATATATATATATATATATATATATATATATATTTCTAATATATATATATATAAATAATTGATTGCTCTCCCAATGTCTGTTGCTCAGGTATAAAGATGTGTGAACGCAGGAACTTTCTTTCAAGTCCTTCTATCAATAAATATTCTCGAAATTTATCAAATAATATTCTTGGTATCAAGATTATTATTTGACGAATTTCGAGATTATTTATATGTAATTCTTTAATTTATGACTGGACACGTAAGAAGGGAAGAAAAAAAAAGAAATATGGCGAAAATATGGCTGAGTCGATATTCAAGCAAAATTTATCTCTGAGATGAATTCTTTGGAGGTAATGAAAAACTATGACGGTCTTTAAGCAAACACCAAAATACCGATCTATGTTTTATTTTATACGTTCAAACTTTAGGTGTTTTATGTAGTGATAAAAGCTTTGAGAACTTTTTTTTACTAAAACAAGAGCAAAACACCCTGTAAATGGAAATACTACTGCCAAAAAATGTTCGCCTATATACATGGTAATAACACTTTTGCCAGAGAAATTCAAGTGAAAAAAGATAATTTAATTTAAAATAACATTTCTTTGATCTTTTAGAAAATACATAATAACGTCTGTTTACATCAATTTATTTCTGTTTGTTACGAGAAAGATGCCATAAACTCTCGTGTGAAGACGCGATGCTTGACAAAATCGATGTGACACCGCACGACCCGTTAAAATAAGACATTATAAAACAAACCAAAGAAATATATTTTTTATTTAGCTGTAACCCTATTTGACAGAAAACAATATTCTTTGATAATGGCTTATGTAAGATCGAAGCACTAAGAATATATTATTCAATTTATGTTAAAATATAACCTGGAAACCAGAACGGTGGTCCGAATTGTAAACAAATATTTATTTTAAGCAAACACTTCCGTTGATTTTTATAAGGTTTGCTAAAAATTGCTTCAAAAATACACACAACGAATAAGTATAATTTGTACAAGGAATGCGATGTAGATTACATCTTTTATTGTGGATTAAATATTCGAGTAATTATCCTATGGAATCGTATATATGGTTATATTCCTGTAATAGTTACGACAAATTCTATCAATGCCAATTTCAGCAAGAATTAGAAAAAAAAATGGCTATGAATTCGTGAATAATTTGTTTTGTTTTTTAACTTCAAACTATTAGGTTGGTGCAAAAATAATGACGTAATAATGTCGTTTTTTGACGTAAAAAATACGTCAAAAAACGACATTATTACGTCATTATTTTGCACTAACCTGATATGATATTTAATTTAATTTTCACATACATGCTCAAATTTCTGCTTGTACAATAAGCAAAACTATCTCACTGAAAGGAAAAAATGTTTTCCTACAAAATAAGAAATTGTGTGGAACAAATTATTCGAGCCCTTGATGTTCCCCAAACGAAAATGGAAATTGTGCAAATTTAATTATGTTTCTATGTATTTTCTCTCTAGTGTTGGAATCACTCAAATGAATTCAGTGGCACAATTTTGATGGAGTCTCAAGGAAACTATCTACAGCATAGCAAAATGGAACGTTTCCATTCAGTGACAGCCACAGTATTTTTACCATTTTCACCAATTTTCTGTGTTATTCCATTTGACTGTCATTGCCCGTTCGTCCTCTTAGTAGACCAAATATATTTCGAATTTGGGACATAGAAATTCTGTTCATTTTGTAGAGTATAAATACAGAAAGGAAATATTAAGTGTTTCAAAAGTAAGTCCAATTTATGAGGATGTGTGTATAGCGTGACAGTCATTAGTGCGGAAAACTAAAACGGTGAGTCGAGTATAAATTCTTTCACCGTGTTCATTTTTGCACGGATGATCTTGGGAAAAATAGGAATCCATCTTTTTGTGTTCCAGTTATGAAATAAATGACAAGGTAAACTATAAGATCTAACCTTTAGTGGCAAGTAGTCTATAAGAAGTAAAACTCTAAATTCTATTTCATAGATATGGAGAACCACTGCCTGGGAGAATGTGGCAATTTTGATACTAAAAAAATAATATTAGTACTTTGTTATCGTTTTATTTGAGCAAGGTAAATGCACGATAAAAATGTAAGTTGCAAAATATTCTATCTAATCTCAAATTCTAAATTCATATTATTTTTTCTCATTTAATTAGATCCAACTTTTGCCGATATCATATCTTTAACATTATAACGAAATAATTGTATAAAAAATGATGAGCCTTAAATATCGTTTTTCATATATCCACTAGACACTGGGAAGCAGAGAAATATCACTCTGACAATTGAATTCCTGATGGGTTGTTATTAAATAAAACATTGCACCAGATACCTTTTCAATGATCGTTAATAGGAATATTTTAAGGTAAGTTGTCAAACTTAGAAACATTGTGTAAATATATATAATACATTAAAGTAGTGCTTTCCAAAAAGTGACCATATATAAACATTTAATTTCAGTGTTCAATTATGTTTATTCCATGGATGAAAATATAATAAATAACTTTCAAATCATGTCTTTTGAAGCTTTCCTGCAGGCAGCCATATTTAAATCATATATGTAACTAGCTTGATTCAAAGGAAGATGGGATGCAAAAGACAAAGTATAATTAATGGATGATTAAATGACAATATATTGACAGGAAGTGCGAAGGTTGCATGAATAATTTTAAGATGGGAAACAGAATTTGTACAATAAGTTTAAATAATTTTACACGAGATGAATTTCGCTCGAACCCCAGCTGCCATATTTGAGCTGAGCTTATTTCCCCGCGTTGACTGAGATCAAAAGTACCAACGTGACATTATGAGTCATTTCTTGCTCTACAAACTGTTTTTTCACAGGAAGAAACCATGTAAGTCTTGCGTTATTCTATGCTATTTCCACGGAAAGTTTTATGACGAGTTACAATCCTTGTTCTAAGAGTTAGGACATTTATAACTATGACCCACCATGGCAAGTAACATGAAGACCCACCATTCTCATTCCTTTCGTATTCCACTGGTAAAAACGAAGTTCCATTTGAATAGTTACTTCACAATTTATGGAGAACAATCTTCAGAGGATATTGGCTAGACTATATCCTTAACCTCTTCTGCTCTAAGGTTAACCGTTATCGATCTTCAACAAACTCAATCTTTTACCATCTATCTTGAGTGACACGTGGACCTTGTATTTGTTGATCAGAAGTAAAAAGAAAATTCAGTCTTCAAATGCGAATATTTGAATCTCTATTTTTTATGATGTCGTTTGTTATAAGACAAACTGATTATGGACAACTTTGTACACGGTAGAAGTATTTTGTCACATATTTTTAAACATTTTAACACACGTTTTCCATTGACAAATAAAGACATTGCTGTCAATTCTGTACATAACTCTATTGTTGTTATTTTCCACCATATTTACAACAGAGATTTCGCTCAGCAGTGTAGATATTTTTTTAAGCCGTCGCACTGTTCCTGCAAGGAAATCAGACATTCTTTGGAAGAATTCTTTGGAAACATCATTGAAGTAAACATAATGATGTTATGAAAATTATCACTCATTCTATTCCTATAAAAGTAAATAAAATATTAATTAAAAGAAATGTACTACATCCAACGGAGGAACGGTGGAATAATGGATAGCGGCTCAGATTGATGAATCGGAGAGCAATGTTCGAATTCCAGTCGAATACATCAAAATCACTTATTTGAAAAGGTACGAATCCTCCTCTCCTTTCCCTAGCTATGGGTAAATAGTAGGACAGACGGGATCTATAGCCTTTGATATCAACTGGTCTACCGCAGAAAGCCAACCTACTGCGGGAAAAAAACTGCCTTGTCAGTCATGTATCGAAAGATACATGATCGCCTACGCGTGTATCACGCATGGCACATAACTGACTGACTATATTCAATAAAATAAATATATTAGGTTGGTGCAAAGTATTATCGTTTTTTGACGTATTTTTTAACGTCAAAAAACGATATTATTTTTGCACCAACCTAAGGTATGGCCGGTAAATATCTGGGCGATAAAATATTATTATTTTTGCAACATAGTTTCAGTACTGAATATTTTATATAAACAACAGTTGATAATATCCGTTTATAATGTCTTTTTCTACTAGGAAAAATAACCAGTAAAGATTTGATAAAATAGACAAAGGGCCAATGTGAATTTTGATATTTAGAGAGATTATGTTTTGATAATATATAATGTTAGTTTTCTTTAATGACAACAATAAAAATAAACAAGAAAACAGCGCCAGAAACGAAAAAATAATAAAATCATTCCGAATACATTTGATAAAATCGGAATCGCCAGTTGCCTTTAAATATTTCTTTTTGGTTAACTTACCAAATGTCGGACATTTTCCGAAACTTAGTGTAATAGGTATCTTCTGCTTGCCTAGCAACAGGGAGTTGGTTGTTATTAGATTGATAAGACGCTGAGTAGAAAAGCCGTGTCAATGAATAGAGGATACAAGAATGGATGCAAACAAGTTGAAAAAAGATGATCGAGACGGCTAACAATTCGTCATGATGTTGAGAAGTTTGGGTCACGTTAACGGTATCGTCTCAGAAAAGACTTTTTTTTTCTTTCTGAAATGAAAGTTGACGGGAAAAGTTTG
Source organism: Acanthosepion lycidas (assembly GCA_963932145.1). Classification (NCBI taxonomy): domain Eukaryota; kingdom Metazoa; phylum Mollusca; class Cephalopoda; order Sepiida; family Sepiidae; genus Acanthosepion; species Acanthosepion lycidas. The sequence goes on along the minus strand of OZ010578.1, from coordinate 18,349,388 downwards.
CGACAGCAAAAATATAATTTTTTTGCTTTTCGAATTTTAAACGTAATACGAAATGAGATTAACAAATAATTAAAATGGGATTAACATATAAATAATTAAAATTGGACTAACAATTAAATCGTATCCATGATTTTATTCCTTATTATTCATTTACACTTACTCGTACCTTGTATTTTGTTTATATTGCAAACATTTAAAGAGATTTGTTTTTATGTAAGTCAACTTTTGAAAAGAGTCTGAGAGACAATAGTTTTATTTTCTCCTAAAGTGTTCTCTCAACCTGTGACTAATTTAATATATCTGACACTCTCTATTTTAATAATGTATTCTTTTTGAAGCGATAATTTCTTTGCAATTCCATGTCTATATATAACCCGAATTAACATCTGTTAATAATGATTCCTGTTCTTTTATTGTTCTCTCTTCTTCCTGCTTTCTTTTACCTATATTTACCTACACTCAGTGACACCTTTGCATGTTAGCAGCTTCAATGCATTGCTTGAGCTTAAGTGATGAAAAAAAAAAAAAAAAACACATCTAAACGAATTACTAAATTCATATTGTGATAATCTAAACGGCTGTTTGATTTTTTAAATCTAAAAACAAACATGTGTAAAATGTTTCAAATTTGTTAGAATATATGTCATAATTTCCGTATTAAATCGAGAAACCACTGCAGAAATATGTGTTTATTTAACTATTTTAAATTATCCTGGCTCAGTTTCTATTTATTTCAATTATGCTAGCAGTAGAAGTTTCATGTTCTCATGATAGGTTGACAATACCAAATGAAAAATGAATAAAAAGCAATCACCCATTTTGATAATGTACTCTGTTTTAATCTATCTATCTATCTATCTATCTATCTATCTATATATATATATATATATATATATATATATATATATATATAGTATCACACCCGTAAGATGCACACCCACACCCACACACACATATATATATATATATATATATATATATATATATATATATATATATGTGTGTGTGTGTGTGTGTGTGTGTGTGTGCGTGTGAGCATGTGTATGTGTGTGTATGTTCGTCGTATTAAAAATATGTATTTCGAATGGATTAAAATGAATTATATATATATATATATATATATATATATATATATATATATATATATATATATATATATATATATATATATATGAGAGACCCGCGTTCGAATAACTCCATGGTCGATTTCTCAGAAAAGAGACGTGATTTTATCGGAATGAAATTGTCGATCCCTGCGTGCGGCAACTTTGGAAATTGTTTGAAAATCATACCACGGTTTGACCCAAGACTTGTGAGTGAATTTGGCTAGCCGCTGTAGTAGACAGGCATCCTTAAATACGAGTAACCATATATATATATATATATATATATATATATATATATATATATATATATATATATATATATATATATATATTGGTTTGGCCAAGTGGTTCTTTCCATTATTCAGTAGAAAATTTGTTTAATAGTCCCTACGTACATTTAACTTTTTCACTCACCTTGTCCTAGGAAAACTGTTTCAACTACAGTTGTATAAACGATCACCGTCTTCTGTTACAAGTATACAAAAGCAGACAAAGGCTTTGTGGTCTGAATGGATAGACGATTATTCGAAAAACGATGCAATGCTTGAGCCCCAGTTTTATTTAACCTGTCGCCCTTGCGTCAGTATCACTCCAGACATAACTTTTTACTTCTCAGCTTGCGTCAAACAGTTTCCTCTTAGGCAGAGATTTGACTTTGTCATGACAGGAAAACGGAACCAGAAGTTAGGAAGCGGATGTTCACAGTATCGGATATGCCTGTCTAACTACCCTTAATCCTTGATACGTACCTGCTTTTTCATTCCATTCCTCCTCTCTTTGGATTTATTTCGCTTTTATATATCACCCGTTCAGAGTAATTTGTAACAATCTAAAGCAAAATTACTTGAACAAAGCTTGTTGAAATTTCACAATTATATATCGCTAATTTTACCCCATTACACTTGATGACCGAATATCTTTGTTTGTGTAGATTACTATAAAATTCGGTGTCTATTTGTTAACTTGTCTTCATGTTGAAACCGTTAAAAAAATGAAAAGCTATGTGTTCGCTTAGATACAATAATAGAAGAGAAAAACAGAGGGATATATATAATGTAAATGCACCATCTCTCATAGCGTATACAATAACCTTATATTTATTTTCCGTATACTATGAACAGCTTCGTCTGGTATAAATCAAATATTAACTGGACAAGCAACAATCTCTATTACTTTTCTATTTTAAGGTAAAAAACAATTTTTCTCTTTGTACATGTGTGTGTAGATATATGTATAGGTTCGTGTATATTTCAAGTCTGTTAAAAAGTTTTTGCTTAATATATATATATATAATTAATATATATCTATGTAATTTACAAATTATATATATATATTTTTTTTAAGAAACATGACATATATATATATATATATATATATATATATATATATATATATATATATATATATATATGTATATATATATATATATATAGCGTCCATAAACTGTGTGAAATTTAAAATACTTAAATATTTCAAGTTTCACACAGACTTTATGGACACACACACACACACAACCACACACACACACACACACACACACACACACACACATATATATATATATATATATATATATATATATATATATTTGAATATATTTTTACATATAACAGAAATGGATGTCTATTATGTTTGATCATGAGCCGCATATTTGCTATAATTTCGGATTAAAATAAAGATAAAAATTGTTCCACATTTGGATATATTTTTGTTGAAGCTGTTCCTTGATCTCAACTTTCGGCTCGCATGTGTCATCTTCAGAGTGGTTATATGGACATTTAAATAAAGATATTCCCCATCAAAGATGATATTCTGTTATGTTGACGTAGAAGATCGCTATTCGACGATAACGGTCATGGAATAACAGTCGCAGGTCGTAAATACATGATGCGGTTCTATGACGCCGTACCACAGGAAATAAGCTTTCATCACAATTAAAGCCAATATACGGAATTTACAACGTCTCATGATCAAACATAATAGACATTCATTGTCTGTTATATTTAAAAAAATGTTTAAATAATAATCTGCTGTCGAATACACGGTATATATATATATATATATATATATATATATATATATATATATATATATATATATATATACGTACATACATATATATATATATATATATATACGTACATACATATATATATATATATATATATATATATATATATATATATATATATATATATATATATATATATAAGACAGCAAGTGTTCGTCCACACAAGGTCCAGTCCAAAGAACGGACATGATCTGTGTAAATTTTGTTATACATTTTCATCTTTCGGTTAAGGTTTTGAGTATCACGCACGGAGTTGTGGATAAACTGTTTGAAGTACATATGTTGTTATTTTTGTTCAAATAATTTCGCGAGATAATTTCAAACTTCCAACTTTCGACTTAATACCAAGATGTAGAAAAAAGGACTTTAATTACTACACAGATACTACCATGCTTCATGTAATGAATGTGGGGGCCGAAATTACTTGAACAAAATATTAACTTCGGCTTATCCAAATTTTCGAGCACAGTAGACAACGCCGCATTCGAAAATTTGAAAGATATAATAAAAATATAAACAGAGATTCCTAGTCGATTCCATTTAATTAAACATGTTTGTACATATATATATATATATATATATATATATATATATATATATATATATATATATATATATATATATATATATATATATATATATATGAAAAATGGCAAAAAATAACCAAAGCCTTCTAAATTTCCTGTATACCTGTATTAAGACATATAAGATATTTCTGAACTTTGTTAGCATATTCTCTTTGTATAGAATAAATTCTTTCATATGCATACTTCCGACACTCCCGCAGTTTTCTCTATTTTTTTCCTTTTCATCTTTGCGTACATAGTTGTACCTACGGAAAGTACTGTTAAAGCTGCCGACTTATATTTGCTACCACCCGACGAAATAATCGAGAAGAAATTTAATTCTATCAATTAGATTCGATGTGATTACAAATATTTAAATTAATTCAATAATCCCCATTTTTGAATATGTTGTGATATAGAAACGTGCATTTTCAAAATAATTGTCAAAATTACGTCGTATATTTAATTTGACATTGAATAAGTAAGAATGCAAATATATCGCACTTATTTGTTTTATTTAAGGAATTGTACAAGAATTAATCGCAATAAAAATGATTAGCGTAGTTGATGAAGAACGTGATATGCTAAATGAAATTTGTAAATGTGATTTTGTGAAGATTACTTCTGTAGATCTATCTCTGAAAAAATGCCTCAGAGATGGAAAGATTGGTTAGCGTTGATAGCAAACAAATGCAATTTTTCACTTAAGAATAATCAAATTTTATTAAATCAAGTGTAAAATTTTACTTGCTTTAAAGTTTATAGCTTTAATTTTTAGCCTCTCCAGAACATTATAAAAATTGAAAAGAATACATTGTCTTTACAAATGACTGCTTACGTATGGCGAAAAGCATTAATTTTGAAAGTATATGAAGCATAACTTAGAGGGAAATGAACTGTTATTAACTTTAACAGTATGCACACTTTATATAATGTATGGGAAAGCATTTCGCGTATTAACTGTTTCCAGCAAAAGAAGCAAATAATTGGAACAAATACTGTTAAAAACAGACATAGGGAAATACAGCAATAAGCTTGCGACCACAATATGAAACACAAACGTTATCTTCCATCGGTATAACATTAATCCACGTGTTTATATATATCGATCCGGCTAAAATCACTTTGTCTTGGCTCATGAATCTTTAGTTTGTCAGCGTATTTGATAGATATTGCAAATTCAGATTACTGAGAAAAACAAAATTACTGAGCTGAATAGACTGAATTAACATGTTGATTTAAAGGTAGAAGACATTGAAAGATTGTGGATGTGATTCAATAATGTTATTCTGGAAATAGTTTTTATTTTATTTTATCTTAATGAAACGAGCAAGAATTTTGTCTATCAGTATATATGGCAGGGTAACATAGAGGAAGAATGCGTAAAGGTATTTCTCTTCTCATTTCAGCTAAATTTATTTTTTCATTCCAAAATTCATTTTGGCTTAAACATTCGAATAATAAAAGAATATGATAGTTGTCCGTAATTAGAAGCTGTGATTTTCTAATTGTTAATATCTCTCTTGGGAAAAGCTGAATAAATTTTGCTTCAATCGACCGAGTTGCAGCAATCGAATCCATTTATTCTGAGGATTAACGGCCGTTGGAATGAAATTAGAAGTCCATTTTTCTGAAGATAAGGTATGCAGTAATCAAGCCGTATAAAAAATAGACGAGTCATTTAAAGACCCGTATGTGCATTCAGGTGTAATGGATATCGGCACGAGTTCGAATTCCAGTCGAGTACGTTAGATTCACTTACGCACAAATATCCTTGTGAAAGCGTATGAATCCACCTCTTATCTCCCCAGCTTGGTCGATCATGTATCTTTCAATCCATGACAGAAGAGGCACATTTTTTCCTGCAATAGGTTGCCATTTCTTTCTGCGGTAGACTTGGTTGTCAAACATGGCTCAAGAATTAAGTCTGTCTTGCTAGCAGGAGAAACTTGGTTCTTGAGACTTGCTTGACTAGGCAGATTTTTTCCAGCAATAGGTTGCAATTTCTTTCTGTGGTAGACTTGATTGTCAAGCAAGGCTCAAGAACCAAGTATGTCCTGCTAGCAGGAGAGACTTGGTTCTTGAGACCAGGTTGACAACCAAGTCTACGGCAGAAAGAAATGGCAACCTATTGTGGGAAAAAAATATGCCTCGTCAGTCATGTATTGAAAGATACATGATCACCCAAGCGTGTATCTCGCAGGGTACTTAACTGAATGACCGCGTTGGGGAATAGTAATTCCTATACCCTTACACGTAACAGATAAAGATGCTTTTATCTTATTTTTAATTATATTCTCCGAAATTATTAATATCACAGCGCTTACTAATTTCCCACCATTTGAATAATGTTGGGTTCCCCTTTATTAAAACCTTTTATTTATTGCATACAGAGAAAAACTCCAACGCAATAATTATTTAAAACCGCTTTTTTTACTAGGCAACTATCATATCCAATATAGTGTGATTATTTTATGATCTCCATATTACGCAAAATGGTCGGAGCAGCACTATACACAGGTAAATTCTTTTGAAAATATTAATAATCATACATTTTTGGTGATCGGTTGCACTATACACCGGAATTTTTTTTTTCTGGGGTTAAATTAATGAAAGAAAATCTGTGGCCTCACTATTCATGATGTCGACTTATACGCGAGTATACACGGTAAGTGTATGTGTATACGCTGTAGTTCAGTGAGGATCTAGCAATTGAATATAAGTGCAAAATCATCTATCAATGGCAAAACACCCCTCTTGGGACATCACCCACTTATCAAAAACTGTCTTCCTCTGTTAAAATCAGTCTGATCACTGTCACTTGCCTCGTCAATTTCTCTTAAATCTGGTCAACAGTCAGAAAAGTCCCTTTTCTTAACGTCGACGTAACACTGGGGGAATCTGGCTGAATAACTTCACTGGCCAAGGTAAGTTTATGCATACACATTAAGCTCTTTTTCTGAACGATTCCCAAGGTACATCAAAACAACAAAACTATTCAAAATAGCTGGAAACTTTCCGAAGAATTCTCATATATAGAGATCAGTCTGATAATATATACTATTTTTTTATTCAGATCAGCGACATGATAGTCGGATGCTGGTGTGATCAAAGTAAAGATTAAACCTTGCTGCCAATAACATAGAAATACTTTTTTCTCTGTTATTTTTTGTACTTATTTACAGAGCATGGGTCTGGCAAGAAGGATTCACAATTGAAAATGTTTAAAAAAATCTCAGTTTCTTTGATATTTTTATGTCATTATTTTGGCAACAAGTGATATTGTATATTAATTTAAATCCCTTTAATGGCACTGCTGTTACTCTTTTCTAGGTGGGTTTTATTTGAGGTTGTTTCTGTATTTTTCTGTTTTAAATGAGATTTGGTGATTACTGAATCTTTTTTTGAATGGTGTTTTTTTTAACTTTTCCGAGTCTTTGTCGTTTGGTACGATGGATTTATATATTATGTAGATAGTTAAATTTGTTAAGTTGGCAATTGTTTTTATTTCGACAATTATCTTTGTTGTTGCTGTTTAAATGATTGATGTTGTTGTGGTTACTGTTGTTTTTTGAGTATTTTTTATTGTATTTGGTTATTATTTTCTCCATGTTATCCATTCAGATATAACTGGTTTTTACTATATTTATGGTGATGGTTTTTGATAGATTTCTGTATTTGGGAAATACTTTTCGATTATTTTGAAGAATATTTTTTTTCTATTTTTGTTTTTATTGTAGTATTGTAGAGTGGGTTGAACAAGAATGTGTTTCTTTTTCTATCGTTTGCTTTGATTTACTTTGTTTATTTTAGTTTCTTCGAATAATCGCTATTTCTTAATGTTGTTTTATATGTTTTTTGCTTTAGTTGAATATTTATTATTTTATTTTGCTCCAATTTTTGATATTCTTTCCCTTATAGATATGGGTATTTATTTGAATACTTTAGGAGATTGTTTGTTTGATTTTTTTCATGTATATAGGTTGTTGTTTGCTTTTCGATAAGGTTTGTATGTTTTGGCTTTTAGAGTAAATGTTGTATCGAAGAAGTTTACTATTTCAAGTTAGATTTTATTCTTATTGAAAATCCTAATGTGTTGATGGTTTATATTATCTGTTTTCTTATTTCTTCCTATATTTTTACTGTTATCGCTGTATGAGCTGATGTCTTGATTAATGATGTGTGTTAATATATTGATTATATTGACCATTATGACATCAAAGGTACGGACAATATCACTATTGGTGTTATTATTGTTCTCTTTCTTTTCTGTCCATGTCTTGTTGTCGCAGTATAGTATTGACTTCATGCGGTGCGTGATAAAGTTTAGATCATCGTTTGAAATGCTTATGTATTGTTTCACCAGGCATATTGTGTGTTTAGTGTATTTTCATTGACGAATGTGTAAACGTCTAGTTGTATGAAAGAATATATTATAGTTAGTGATAAAGTTAAAACAGTTAATTGTTTCTTTTGTATATTTCTATTGATTTATGTTTAGTATGACTATTAAATTCGTGCATATTCTTTTAGACTTCGCTTGCTTTTTTTTCTACGTGGTTTTTAAGGGTTTCTAATTATATTAATTATATTTGTAATTTGGAATGGATTTCAATTAATCCAGAAATGTGCAGATAAGAAAAAATTTTTTCGAGAAATCAATGCCTGGAGAAATTTCGCTTGAAAAATATGAAACAGGCACCGCGAAGCGTCTGTCACTTAGTGGATAAGCGTTAACTCGCACCGGTTTAAATAGTGATTCATCTTTTCCCACGGGCCATAAGTTCGATTCCTGTCGAAAAACGCTGCGTCCTTTCATATGTTTTGTTTGATTGAATATCAGTACTAAGGAAATTCATAAATAAATATACTGTTTAATGCGTAAAAGGAACGTCTACTCAAATATGAGTTTTATCTCTTTTATATATATATATACATATATATATATATATATATATATATATATATATATATATATATGTGTGTGTGTGTGTGTGTGTGTGTGTATATATATATATATATATATATATATATATATATATATATATATATATATATATATATATATATATTTACGTGCCAAATTATTATCGAGATAACTTTTTTCGAATATTTCAAAAAGCGTCCAATCAATTCGCGCAAAATCTCCACACAACTTTGTCAATTCTGACCTGCGAAATCACTGAACTTTTCGAACTGATCTGCGCAATGTAAACAAACTCGTGCCATATTTGTTATCAGCACGGTGATTTGAGAGTGCCAAATTATTAGAAAGGTTGAGTAAAATTCCCAGAATTGAGCAAACAAAACATCTATTAATGTTGCACGTGGATGTTTATGATCAAAAGAACCTAATAAAAAAGATAATCAAACAAATAACAACAGATACAAACAAAGGCACAGTTATAAACAAATTAATAAGGAATGTCCTTTCCCAGTTTTGAAATTACTTGAAGAAATCTACGATCAATAGAATTTGTTAATTGTAGGATGTCATCTGCTGTAATGCCGCGAGATATGTCAAGAATTGCTTCCCACAACTCAGCGTTGCTCCTGAATTGTCGTCTGTTAGCGTACAGTCTTCTCTTCATGATGCTCCAAAGGATTTCGATTGGGTTCAAATCCGGAGAATTTGCTGGCCACTTCTTTTTTCGAGGTCCATCGAAGCCTAACTGTTTCAAATATAAAGTAGTCTTGTGAGCAGCATGTGAGGGGACATTTTCGCGCATAAAAACAATTGCCCTTCTGAAGACAAATCTTTGCCTTTTCAACCACGGTTCAAGATGCTCCTTTATAAACGCTATGTATGCATCAGCAGTCATTTTGACGCCATCTGGTACTCCTCATGGTCACACTAATGTTTTTCCAATAATACCCCCACCCCATATCATTATGCCTCCACCGCCTTGTTGGCGTCTCAAACGCTGATGGCGATTCTGTCCGTTCATTACCCAGTCTTTGCACCATCTATCTGGCCCATCAAGTGTTGATCGCGTTTCGTCTGTGAACAAAACTTCAGAGAAGTCAATCTTCATATTGTCCTCGGATCTTTTCAATCGATTTTGAATGTGATGTCTCGTCAACGGATGCTTCGATACAGATTTGACTGTCGTTGCTATTTCCTTCAGATACCGACACCGAGTAATTTAGACACAGTAGGATCCCCAATGCGACTGAAAAGCTCTTGACTGTTAAGTCAAGGGTTCTTCGTGGCCTCTCGTTTAAGTCGTGACATGAGACGATGTGAATTAACTTTAGGCTTGCCTTTATCTGCCCTTTTGCGTACGTGTGTAGGGTCGGCGGGGAACTTTTTTTTTATTGATGACAACTCCTTATCATTTTAGAATTTTCTAGGGTAGATTTACCTTTTGAGAGTTCTGAGGTGATAGTTTTCTTTTCAACATCACTTAAACTGCTTTTACGACCCATCTTTTCACTAAATTCTTACACTTTTCTAATAATTTGGCACTCTCAAATCACTGTGCTGATAACAAATACGGCGACAGTTTGTTTAAATTGCGCAGATCAGTACGAAAATTTCAGCGATTGCGCAGGTCTATGTTGCCAACATTGTGTGAAATGTTTGTGTTAATTGATTGGAGGGTTTTTCAAATATTAGAAAAAAGTTAACTCGATAATAATTTGGCACTATATATATATATATATATATATATATATATATATATATATATATATATTCAAAAACATGGTAGCAAACAAATTGTTTGTGGAGAAGATTTTATTTTCAGTCTATATTGTGTCCAAAGAAAAATATGTGGGTGGAAGGAATTGATGAGAGAGATTAGAGATTTCGACAGCACTTCTGGCCATTTTCAATATCAGGCAACAGCGAACATTTCAATTTTATTAATTTTTCAATTTATGTTAGCCTGAGGTTTGGTCGTAAATGCTAGATGTAATGCAAATAAATTTCACATTCGCTGGATATAGAAATACGCGTCTGCAGGAAATTTTAAGTCAAATATGAAAGAAGAATACAATTTGTTTGCTTTCCCATAGACATGCATTTGTCTGGATGTGTGAATTAAAAATACGTATCAGCAGGAAATATTAAGCTAAATATGAAAGAAGAATACAATTTATTTGCTTTTTTATAGACATGCATGCGTCTGGATGTGTGAATTATAAATACGCATCATTAGAAAATATTAAGCTCAATATGAATGAAGAATACAATCTTTTGCATAGACAGGAAATTGTCTTGATATGTGAATTACAAACTCATACATGCTCATAACACAGACACACACACACACACATATATATATATATATATATATATATATATATATATTGAAAATAATTCAGGAAAATAGGAATGTATATATTTGAAGTACAGTATTACTTACAGTATCGAGAGATTCAAACAGCTACTTACCTGAAAATAAAAACAAAAATTTGAAATAGAAAATTGCATTCTCACAAAACTTTTCAAAAATTAAAGACATTTTAACATGGAAGAAAGCATTTACCTCCTAACACCTGTCAACATTCTTGCTTAACATAACTCACTTTTGACCTTTTATGAAGTTGTTTGGACATTTATATTATTATCTTAAAATCTAAAGGATATTTCATTCAATAAATTCAAACGTCCAGCACTTGATTAGGTTTGAATTGTTTTCCATATTTATATATATTTTGTATTTACACTGCATTTAAACTTTGACACGATATCATCCAAAACTTTTTTAGCTCATAGTCCACTTTGAACCCAGAATGTTTTTTTGTGGCCCATGTAATTATTATAATATTCTTCCATTTTAGATAGAATATATCTAATAAAGTAGCAGCTGGGAGGCCAGGTTATGATTGTGGAATTTCTGTGGCCCACCTGGAATTTGTCATGAGCCATTTGGGCCATAAACAACGGAAAGACTTCTTTTTTAAATCACATGTATTCTTTCTTTTACATATCTGAAAAATACATTCTGAATCATCGATCATTAACCAATGGAAGACAGCTAAGAAACTAATGGTCATCTAAAGCAGCGCAATAAGTTGCAAATTCGTTTCAGGCAAATACTGAACAACGTAGTTTTGTCCCATAAAAACCTAAACTTTAGGTGAACATTAACCTACTTTCCAGCGGCCTGGGTAAGACAGATAAATTACATAAAATACTTCTGATCAAGAGGTTTTGAGGAGCGAGGAACCACCTCTTAAATACTGGTTTTCCAAGGTCTACCTTAACCTGGTGTGGTAGCACCTATTAGGCTCCCAACTATGGGAAAATAGTTAACCTTCTAACTGGGGACACACAACTATGAAATTGTTGAAATAGGTTTTAATACCAGCAATAATTTTTTTGATGTAAATTTATTATCAGCAGTACAAATATTTTTGAAGAAAAATATTAACGGCGATACATTTTTGAAGGAAAAAAAACATTACCAGGAATACATTTAAAAAAAAATATTACCAGCAATACACTTTAGAAAAATATATATTACCAGCAATAAAAATCTTGCCGGCATTAAATAACCCATTGAGGTTGATATGTTGTAAAACAAAACAAAACAAACAAAAACTTCTCTCCGAGGCCAAGTCGATAATATTTAACCACCGTCAATATGTGTTCTGATCTTAAAAATGTGTTTTATAATATATTTTTTATACTAATATGACCTATATAACAAGTGAAGCATCTATTAGCTGTCATATGTGAGGATGGTGTAATATCAGAATTAGAAATTTGAGAACCGCGTTCGAGTCCCAGCCAGGTTCGTCACGCACAAATGCACTGGGGAAATTGCGGAACCTATCTCAACAGCTATGGGTTAAATAGAAGGAAAAACACCGTTACTTATGTAATATTCACTCGTAAAAAGGTATTCCTATATGTTTCATATAAGAATTATATATTTCAGCTTTAAACAATCTGCAACGGGGCGATAAGCAGTAAAAAACAAACACAATTATTCAATCTTTGTCTATGCAACACGATATTACGCTCTGTAGAATGTTTGTATTTGTTATTGAGCTCAGGGAGATTTAATGAAAATTTGAGAGACGTTTCAACTTTGCTACGAAAGTCAATATTGTGATAGTTGGTCATTTACATACTGATTAATCAAGTGTATCAAGCCGATAACTTTTCAGCATCATCTCGTACATTCCACCCTCACAATAGTCCGCTGGAATTGAGCATATCACCGATTTCAAAGTTGATCATTTGAAAACTGTTTCCCTTCTGCAATTAAATAAGATATTTTCAAAAATAAACTTTTAAAATTCATTATGTAATTAATAAAAATGAACTAACTCGTTTCATACTTTTCAAATGTTTTTTTTCTCAGCAATATTTTATATCTAATCTAAAATTGGGTTCATTAATATTATGGTAATTATCAACGCCATCATACATACATAACATGCGACAAGCATTCATTCGTTAATCTCCTCAAAACTAGCTCGCTGAATGGTCAATTCCGACCAATCAGATATCCTGCACGCTAGGAATGAAATTTCCCGTTCACGTGATACACCATCTTATATAAACAAAACAATTATAAGCTCTCTCTCTTCGTTTTCTTATTCATCTTTCTCGTTACTGCCAAGATGTAATCTTCAAGATCTCTCGTCTTGACCATGCGATTAGACGTTAAAGAACATTACCATTTCACGCATAAAAAAACGCTTAACTTTTCTGAACTCTTACCAACTTTACAAATTCACTTTTCCTAACATGCAACAGGAACTTCATTCTTCTAAAACTTCAGTTTAATAAACTTCAGTTTAATAATTCATTTTTAGGAGCTCCTGTACAAATACTTCCAAATCTAAGAGACATAACTCATTCAAACCTTCAGCTTATATGCATGTCCACCAAAACACTAATAAATTCAATTGTTATGTTTTGAACCATTACTTTCTGCCTTGTATTTTGTACTATGTGCTATTTTACGTTAAATATAAATTGCATCGTCACCGCTACATGTTTGGTAACCTCCAGCGATTTTGCTTGACCTTTTCCACGTCATTCCCAGTCAAAGATAAATTTTTATGTTGATTCGCGCTACAATATTGCAAAACTTTTTGTCTCCTTCTGACTGCCTTTCGGGTGGAAGAAACAGACAAATGTGGAAACAATTTTTTTTTTCAATTAATATTATTCGTTAAATTATCTCACATGAATATTTAATAAATCATCCTAGTGCTTATTATACAAATATCATCTTCCATTTGCTATTTTTAAATTTAAAAATGTAATTTTTATTTTTTAAATTTTCATTTATTATTATTATTATTGACGTTGTAGTGATTGATCTTCTTGTTACAGTAGTGATAGCAGTATTATTATTAGTGGTTGTGGTAGTATTAGTAGTAGTAATGGTATTATTATTAGTGATAGTGGTATTATAATAATATTATTGTTAGTAGTAATAGTAGTAGTAGTTGTATATTTTCGTTAATAAGTAATATCTGAAGTTATTGGGTTTGTTTTACTGTCAAATTTTAAAGAGCAATTTAATATGGGGTGTTAAATATATTTATCTGTTGTTTTAAAGAGTAGTTTTTATGTATTTTTTACGATAGATTCCATATCAGTCAGTCTACAGAATTTCAAGCTTTCCACAATGCTGAAATCTATGCAATCACAAATTTGAAACAATTATAAAACGAAATAAGACGTAGTCTATCAAGTTCTCCACATTGATCCACAGTCACATTTTTGGTGTTAGATTTAACCAAGGTTATTAGCCATTGGTATAAACTGAGGATCAAGAATGAAACTAGTTTTTCTTTTTCAATCATCGTTCCTAACGAAAGTATCCATTCATTTTTGTTTCGATCACAAAATTAAATTCAAGTAAACCTATTTGCGGCTTCTGTCTGGACGTTATGTTATGGTAAGAAGTATCGAAAATGAATAAATTTATTTTAATCTCATTCTGAACAACAACGGCTACTTTATGTTAATACTATTAATAGTAATATTAGTATTAATATTAATAATATTAATACTATCTGCTCGCATAAATAAAACCAAGCCATTTGCACAATTATCAGTCATTTTCTATTCCTTAGAAACTGTCTGCGAACGCATCACCTTCCACCTTTCTGTGATCCATATTTATGTAAGCGTGAGTGAAAAATGTCGTTCTAGTTTAGAGACACTGATGTTCCTTTTAATCATATCAATAATTTATTTTATTATTGTCATTGTTTTATTTTTAAGTTATTTGATCGTCGTTTTTTATTGAAGTTAAATAAATTATTTTCTTTTTCATTTACGTATGTTTATTTTCTGCAAGGATTTTTTGTAGATTGAAGGCCGTATTTTTATAGCAACGATAAAATGAGCCATTTTCCATCAGATAACGCCATATTAAAACGACACTAGCATTTAGAGGGCGATAGAGTTTAGTCTTCGCCGTACCTTTGTTCGTCTGTTATTTTTTTTATTTCTGCAAGAAAGTCATTTAAGCAGCAACACGAAACAGAGAGAGAAACTATTGTTTTATTGACTTAGTTTTATTACTTCCGACATTTAATTTGGTCACCATAGTTTTCTTGTTTACAACACTATGCATTAGCACTCTAAAAACTTAATGAATGTCGTTGTTGCTGTTGTTTTTCTTCCTCTCCTTCTTCTTCTCCTCCTCCTCCTTCTTCTATTTATTATCTTCCTCTTCCTTTTTTTCATATTATTGTTCTCATACTTCTTCTTCTTCTTCTTCTTCTTCTTCTTCTTCTTCTACACAAATCAGTTACTCATTATTTGATTTTCATATTTTTCTCAATGTTTTTCAATGTATAAAAGGGATACCATATAGTCACTAGTGATAACGTCATTTGAGACACGTTTTTAAAGTTTGTGACACCATTTAGGGTTGTTGGAAAGAAAGAAAAAAAAAGAAAAGCCGTGAATTAAATTTAGGTGATAAGAAGCCATCACGAAAAGGACACCAAGCGATGTTATCTTCTTTCTAACTGAGAAAAGTGCTAAAGGTTTTTATTCTCATTAGCGAGGAAAGTAGGTTCGCGGATGTGTCGGATTTAAATTAAATTATGACAACGATAATGAAAATTTCAGGATGACCGAGACCCCTACGAAACAGAAACTGGGAAATAGAAATTAATTAGGCACGCACTGACCGAAACCAAATGTCCGTGGAACCACCTTTATGTCATCTTGGAAAAACACCTGTTTATTGTCAGGGCTGGCTATGATAGCGAAATTATTCAGAACAGTTAATTAGCAACAGAATGCAAATACGTCCAATTGACCACCAACTTGTTTGGCGAAAAGTCTCGATTGATAAAGTCCAGGTTATTCGGTTAAGATAAGAGTCTAAGGTTTGTTGTCGGGCAGAAGAAAGGAAAAATAAAATAAAAAAGGAAGATATTTTTTTTTCTTTGAGCAAGATTATTTAAACAGAGGCTAGTCTAGCCACACCCACGCCGCTGAGCACCCATTGGCTGGATGGTGGCATGAGCGTTAGGTGGAGTTAATCATGTGAGGAATGAGGGGAGGCCTGTTGCACCCCCCACCCCCGAAGGGATAGGTGTGAGATGTATGGTGAGATACCAATTTGGGAACAGAAGAAGGTGGGAAGACGAAAGACTTCCAAAAATGGAAAATAATAAATTTTCCTGACCGAAAACAAAGAAGTCGATTGTGGATTTAGAAGTATCAAGGAACCTCAAACCCCGACAAGACCACCCCGGTTTTCGTCGGCGTCCATATAAGCAGAGTCGCAGCGAGTGAAAAGCAGTACCAGTTCGAGTTCCAGTTGAGAGGCAGTTGAGTGAAGTTCGCAGGTGGAGTTGCACCCGCCTCGCAGATAGCTGACTTGAAAGATTCCAGGCATCACGACCTCAACTTCTAGCCAAGAACAATTTATTTTTGAAGAACGACTTAGACTCATACCACCAAAACAAGTTTTACGAATATCGCCTGAAGATACACGAAGAAACAGTTTCTTAAAGAACAAACAACTTAAGATGTTAAGACTCGACTAACAAACACAAAATGTCACGAATCCATATAGCGGGTTTGGGAGAAAGACGCAGTCCTGTATTCAGCAACCAGATATAAAATATTGTTATCCTTTTTTAACACATTTGAACTTTTCGAGTTATTATTTTATTTTATTTTACATATACTTGTGCGGTGTTACCCTTGATCGAACTCGGCTTGCATCACGGCCCAGTGACTGATTGGTTTCGTCTGCCTAAGATAAAATCACAACGTGGGTAGGTTAGACTGGAAATCAAAACAGTTACTTCGGTAACCAGACGTTGGAAGCGAGCTGGGAACGACAAGGCTGATACCGAATCTAACCAGATTCCCATCCGAATCACCAAAAGGTTAGAACGTCACCTTTGGTGCCGCGACCAATACCAAGACAGTTGGTCGTCACAGGACAGGATAGCACGACGGACGCAGCCAGGCAGACGTCACATTTGGCGCAGCGACACCGGGGGACGTCACATGTTTTTGTTTTTTTTTATAGGATAAAGATAGGACAGACTGCAAGTTTTAAGAATTCTGATATCTCCATTTTCGTATGAGGTAATGACACGGTGGAAAGCTGAATTATGTTGCAACACGAGGAATGTGGTTCTGTAGGATCATTTCCAAGATCATCACTAGTGTCATAAATTTAATATTATTTTTTTAGCCAAACATATACAAAGTCTGTCTGCCAAATTCTTGCCTGAAAACACATTAATTACACTTAATATATTTATCTAAACAATCAGTGGGAACATCATAACGGATGCACAAACAGCATTTTCCACTGACATACTCCAATTCTCAATGAGATGCCATTGATTTAGATTATAGATTTCATGAAGGTTTAATTCACTCTAATATTAATCATGTTTTGCTCGAGAGTTTAATGTTCGTCTGCAAGAATTATTCGAATGATTAAGAACGTTTTCACTGAACGAAGTCAAAATAAAAGTGCGATGGCGATGCTGCAAACGTACTTTGCAAACCAAGGGGAAAAAATGTTGATTTTTTGGTAGTAGAGATCAAAAACAAATCTGCAATTCATAATGCAAGCAACTGAAGATTTGTCGATTTCAAAACATATATCTCTGAAAACTATGCAGTTGTTCAGAATATATAGACGATTTATTCTTTATGTCATGTACTGTTTCTTTGGGGTTTTTTCCTGGGTGGGTGTTAGCAACGCATCATGCACTTCAGCCAACACTTTACTGTCTCGAAATGAAATCCTGAAAATTCGGTATTTCCCAATGTTCAAATGCTTAAGGAGTAAGCGAGGAGACAAAGGGATTCAGGGAAACTAGTATTACTAATAAAATACTACCAAATATGAATAAGTACTTAATTGTAATTAAAGGCTTTTCTTTATGTGTTACCATTATTGTTTTTTTTTAAATAACAAATAATAATAATAATGATGAGAAGAAGAAAAAGAAGAAGAACCAATAATAATAATAAGGAGAAGAAGATAAAAAAGAAGAATAACAAATAATAATAATGAGGAGAAGAAGAAGAAAATGACGAAGAACAAATAATAATAATGAGGAGAAGAAGAAGAAAAAGACGAAGAACAAATAATAATAATGAGGAGAAGAAGAAGAACCAGAAGAAGAAGAAGAAGAAAAAGAAGAAATAGAAGAAGGCAATTCCATTTTTTTAAAGATCCGATGAGGAGACTTTCAAGAAGACTCCCTGTCACAACATTTCTCTGCCTGTCCTCAATCCATATTTTACATGAATTAAACGGTAATAAAAGTTAGAAGAAAAACGTTTAATCACCCATTCTACATGGATGATATCACACTCTTTGCTAAAGAGGGCAATGAGTTCTATGGTATCGTCAGTACTTTAAAATATTTCAGTGTTGATATCGGATTAAATAGTCAAAGGCATCATTCAAAAATGCGAGAATTACAGAAACACTCAATAAATAAAACTTTCATCACAAAAATTAAGAAATTGGTACAAGATATCTCTAAATACTTTGATTTCAGTGAAGCAGATTGAATATAACATGCAGAAATCAATGGGAACGTAAGAAAATACTGAAAGCGTGTGCGTCTAGTGATAAATACCGATTTTAATTCAGAAGACATGATATCAGCCCTAAACACATTACCTGTCTCTGGATGGAAATACAATTTCAACATCATTAACTGGACCATAACTGATATTAAGCGAATGGATTTAAAAAAAATGAAAAGTCGCCTCACTTGCCACCACATGCAACATTCTAAGGCTGATGTTGATCTTCTGTTTGTGCCCAGTACCGAATATAGTAAATAATTAATTCAACTAGAATTGTCTTACAAAATCACAACAATCGTTCTTCAAAGATATCTAGAAACTACAGAAGACTGGATGAGAATGTATGTCGAAGTTCATGAAAGAAATAGGCAGATTTATTCTGTAATAAATGAAGCTAATAATTTCAAAGGGGTATTTCAAGAGGGGTGAAAAGTGCAATGAGCCATAATGCACCTGGTGCAGCAGCAAAGAACATAAAAAAGACGACAAAAGCTAGTGCAATGTACTATATGCAGAAAAAGTGTCAAAATAAGCCTCTTTATGGTCAATAATCTACCTTTACCAATGAAGCTTATGTAAAAAAAAAATCGTACCCATCAGTAGTAGTGCAAGTTTAAAAGTTGAAGCGGAAGGTTTTTGTTCTTCCTGTACACGAGCAATGCATGCTAACTAGAATTCAACAAGCACACATTCTGAAAAATTGTGTTAATCCGAAATGCTGATGTGAAAAGAATCGAGGAAAAATTGACCATCTAGTATCAGGTTTCACAGTGTTTGCAATGACTGAATATAAAACTCGGCATGAGAGAGAGGATGAGTATCGTCACTGAAAAATAGACAACTTTACATGAAGGAATCTGCTAGAAAATTATACGAGCATCATCCAGACCTGGCTTGAAATATAAAACCTGTAACAATTTCATGGAACTTTTTAATGCGCACAGACAGAATAAACAAAGCTAATCGCCCAGACATGGTGATCAATTGCCAAGAAAAATGCAAAAAAAAAAAAATCTACTTTCATATTGACGTTGTAGTTTCTGCAGA
The DNA here is from genome assembly GCA_963932145.1 of Acanthosepion lycidas. Lineage (NCBI taxonomy): Eukaryota > Metazoa > Mollusca > Cephalopoda > Sepiida > Sepiidae > Acanthosepion > Acanthosepion lycidas. Next base: position 18,329,582 of record OZ010578.1, on the reverse strand, counting down.
TTGTAATGCACCTACGAAAATCTTCAAAAATACTAACAAAATAAAGGTTTTCGAATTGGAAATCTAAATAATGTAATAGATGAAGACATAAATAATTCTATCTGGAGTTGGAGCCATCGAACTGGCTGGGAAATATTCTGATAGAGTCATTGAAGGAATTCTTGGAAACCCATGCCTTAGAGAAATACCACAATTTGTACAGACTTTTACAGCTCGCATATTACGAAGAGACTTATCAATATAAAATGTATCTGATCTCAGGTTGTGTTATTTTTTATCAGCTGAAAACTTCGTAAAGTAATTGCTGATATTACATCAATGGTTAGGAACGAGATGAAAATGTATTTACAACAGAAATCACATGAAATAATAATAATAATAATAATAATAATAATAATAATAATAATAATAATAATAATAATAATAATAATAATAATAATAATATGAGTAATGGAGTGATAGTAGAATGAGACAGAAATATTTAACTGAACAATGAAATTGATGTGATTACGTGATTGAATCCGAAATTCTCTATTTGAGTCTATAAAGGAAATCGTTAAAATGTCAGAAAACAGTTTCCGCAGAAATAAAGTCAAGGTATTCATATTAATAATGTACAAAGACACTGTCAGTGAGAATCGTTATTCCTATATGAGTATAATAGTCGGCAAAGTATGAATGAATTTAACCACTTAATTTAATGGTAAGGAAATGTTCGTTTTGTGAAATATTCCCTACTGATGTTTTCTATCACTGTTTGTTATTTTTTTTCGGGACGATTATAATTCAATAGTCAAAAGTTTGTTCTTTAATTTATAAAATTTCATATTCTTTCAAGTATTTAGTAATCGGACATCTACGTCCGATTACTAAATCGTCGTGTTTCTATTCAAAACCCGTGTCATCAGACAAGATGTTAAATCATATTTGAAAAGCAAATTAATTTTCTTTCAAAAACATGGCATCCATCATTCTCTTTCTTTGTGTCGTGCTGAATTGGCTAATTTCCATATGTTTTTACCAAATTGAATGTTATATAAAATGGTATCTATAAGAAGATTTCGCACATAAAACATACATAATTCGAGAATATGTGAAACCAGTACAGGGTCTCTTAAATGTTTTTTACATATTTTTTAATCTATGTGTCGTGTCACTTCAGAATATGAATCTCCACCATTTCCTATCCTTTGTAGCTCTTAGTATGTGTTTTGCGATCTCTCATAATCCCGATCTGTAAACAATTTACACACACTCGTTAGGGAGGATATTTGCTAGTTTTTCTGTCGCTATTTCCTTCAATATGTCCAATGAATATCAGGTTATCTAGGTCACATTTTCTCCTAATGAGCTCAAGAAAATAAACTCTGCCTTTATGATTGTGTCTATTGTGATCATTTTGGCCTCAATTCTATCTAAAAATTGGTTGTTGCTCACATGTTCAGTTCAGGGTATTCTCAGAATCTCTCTGTAGAACAGCATTTCTATACACGCAAACCTTTCCGTCTTTCATGAGACTTTCAAACATACACTGCCATAAAGGAAGACCAGAATTGCATAATTCAGTAATTTCCTTCTAATTAAATGCTCGTCTTTCTTAATATTTACACATATTTTACAATGAGTCTTTCCGGTCGCATTTTTGTCCTCTGTTAAAACACTTTTTAGATATTTCAATTTTGGCACTTGCTTGATGTTTCTATCACCAGTTCATAGTTCACATGTTGGGTTCTATTTTTGTGGATATCTACGCATTCTGTATTCTAAAAATTGACGTGTAGGTGTTTTTTCTCTCCATTTTTTTTTAATAACTTCTGTAGGAGTTTCTATCCGTTTCTGTTCTGCATTTGCCATCGATTCTAAGACATCAGCATATCTAACGTTGTAAAGATTTTGGCCGACAATAATTAATGCCGGCAGTACTTATCATTCCTTCAGTTTCGATTGTAAACGCTGAATAAGTCACGTTAGAAGGCAGATTTTTGCCTTACTACACTTTATAGTTAATATATAAAAAGTATTATTTCACTGAGATAAACAATCGTTGAAATACGGGCGAAAAATTGACATGGAAAATAATTATGCAAATTTTCATCTTTTTCTTCTACAAAATCTGAATGCCGAATATATTTCTTGAAGGAGTTTCCCTAATGAATAATTATATTTCTCTCTCCCTCTCCCTCTCTCACTCTGTCTCTGTCTCCCTCGCTCTCTCTCTCACTCACTCACACCCCTCCCTCCCCCCCTCTATCTCCCCCCTCTCTCTCAAACTGATTATAATGTGACGAATGTGAATATACTTAATTAAAGTGTAGCTAGTTACAAAAGTTATCTCACCGGGATCAAACGAAAATAAAAATGAAAAAAAAAAATCTTCACAAGAACTAAAAGCCGTTACGTGACCTGCAAGGCGCGCACGAGACATCGTTCAGCAGGAAAGTGATTTTTTTTTCTTCGTGAAGTTATAGAAACAGGATGCACACCAGACAGGATCGTAACAAACGAAACAGGTAAGTATTAAAAGTTAATATTGTTTTTCGTACATAGCCTTTTGCAAGTAGGTACATGCTAATTTTGTATTAAGAATTTAGAATATATATATATATATATATATATATATATATATATATATATAGATAGATAGATAGATAGATAATATTAGTGGTAAATATACACATACATATGCAAAATATATAAATATATATACATACATGCATACACATACATATATATTTTTTGAATAAAAAAAAATCCCAAGAGGATAGAATCCAGGTAAAACTCAATATCCAGGATAAATAAGGATATAATAAAAAGGCTTAAACACTATTATTCCATGGTCATAATTTATTCCATTGGAATCATAAATTTACGATTCCAATGGAATAAATTATGACTATGGAATATTAGTGTTTAAGCCATATATATATATATATATATATATATATATATATATATATATATATATATATATATATATATATATATGTCTGTGTGTGTGTGCAAGTGTTTTTTATACGAAGACTTTTGTATCTTGTTTGAACTTTTCATATATATATATGTTGTCGTATGTTTCATTCATATTCCACACAACATATTTGGTGACCAGGACGAAGAAAAACAACATATTTTAATAATTGCCATGTTGGAGTGCCATGACGAACACACACACACAAAAAAAAAAAAAACATTACATTCTAATGACAAATATAATTACAACATATATTCCTGTAAAAAAATATTTCGGTTGAGCTCTCGCGGGAGAAAGTGTGAGTTAGTTTGTAAACAGTGACTATTACTGCTAATAATGCATGACTCTTCGGTAAAGCGAAGCGAATTTTCCCAGCCACTGTTTGCTTATCTTAAAATAAATAAGCTTAAATTCACCTACATCCAACGGATATATATATATATATATATATATATATATATATATATATATATATATATATATATATATATATTACACACATAATAGAAAGAAAAAAACAAACAAAATCGAACAAGAAAATCACGAGCGGACTGCTCACAAATACCAATTAAGACAGTTAATTGTAGCAAACTAACATTACCAGTTAGTTCACAATTATTGAATGTCAGTTCTACCAAATCAAAGGAAAATAGTTGCGAAAATACCTAGCAACATTTTGGATACGCTCAACTACAATGAGTTAAAAAAGACTTTAATTGAAACACATGAACAAAGAAAGCAGTACTCCGAGATAAAATAATGTCGACATCCATTTTACATAACAACCATCAATTTACCTTCAGAAAATGTCGTCAATTGCAAAACAACCGGAGATACGCAACGACATTGTCTTATACAAATTTTTGCAAGCATTAACACCTTCAATCGCCCAGGTGTTAGAAATACAAAAGTATTTAAACCCGACCATACTGGGATAAATGCTGGATGAATTAATGCAAGGAACTGCTAAACTAAGCACGTGTAACCTCACCGTTTCAAACCATTCCAAAATGGACAATTATATAAAGTATGTAGAGTACACATTTATTATGCGGACGCAGCACGTTCATATAAACAATGGTGCAAATAGCCGAAAAAAAAAAAAAAACTTGATGGAAAAGCGAGGTTTGCGTCCAACATTACTTGCGTCAAACGAAGCGGGAAAATAATTGGGCGGACAACGATATCTCCCCGAATCTGCCATTATTACAGTTACCAGCAAATTTGGGGATGAAACTGTTTCCATTCATAACAGATACCGATGCCAGTATATGTATCATTTCACATAGTTACGTCAATAGTTTGCAAAATGTGTCAACATCAGTATTTCTAAGCACAGCCAGACATCCGCTGCTACGGGCAAATTAAAACCAAGATAAGCCTACCTACTCTGCGTTGATCTTTTCTCTGGACATGCGTAGTAGCAGACATTCAATACCCACCAATACCCATTCGACATTGGTTGACGATTATGGATATTAATAGATTGCCAACAGAGAACATTTATCGATCCCACAACATCGTGTTCAAAGAAACTAAAAACATTCGACGACTTAGTCATCAATAATAATATATCTGATTTCATTAAAAGCTTCATAAATGTATATCCCAACATTATATCTCCCACATACCAACCAAGAAAGCACATATGCAGGAGTATACCATAGAAATGATACAGGCAGTCATGTACCTTTTTTGCCAAGGATAGACATCTACCAGAAAAGAAAAACCTGGCAGTATATATGGAATTTCCTAAATTACAAAACAATGGTGTCATTACAACTAATAGTGAATGAGCTAAGCCCCTAAACGTGATTAAAACGCCAGATAGATATTTCATGTACTTCAGTGATTACTACCAATTAAACAGCATTGCAAAAAGCGATAGATACCGCATCCTTAACATTAATTAAATCGCCGATAAACTAGGAGGCAAACCAACATTAAGCAGAATCTACCATCAAATAAAAATGTACCAGATGATATAAAAAAAATCACTTATTTCACGTCACCGATTTCATGAATATAGATACTAATGTACGCATCATCGAATTTTCAAAGATACATGAAAAGACATTTCACCATGTTGACTCTGTACATACATACATTGACGATATTCCCATTTTTCGGCAAAAATTCTTCAACAAGCATAAGATATTGAAACTGTTATAAGAAATCATAATTGATAATAATCTAAAAAATTCCATTGCAAAATCAACATTTATTGTCACTTCAGTCGACTTTGGGGTTATAATATTTGCCTTACATAATTTTCAACCTCATAAGGTCAGTAAGAATCTTCGTCGTTTCATAGGCATGGTACATTCTTTATAGAAAATTAATCCCAAACTTTGCAGACATAGTCATGAAAAATACGTATATGCAGTAATACCACATTTACATTAAATGACATGGAATTGCAATCATTTAAAGATATTAATCAGCGACTTTTCTGTCTTTTGCTCACTAACCATTTGAGTGTACTGAATATCAATTGATTACTGATAGCAGTAATTATACATTGAGTGCATCCCTAAATCATATAGTCGGAGGAACACCAATTTCCATAGACTTCTCATCTAAAAATTTAACTCTTTCGATAAGAAACCTTTTGCAGCATATTTAGCTACGTTATATTTTTTAAAATATTGTCGAAGGAAATCAAGTTTTATTATCAACTGACCATAAACATTTGTTCGGCGATTTTCGTAGTCTAAGCAATGTTAGATTAATAGACACTAGCAGTAATTAGCAATTCTAACAGAATATATCAGATATAGTACACGTAAAGGGAGATTCAAACGTTAGAGCTGATTGCTTGTCTAGACCTATCTTAGCATTTATAATAGATCTGTGTGAATACCAGCTATAAGTGTTACACAACACCTTGAGTGACAAAAATTCCCAATTTTAAAAAATACAATTATGCTACTGATAATAATAGTTTCGTATACTGTGAGAATGCTACCGGTGTTCCCGGAGCATATATACCAGGTGAATTACAAATATCTATTTTCGATAGTATTCAAGCAATATCACGTACATAAATTAAAACCGCGTGTAAACTTATGGACAAAACGTTAAAAGAAATATCTAATGAAATTTGACAGAAAAGCAAAATTCAGAAACATACTATATCTGCTATTCACCTTATGAGATGGCCTACTATAATACGGTTCAGTTGGATATAGTTGGCCCACTCCCTGTTACTAGGAGACATTATGAGACATACAATACACCTTACAGATACTTGTTAACCTGTATTGATCGCACAGCTAATCATAACCATTACTAGATATGACAGAACAATCTATTGCCAATGTATTCGTTTAAGCGTGTATCACACGTTGGGGTGTTCTATTTCACGTGAAACCCGATCGTGGTACTCATTTTGAGAGCGAATTGTGTTCAGAGATGGCCTCAGCAGCTGGCTTCTATAGATCGTACATGACTAGTTAACATCCACAAAAGAATGATCGAACCTGCATATAGAACAAATAAGACGGCATTAATAGCAAGAAAGGAATCATGGCTGGACGCTCTTCTAATAATACTAATGTGTATCCGTACTGCACATAATACTTGCAATACTTCAGCCTTCTTTAAATTTACAGGGACGCATGTAATGATTCTTCAGTTGCTAGTAGATGATACTAACGATAACACAGATGACCAGAAGTTACCTTACACTCGTTACGTTCAACAAGGATTATAACTCTATAAATAAAGCACGTCAATATCCCTGACACACTGAAGACACGTAAAAGTGTATGGCAAACCCATGGAAGATCCTTATACTTGTCTCTTAAAAGTCCTCATGGAACTGACAAATAATTTGTAAATAATATGAACAAAGAGATACAGTCAACGGTATCAAGAGATAGATTAAAACCGCACGTTGAACGTAAAAGTGCTAAGCAAGAAATAATTAAAAAGCAACAGCATAACAGTGACGTAATAATGGATATAAATTATAGAGACAGTAGCACGAAACCTAGTCATACGAAAGCAGCTAGAAAAGTTTTCTTGTGTGTGTGTGCCCGGGCGCGCGTGTCAAAAGAATGAGGAGAGGCTTGGGTTCTGGAATGACTTGAAAAGTATATAGAGAATTATCATGAAGAAATAGAAACTTCAGGAAAACAATCGGAAATCCAATTGATGCTCGGGAATCTTTTTGGACGTCCCCGTAATTAAAATTGTATTGGGTAGTTATTAAAGTACTGATGCGCAGCTGGGTTGATGTAAGAATGTCTTATTATGAATAAATATTTAATGGGAAGATATTTGACGAGAGAAAGATAACGAATAGCTGAATACAGAGAGTGACGGAGAGGGATGAAAAGGAAGCTGTTAATCGACATTGGTGGGCGGGGCGTAGAAATTGTGAAATACTTGAAAAGATAAATATTCTTATGCGAAATTAAGGAAACATAAGTGAAAGTAGGTTTGGAGGAGTGAGAATACACACACACACACGCACAGAAATAAGATTAGAAATTACGACAATTTATTGGAGAATTTCAAAATGAGCTCAAAAGTATGAGAAAGGAAAATGCAGCGGGATAGACTCATACATGAAAATTAAATAATGTATGAAACTTCGCCGTTTTTAAAAGTTAAATAAGACGCTGTGTATAAGAAGTAAATGAGGATCAGTTATCATTTTTCCTGATTACTTAACCGAGCAGTTGCGAGAAATTAACTAAAGGACCCTGAATCGTTATGACACCAGAAAACTTCCAGGTCATCCACCAAAAATTACAAATGCGGCCAGAAGTCTACTTTTTCCTGAAGCTTCTAAAGGAAAATTAAGCTCAAGACATTTGCAAAACATTCAGAATTTACGCATCATTCCATGAAGAGTTCGTCAACTTCTCCATTAATCGCAAAATCTCGTTACTCAAGAATTTTGTCGGGGGATCAAAAGTGTGCAAGGACCAGGTGAACAAATATATCTGTCGAAGGGAAAACTTTTGATTATTCCAAGAATTGATATCACACACGTTTCCTGCGTGTACATATTTGTATTTCTTCTTCGACTAAACTAACATGCATTTTCTTTTAATATCGAAGAAAAAAATTAAAGAAAAAGAAAGAATCAGAGAAATGAACACAATATTACAAATAATATTTAACAAAAAGAGTGAAAATAATGACAGGGAAATATAAGACGGTCGAAGGGAAATCTTAATAAAACAAGATACTGAAATGAAAAAAAAAAAAAACAGAGAAAGAATGAAAAGAAATCATTAAATAAAATAAGAAAGAAAAATCTGATTGGATGAATGAAAGAACGAAAGGCAGATTGAAAGAATAAGCCAAAAATAAAAAAAAAGATCAAATTTGATATTTAAGAATGGCAGATTTGAATGAAATAAATTACTGAAAGAGAAAAAGAAGGATATATATATATATATATATATATATATATATATATATATATATATATATATATTAGGTTGGTGCAAAAATAATGACGTAATAATGAGTTTTTGACGTTCAAAATACGTCAAAAAGCGACATTATTACGTCATTATTTTTGCACCAACCTAATACCTTTTCTCTAGTTTTTCTTCAGATAAAATTCTTAACTACTTTCTTCTTTTATTATATATATATATATATATATATATATATATGATTAGCAAAGAAAAGAAGAGAGTAGTTATGAATCTGATTTCAAGAAAAACTACTTTCTTCTTTTATTTTCTAATCATATATATATATATATATATATATATATATATATATATATATATATATGATTGGAAAATAAAAGAAGTAAGTAGAAAATAAATGGATACAACGTCTAAAAACAAAATATCTAGCCGGGCTAAATCACAAATTTAACAATATATAGATATAACTCAACAAATAAAAAAACCTACCCACATTTCTCACCCACACAAGACAGACAGGCTTACGGAGTAGTGGAGGCCTCACACTTATACACTCACCCACACGAATATACACACTTACATACATCATACGCACTCACTCCCTAATGAGCCAAATGATAACACACACCCACAGCAATACACACGCTTACACATATCATACTCACTCACTCCCTAAGAACCAAATAACACACACACAAACACTAAACAGAGACACATCCCCTCACCAAGTCCAATAAAACTGTCAAACTGACCAGAGAATTCATAGCAGCATGTATCTATCCAGCTCTTATCTCAAATAACAACTTAAAAGAGACTATTTGACCAACACAAGGAATGTTAAAAGATTCATGTTAAAAGATTAATGTTAAAAAGATAAAAAAAAAAATGAAAACTACAAACAAAAGTTCATTTTCTCCATCAAGACATTCATTTCTGTAGTTTAGTGCTAGCAGCAAGCAGAAATATTTCTCCTCCCGATGATGGCCATTTCGGCCGAAACTAGACGAGGAATCTAAATGGAATAATAATAAAAAAAACGAAAGAATATTAATCTACAACCCAGTGTGTCTGAAGATTTTAATTTTTTAATTTTTTTATTGTCCAATATATATATATATATATATATATGAAGAATTTTTTTTTCTTTTTCTTCATTCTGTTGGATTTATATCCATTTATATTTGCTTACATATATATATATATATATATATATATATATATATATATATATATATATATATATAATTAGAAAAGAAAAGAAGAAAGTAGTTATGAATCTGATTTGAAGAAAAACTAGAGAAAAGCCATTCTGAAAGAGAAATAAATAAAAAAAATGTTTTGCTAAAAAGAGAAAAAGAAACTGAAAGAAATAAAGGATTAATAAATTATGAAATTAGAACAAAAAACGAAAGAAAAGTAAATTGAATAAAGAAACAAACAAACAAAAAAATGGAGAATATCAGAAACGAAAGGAATAAAATACTAAAAAAAAATCAATTGATAGACCAAAATATAAATATAAAGAGAAATATAATGATAAATGTACATGCGAAAGAACAAATGAAAAAATCGGAATAATTTGCTTTTCTGTAAGAAAAGTGTGAAGATAAAAGAATGAAAGAAAGAAAAATAAAATAAAATAAAAGAAGAAAAAAATGAAAAGGTAAATCAAATAAAATAATGAAAGAAGAAAAGTTAATGCAAATCAAGGAATGAAAGAATAGACGAAAATAAAACCTCAGAAACAATGAATTGAATTTTAAAAAGCTAATTGGATGACAGACAGGTAGAAAAAAAATATTAAATAGAGAAATGAGGAAATTAATAGAGAGTCAAAAGAACGAATGAAAAGTTAAAAAAAAATAACCGAGAAAAATTGATTTTAGGCACGGAATAAAAGAAAAAAATAAGAGAAATGAAAAAAACAAAAACAAAGAAGAGGCAGTCAGAAGCCAAACGGCAGAAGGCGATATTAAATGCAATGAAAAACTCGTTGTGAACTTTTTTCGCCCAGGAGAATTTTCAGAAATAACATATTTCATTTCTCCGAATATTAACTAGATTTGAAGTGTCATTTCTACTTTCAAATGAAATAGCATCCTCAAAAATACCGCAGTCTTTATATGCAATGTTTTAACAACAATATTGAAAGTAGACAAATAATGTTAATTTTTTTTCAGAAATACGTATATGTATTAAAAAGTCAAGATTATACCGGTGTAGTCTTTACAAAAACTTTATTCAACTGAGCATACAAGGTTCGCAGATAGTGTCTTTTTATAGTCCCAATAAAAAGGAATAGCTCTCTTAAAGAAGAGATTAACAAAATAAGGGGAGACCACTCATGAGTATTTATAATAAGTATGCAAAAAATACACCAAGTGGGTTTTAGCTTATAATATCAATCCCTGATAACAAAAACGATTGATAAGATGTTATGGACGGGGACAATCCATAAAATATTATCAATTCGGTTTTACTATGAAACAAATTATATGCAATATAATATTTATTTCTAAATATAATATTTATTTCTAAATATATTTTCCCTAAATTAGAGATCAAGGAAATATTTTTCCGATTATATAGTAAATTTATGAACATAAATTGTCTTAAGGATTTTAGTAACTTTCTTATTATTTGACTTTCACATGAACTGCAGCTTTTTCTTTTGCTTCCCAGATAAATTACTTTGCTCCAAAATTTATATCATATATATAGACTGATGTTATTTTTTCCTGTCTCGATAGTAAGACTGATCAGTACGACAAGATCAAAATAGCAGCCGGTGTCGAAAACGTTTTCAAGTCCGTTGTTAATGGAACAAAAGACGGCTTATTAATTTCAACCCCCCCCCCCAAATCTAAACTGCTCTCTATTAACCATCAGGGAAATCCCTCTCTGCCATCCATCAGCATGGGCGATGCTAACTTCCAGGTAAGTGAATCGTTGCCCCTTCTCGGGATAACGTTCTAAGCGAACATGATGTGGAAATACTATATGGAATCCACTGTTAGGTCAGGTGAAAAATGTTGGTTCACTGTGACGTTTCACTTATGTATAGGTCAGTTATTCGTTCATGATTAGAATATTGCTGGCACATACGGTCCAGTGAACAGCTATTTACCTTGAGCTCCTTGAAAAATCTAAAGAAGAATGATCAATACTGTCGGTCCTGATCTGGCGGTCCTGATCTGGCGGTTCGGCTTCAGTCACATTCTCACTGCCAAAAGTATTATTTCTATAAATACACTCATGGTAATTGTACGAACGAACTCTTCGTAATATTACCTATACTTTTTCATTTTTAAGTTAAGTTTCGTTTAGCTTCCAGATCGCATCAATTTATAGTTGAGTTGGTTAGATGCAATCATAAATTTTATGCTAACAGTTTCTTTTCTCGCATTTCTAGTTGTGGAAAACTTTCTTGCCCCATTCTTTCTAGCCACTTTAATCTGCATAAATTAAGATGTAATTTCAATCGCTATGTACTTCCCTCCTGATTACTCTTTTCTCTTTACGCTCATAATTGCTTTTCCTTCCATGCCCAGTTGCCCCTTGGGTCTTAGTGGCTTTATCGGTCTGGCATGGTTTGAAGGCACGGTGCAGTAATGTATAGACGAGTTCGAATTCCAGTCAAATCCATTACATTCTCTTACGTGCTAATACACTGCAACTATAGCTTAATCGGTTTCAAACCATCAGTCAGTTACACATATATATATATATATATATATATATATATATATATATATATATATATATATATACACACATATATTTACACACATATACACGCACACAAACAAACACACAGACGCATATATGTATAATACGAACGAGTCTTTTAAATAAAGTCGAATTAATTTGTGTCAATTTTATTCTTTGTAATTTTTATCAATTCCAGAATTCCTTGTTCTTGGGTGGGCAATAATTTTCTGCATTTATCCAGAAATTATTTTCACTTTTGATGGGAATGAATGTTATATTACCTACAACACACGCCCAGTCACGTATTCAACCAACGTAGACGAATTATTTTCACGAAGGCCACAAACCTTGCCAACCAATCAGGTCAAAAAAGCATAGCTTTATATTTTCAGTAAAAGTTACACGTGAAAAATTAGTTTTCACTGTGGTGTCTTATATCCACGTGGCTGTATGTTTGGTAAACTAATTTTCTAAATATACTACATCCTTTTTTGAGTTTAATTTTTTCAAAATTAAGATTTTTTTATTGTTATTCCGTTTGTTAAGTTTTACTAATTTTTACTATGCTTTTTTCAAATCTCCTTTTGTCTCAGTTTCAGATATTGTGAAAGAGAAAAAGAAAAAAAATTATTCTTTATTTATTTTTGTGTTGTTTCTTTGACATTGGTTAAGTAAACGTCAAGTGCATCTGTCTTTTCGAGCAGCGATCGTGTGTAAAATTTCTGAGTTGGTCTATGTGGGATTCGGATGATAATGCATATAAGTGTGTGTGTTTGCGCGCGCATGTGGGTGTGTCCGTTTGTGTGTATTGTAAAAACTTTTACTTATTTTCGCTATTTTCCTCATATTTGTTTTGTGAAATTTTACGTAACATTGGTGGGAATAGTGGTAAGAATAGATATACATATATGAGAATCTTTAAGTATATATTTTTAAAAAGTTGGTGAGGTAATATACTATGTTTGACGTGTCTCTGTAGATGGTGAAATATTTATCATGATTACATTAAAGCATTCCGATGTAAAATAAGAAAATACTAAGTACGATGTATGGCTCAAACACCAATATTCCATGGTTATAATTTATTACAGTGGAATCTTAATCCCGATCCAATTCATCAGACCGATCAATTTGTAGGTTTGATTAATTGGATCGTGATTACGATTCCAATGTAATAAATTATATCCATGGTATATTAGTGTTTGAGCTTTTTATATTATATTCTACACTCTTGAATATCTCTATATAGGCAGTATTTTTTCATTGATGCATGTTACATTAAATACTATAGACAAGTTTCTGTATTTATTTTAAGCAAATTCCTGATAAGCTAAATAAAATTAACATTGAAAGACGAAAGAAATCACTATATTGATACATGTTTTTTAATCCTATCTAAGCTTTCGGCTTACATAAACCATCATCAGAAATGACAGGTATATTACAATGAATTCTACAATACACGGACATATTTTAGAATCAGTTTCCTACATTTTTTTTTTAAATCTTAAATTTTCTGCAAGTTAAACACATAGAGGCTCTCAACCAAATATTACAACTGATGTATTTTGATTGATTGTAAAGTATTAATTAAGTGTCGTCAACTACGTCCGAAGGTACCGACCCAAATTATGACCTCTAGTTGACGCCATAAAATGTCAACATGTTCAAAAGCTTCCCCACGTGACTAAGAGAACTAATGAAAACGAAACTTCGACGCGACTTGGTCAGTGGGCACTTAAAATATTGAACCAATTCACTTGACTTCATTGGAAATCAACACAGCAAAGGAGCCGAACTTTATCTTCAATACAACAACAAACCTGTCAAACATTTCCAGGCTTAACATTCACTCCCACAAAATATTCTATTCCACAGGAAGAATCACTGTTTAATGAGCGATGGCTCTATAACAATCAGTGAGTCAAGAACAATACTTTCTTCTATTTAATACAAAAACAAAAACAACTGTTTAATTTTCTTATAAAAACAATTACAGCTAACTACACCTTCTCATTTTCACACATACAGTACAGTAAGTCAAATTCTTTCATTAACACACACCAAAGAACTCTATTGTGTTTATCAACTTTTGCACTATATATATGTATGTATTGTGTTTATAAAAAAAATATTTATTGTTGAACAAATTCATAATTTCTTCTACTTGATTATTTCTCTTGTTGTTGTCTTTGTTACATTTGATATTGTAAAAGTTGTAGAGGGTCATTTTTTATTTCTATTTATAATCAATACAAATTGGCTGACCCACTATAATATCAACAACGATAGTCTGATTTCGTTTGAATGGAAGATTTCCAAGCAACAACAAACTCGTGCATACGAGCCACTGGAAGCGAAAGTCGCACCATCGTGCATGGCACCTGACCACGCGAGAGTGAAAACGAGAAGTGTTAAGTATGGGAAGCCATTGATATAAACCAAAATATAATTCTTGCTATGTCCGTAAACAGACAAAAACTTGTAAAAATTATTTAATGAAACATGCATTAATTAATATATATATATATATGTGTGTGTGTGTGTGTGTGTGTGCGCGCGCGTGCATGTGCGTCTGTGTGTTAATTACATTTACAAAATCTTTAAATTATGTGAAATATATATATATGTATATATACATATATATATATATATATATATATATATATATATATATATATATATATATATATATATATATATATATATCTTATGTTGGTGCAAAAAATAATGTCGTTTTCTCACATAGTAACATATGTGAGAAAACGACATTATTTTTGCACCAATCTAATATATCATAATAGCTCAAATACTTTAAAAATATTGTAAGAGTAAAATCTTGAAGCAGTAGACCAAGGATCATGAAAAAGACTGTGTGGTTGAATTTCTCTTGTATGAATTAGAAGTATTTCAACTTACAATATGATCAAGGGATAGAAATTATTTTACATATACAGTCAATGAACATACGGGAAATCTAAAGAGACATTGTTATTCTGATACAGGGTATTTGAGAAATGCATCTATATTTTCAAGTATACAAAAACATGGAAATGACCTCTTCTCTCCAAGCGTCATTTGTAAAGTATTGTTAGGTAGGCGTCAACCATTCTCCGTCTAATTTGGGCTAGCAAATTTGGCAGAAAAATAATACCTATTAAACTACCGAGATTTTCATGATAGATTGAATGGCTTAGCTTATAAGTCGGAATCAGAACAATCTCCTAAGATAGTTTGCTTGGTGTCAGAGTATCTGAATCTGAAAATACAGCCTATCCCGGAGTCGAAAATGCATATTTTCTCGAAATAAATCCATCTTAGGAGATTGTTCTGGCTCAGTATTCTAAACTCAGCTATTCAACCTCCCATGAAAATCCATATTTCAACTGCATTTATCTGGAAACGAAGACTAAACAGTCGCAAAACTAATATATATATATATATATATATATATATATATATATATATATATATATATATATATATATATATATATATATATATATATATCAGTTAATTCAATCATTGCGGAGGCGATTTAACAAATATCCTTATTTCTAGAATAATTTTTTTTTCGTCAGAAAAAGCTGTAAATTATGAAAAGTGGTTCACTTCGACATTTTGCTACAAATCATTCACTTAATTGTTTTACGAAAAGTAGAAACAGTTTAAACTAATCTAAATCAGCGCATAATGTCTTATATCTTTGCTATTGTGAACCGGGGATTAGCAAATGTCGTTTGATTTCGATCATTCAAAAATCAAATAAAAGTGACAGGCTATTACATTAGAGTTTCGTGACTTCGATCAGGTTTCAAACGGAGTTAATCACTTTTTCCTCTCTCTCTCTCTCTAAATCTCATTCTCTCTTTTCGCCTCCCCCGCACACATTTCCGCAGTTTATTTTCATATAAGTTCATATCGTTAAAGGTCAACTCTATTTTTACTAAATTCAAATCTAACAAATAAAATGTTTGAAAGAATATCTGATTAAAACTCGAAGTAGGTTTTACGGACTGTCACTTCAGAAACATCACCACATATTGAAGACTTCTGTTATATTTAAAAAAAAAAATGTAGTTTACATCATTTGATATTTCCATCGGTTCCCTGTCTGAGCACTGATTAGGCTCTCTCTAGTTCGTTACGACCCCTGTCCCGTACGTAGGCGATCATGGCTCTCGATAATTTCCATTACTTTCTACTAGAACCCATTTAAACACAGACATACAAATTTACCAGACTCAATTAGATACATACTAGTAGAGAACACTAATGTATTAACTACGTTCACCTGCAAAAAAAGATTAAAATTAATGGAAGCACCAATAATAAAAAAGAAAAGGCCAACTCTTAACAATATTAATTAACTACGAACAAAGCCACAATGTGCTAACCGTATTCGGAAATTAAGACATACACATGACGCACACACTCAAGTAAGCTGAAAAAATCGAATAATCCTTGATAATGGCTAAAGAGAGAGCCGAAAGCGCTCGGAAATATAAAACATTAGTCCAGAAAATAAAGCTCATGTTCGAAGACAAGATAAATTAAATAAAAAGCTTAACCGTAGAAGCTTGTCTGTCGTTGTTCATGAAACATGCAAATACATACATACATACATATATATAGATATATATATATATATATATATATATATATATATATATATATATATATATATATATATATATATATATATATATGAGTGGATATTCAAGTGCACACCTAGAAGCGAAAGTTTATTTTATACTAAACGCAGTTGGCTGGCCTGAGATTTTACGCTTAGCTTGAAACAGGCTGTCAACTTTGTGCGTTCACTTCAATATCCACTTATATATTTTATACTTACAGAGGTTCTATTCCTGATATTGAGCATTTTAACACATAAATATAGCATATCTTAAAAATATATTTTATCACACACACACTAAAAACAAACAGACAAAAACACATACATATTTATGAAGAAATTTAGTTTTAAGTTATGCTATATATATATATATATATATATATATATATATATATATATATATATATATATATATACATATATATATATAAAAATACATACATATATATATATATATATATATATATATATGTATGTATGTATAAATATATATATATATATATGGGGAGGGCGTGTGCGGCTTTGTGTATGAATATCTGTATGGGTGAATGTATGTATCTATATATTTGATAGAATAAAACTGTAAACGAAACGATTGGTAATTCGAAAAGAAAAGAAAATTATGCGAAAAATATGTTCAATTTAATTTTTTTCAAGAAGTGCTATTTAATTTTTGGCTCAAAATATGATTGGTAAAATTCACAACATTACCATTTAAGGTGTTGCGTTTGAATAATCAAGCTTAACTGATCATTATTGTAAAGTCTTGATTTTTTTAAATCATATTTTAGACATTATTCTTCTATGGCATTAATTTAGATATTATTTCACTGAAACTGTGTTGTCATTAAATTGAAAATGTTCAAGAATATTTTCTTCGTTTTATTACTATAATGATGAAATGTTTTTCAACCTTTTATCAATGTATATATATGTATGTGTGTGTGTGCGTTAATAAGAGTAATATAATTTAGGACAAGTTATATTCATGGGTAAATGAGATAGAGTGGATGTAGATATAAAAGTGGAAGTTTACTCTAAATCATAAAACTAAATGTCGCCGTCTAGATTTGACCGCAGTTTAGTGTGTGTGTGTATATATATATATATATATATATATATATATATATATATATATATATATATATATATATATATATATATATATATATATATATATGAATTTCGTCATTACAATCAATCTCTTCGTTCTTTATTTCAGTGTAAGGGTTAATATATAATAAACATCTGTTGGGCACCTCGAGGTGGTGTAATGGCTAAGCAAGCTTGCCTCGCTAGAACTATTACGACTGAGTGATGAGTTCGATTCTCACTGGGTACGCCATACTTTCTGCCTTTTGCCACGTCTGAGCTGCGCTTGGAAAATCAGGGCATCCCAAGGCCGTGTAATGGTTAGCAAGCTTGTCTTGCTAGAACGATTACGACTGAATAGTGAGTTCGATCCTCACTGGGTGCCTCATACATTCGGCCTTGTGCCACAACTGAGCTACGCTTAGAAAATCAATACAATAAATATCTGTTTATTGACAAAATTGGTATCACTTTTTTGGCTTTTTATTCTTTAGAATTTATTAACCGGGCTATTAAATCCACACGCGCCTTCGACGCACACGCACACATATATGTGCGTGCGCGCGAGCGTGCATGAATTTTCAAACATTTCGCTATTTTCGTAATTCAATGCCGAACATTGTCGTGAATATGTTAAATTTAATGTCGATATAAATTAATTCGACGCCTGTAAAATTAATTCAAACTAACAGACACAAATATATCATAGAGAATGCGTTGCGCATCCATAGTTGACTCGTCACTTATTTTAATTCTAAGACGCCAATCGCAATCATAAAGCATAAAATTACGCTAAAAAAAAAATAACGACACTAAAGAGGATAATTTCTTTTTGATGTTCGTAATGCTCTAAACATTCGTAAATGTATTTTGCATTCGATAAAAATCGAATTTGCTGTCGAAATTTGTGTAAATCTGTAATTTCACAGAACTGCAACGGCCTTTGTTAAATCAATGATCAATGATGGAAAGAAATTTGTTGTCGCCATAGTGACGTGAGAATGTAATTGTTGCATGAAAAACATCCTTTGATGTATTGTAAGAGGATCCGATTGAAAATTATTCCATAACAAGATTATCTATATCTATATCTCTCTCTCTCTATATATATATGTGTGTGTGAGTGTATGTGTGAGTGTGTGTGTGAGTATTATGGTACAATCGCCAAAAATGTTTTACAAATGCGCTTTCCGAATTTATATGACTGGACACACATTCTAAAGATAATACAAGATAATATTCTGCTGTTCGTTTAAGTGGTCCTATTGCAGCATTTATATTCAATGATTGTTTTTTTTTCCTGAATGAATAAGGGCACTGTGAATATGGTTCGATCCGCAAGAAAATTGTCTTATCTAACAAATGAGAATATATGCTTGAATGAGATTAAATTCTGAGGTTAACTTTAACTAAATGTAACAATACATAATAATAATAATAATAATAATAATAATAATAATAATAATAATAATTATTATTATTATTATTATTATTATTATTATTACTATACAGTCGAAATGGAAAAAAAAATCCCTTACTATAAACATGATTTACATTAGCCAGAAAAAAAGGTTTAGACAGAAGCGTCTATGTTTTTAAATTTGGATTTTTAATGTAACCCTAACAACAAAAAGATTTCGATTTAATTTTTGCCTTGAAAATGACGGAAGACGAAACGCGTCGGCAACATCTAAGATTTTTTTCCAATTGTCATTTGATACAATATATATATATATATATATATATATATATATATATATATATATGTATATGTATATATATATATATATATATATATATATATATATATATATATATATATATATACACTGACAAGTACAAAAGTATAGAATACCATTAAAGACCCTCAGGTGAAAAATTCCAAGCGACCAATTTGCTGGTTATGCAACTACCGATTAGAAGGCCATGAATTTCAGTTCAAAAACGGAACAAAACTCAGAATTTAAAATGATTTCATCTTACGACTTAGAGAATATCTCATACATAGAAAGGTTGCCACGAGCAATACATTTGCCAATTCTGTCAGTCTATATAGCAAAGGATGACAGTACATAGCCAACAAATTATGTAAACTCACACCAAAAGAAATCCCTTTGCCAAGATATTGCCAAATTTTAGTGTCTTTCTATTCTACCAGTGCAACTACAGAACCACTGAATAAAGGCGGATTAATAAGGAAATATGTTTAATCAATAAATTAATACTTAATTCATTTCATAAATAGATTCTGCCAAAATCCCCTTAATGCGAAAGATATATAGAACCAATTACGCCCCTTGAGTTTCATTTTTTTGCATTGGTACAAAACATACGTGCAGATAAAAAAGGTTTAAAACTTTTTGAAAAGGTAAGCGAAACAGGTTAATTTTACAAAAGTCAAAAGAAAGAAAAACATCAAATTATTTTTCTAAGAAATAAAAATGAAAATCAAATTGTAAGTAACAAGTTTTTAAATGACCTCTGTAAAAAGTCATATATTAAAAATAAATAAAACTATATTAAATATTAGGTGCCTTTTTTCAAATCCCCATTTTAATCTATTCAATAAGATTTGTACAGAATCTTTCTTTTTACACCTCTCTCTCTTTATATATATACATATATATATATATATATATATATATATATATATATATATATATATATATATATATATATATATATATGAAGAAATATAGTCTTAAGGTGTGCTATATTTATCTGACAGAGTATTAATATCAGAGATTGTGTGTAAATATAAAAATGAATGTAGAAGTCAAAACTTAGAGGCGGCAGTTTGTTTCATGCTAGATGCAATCGTTAGGCCTGACGATTGCGTCTAGCATGAAATAGACTATTGCCTCTAAGTGTTGACTTCTATTTTCACATTTTATAAATATATATATATATATATATATATATATATGAGTATAAGTCGTAAAATAAAGGAAATTTCCATGCAACACGTTTAATTCACGTGAAAAACAAAGACAAATGCATAAAACCCTATTCGACATAGCCGACCTGCAAAGAGATGTTCTTCTGGTATCATTCAAAAAATCGTTTTGTTTGATCATAAAGCCAGGTTTCCCCCCTAGTACATTTAGGAACCAAAAGTCACAATTTCTAAGATACTCCAAGTTATAATCCACTATGGCTTCTGCGGAAAAATCGCTCATGCCCCGATTGCCATTACTTTTGCTAACGACCGTTACTCTTCTTCCTCTAGCTTATAGCGCCCTACGCACTCATATACGTTTCGTTGATTCATGGTGTGTGCACCATATTACGTTAGCATCCGCCGATGGATATCCGCAGATTTGTATCCATCTGCACACACAAATCCTACTACGAGGTGTTGTTGCTCGAGGAAGCAATCGCTGAGTGCAACGTGCATATGTCTGCGATTCTTTCGTCCTGAAATGATGGAATGCTTCCAGCAGGCATCTA
>OZ010578.1:18283326-18303326 GCA_963932145.1 Acanthosepion lycidas | reverse complement strand
AATCACATAGATGATGGAATCAGTTTCCAATTTGAACAAAGGAGTTTTAGAAGAAATACATTTTTACGGCATAGACGAAATGTTATATCTATCATTTCTACCGATTTTCTTTGAGAGCTGACTTTTTATTATTGTTATGGATTCCGGATTGAAATCCGGTACCAATAAATAACAAACGCCAGGAATGAATATATGAAAATAATGTATTAACGTAATAATACAAACTGGTAAAGCAGGTTAGTAGTTCCAGGAATACGGGTTAGTAGCAAAATATATAGATGCTTGGGATGTGAGGAGGTGTAATGAATGACTGCTCGTATTCTAATTCAATTCAAGTTCATTATGTTCACTTACGTGCAAATAACATTAGGAAGCGTATGAATCCAAATCTTCTTCCAGCTATGTGTTAATCTGTAGGAATTCTTTCTTTATTATCTCCCAAAAACTTTGACAATATAAAAGATATTTTCTGGCTTTAAATAACCTTCGAATGGTTGATAATCCATAAAAACATACCACTCAATAAAATCCCCACATGTTCGCAATGTTAAGTTGTAACGTCGCTTTGTAATCTTAAACTATAAAATTTTAAGTACATTGCATTTTAATGTTACATTAATTTTTTTTTTTTAGATTTGATGCAAGATTGCATACATTGCTAAAAATATGCCTTGGACATTCCCCCACAGCATAGCTGCAATGATGTTGACCCCGGAATCTGTAAATATCTTACAACACTATGTTAATATCGCGAAATACTGTCGCTAGAAAATTCTGCATCAGTCAAATAAAAGCTGGATTTTTTTTTTTTCATTTTACAATAGATATGGTAGGTGTTAAATTAATTTTCGTCCTTTTAAATTGATAATCACTAATTTAGATGATGAATGGGACGTCTATCCACATTAGTTCCACGTGTAAAAAGATGTAATTTTATTCAAATTAGTTCCACATGTAAAGAGAAGTAATTTTAGGAATCTAGTTTTTTGCCTCTAAATAGTAAGTTTTAACTGATTCGTCAATTCTAAAACTTAAAAAAATCAATCATAGATTAAATGTAACCTATTTTGATTATATTTCTTGGTCAAGATTAATGTAGATATTTTGAGCATGTGGGTCGGCAGACTTCATCCTTTTTGCGATTAATATTGATTCGCCGCTACAAATGAATGAAATAAATAGAGCAAATAACATTGCATTTCTTTTCATATCTGCATTCTTTTATATTACAACTAGCAGTAGAGCCCGGCGTTGCCCGGGGATGTAAAAGTAAGAGATAGATCAAGTATCGACCATCATAAAGACTGAAAAATAAAATTGACAAAGATTATTGTTTAAGGTTGACAGACCCGCATGTCTTAATAATTTTTTTTATTTTTTACAAATTGGTCAAACCCAAAACTCAAATAAAAACCATGTTTTCAATCGTTATGAGTCTACCGATTGAATAGAATTTTATCATAAACAATTGTCTTGTAAATGGAATTTTTAAAGCATTCTGAATATAAAAATAAAGAAAAAAGTGTGCAAGACAATAAGAAACCCTACCTGCCAAAACAAAAAGTGAAGTTTTGTTCAAATTGGTTGAAAAATGTAGGAAAACCGATCCCATATATAAACGAACACACACACACACACAAACAACCTGGGTTTTATAAGTATAACTCGATATGAGTTGTTCCCCTTTCATTCTCGTGATGCCTCTTAATAGTGTTTTCAAATTGATTTCGTGCAAAACCAATTGTGCTTTTCCAATTTTTGGCGCTGTTAGAACCACCGCAATGTAATTGTACGTAGTCCTGTGAAGTTCTGTTGAAATCAGTTGAAAAATGTAGAAAATCCGGTCCAATATATAAACGTACAGACATACACACACATAATCTGCATTTTATAATAAGTAAGATTATATTTTGATTTAAATGAAGAATGTAAATCATGTAAATTTAATTTTCTTTAAATTTTAACATTAGTATCTTTTTTTTTTTACACGGAAAATGACTATTGCTCAATGCTTCTATTTTATGTTTTTGCTCCGTTTTATAAATTGAGAAAAAAGTAGCTTTAGTGCTTTAGTTT
This sequence comes from Acanthosepion lycidas, assembly GCA_963932145.1. NCBI lineage: Eukaryota > Metazoa > Mollusca > Cephalopoda > Sepiida > Sepiidae > Acanthosepion > Acanthosepion lycidas. The sequence continues at coordinate 18,301,250 of OZ010578.1, read as the reverse complement.
GTTTCATTAATTATGTTTAAAAAAAAATATTTCTATAAGAATTTTTATGTGATTAACAATTGTTTAACATTAGAAAACAAGGACATTTATTTGTTTAAACATGAGAAAAAATATTCTCATTCTTTTGTCTGAACTGTTACTGTCTTTACTATTCATTAAAAATATATATTTTGTAAAAAATAAAGATAAAAATATAGGGTTTTTTTTAAGAATAGTTTAGTACGCTTTTTGGTTTTCAAAGTGGAAAAGAAAGAAGAATTGAATAAATTCTCATTCATATTAAAGTTTACGCATCATTCCTATTATAAGGCCAGAGAAAGAATAGAAAGCAATTAATATCAGGTATACTAAACCCAGTGGATAGCAAAGAAACATCCTTCAAACTAAAACAATACGCGTCCTATTGAACGACGATGATGGCAGTTAAAATGATGTTACTTGCGATTTGATCCATCTGATAAGATTGATGTATTTTTAAGTGAAATAAACTCATCATATATTAATTATTTTCGTAGGGGTAAGAAATTTTATTGCAGCAATAAAAGCAGATATAGTAAAAAGCAATTCTTCATAAAAAAAAAGCCCAAACAAAAAAAGAGCGGGTTATATATATATATATATATATATATATATATATATATATATATATATATATATATATATATATATGTATATATATATATATACACACACATATATACGCACACATAAGCACACACACACACATATATATATATATATATATATATATATATATATATATATATATATATATATATTAATGTGAAACGGTAATGCCAATATATACCAACGATTACAAACAACTAAACTAGTTTGTCGGTTCCCTCTGCGCAGATTAAAAAATTGAGGAAAAAAAATGCTGACAATAGATTGGCTTTAACCCAGCTTTCTAAACACAATAGATTAACTTGTCAAAAATAAATAAAGCCAAAAAATAATGTAAAAAAAATCTGATTTGATTCCATAAAACACGATGTAGGCAGTAACAATGACAGGTATTAAGTAAACATATATAAAATGAAAAATCGATATCCATTAATGAAACAATTCGACAAAAATTACAGACACATATAAAATAAAATAGACTGACAAACAAGTGTTGTAATAAGTTGGGATTTCACCTAAACTATACACGACAGGGTTTGGAAGTATCTTACTGATAATGGAATCGGGAAGAATGATAGTAAAATTAAGGAGAAAACATTTGGAATCAGTTACGATTTGTTATAAATATGGGGTTACCAAGCAAATGAGCAAATGCTTTCAATGATAACTGTCTAAATAAAGGTTAAAATTGAATAGGAATAAAACAAAAGTTACGTTCAATTATACCGCCCCGAAACATTTTATATTGAAGAACTGGAAGATGTCCAGATATATACATTTATCATAGGTAAAAAAAAAAAATTGAAGTAAAAACAACGGAAAATAATGTAACGTAAGATGATTGGGTGGAACTAATCTAATAAGAATAAATCTATATAAACAAATGCGTATTTCCATGTGCCACTGCGACATATTTTTTCAACTTTACTCCTTGAGGCCATACCCAAACATATACCATTTTGGAATCAAGTCGACTCCTTGAGCAAATCAAAACATTCCGGGGCGGATTCGGACGAGCAATCCTGACATTTTAGATTCCCAAGTTTTCATTACTATGATTGTTTTCAGTGTTATGTTTTACATAATTTGCGATGGATTTTAATTTATGAAAACATTTTTATAATTGGAAATAAATTTGTTAATAATCAAAATTAATTGCGAAATCTAAAAAAAGTTACCCCTGAAATAAAAATAATCTTTTGTACGGTATGTAAGGACCTAGGTACATAAAATAGTCGTTAACTTAAGTGGCGGCAGAAGAATTATCGTTAAACTTTTAAAAGGTACGAACAAATAATAATGCAGTAGTTAAACGTTGCGGTCAGATGTAGTTTATTGTTGCCTATCGCATACGGCAGCAGTATGCATCGCAAAATAAATCTCCGCCAACAGAGGACCAGATTGCAATCAAAAGAGCCAATACTGCAGCGGGGGAAAGAAAGCCCCGTTCAAATGAAAAACTAGTTCAAACAGAAGCCAGGAAAACTTCCAATGATGAAAATATACAAGGCCCCTTCACAGGAGCTAGCTTAAATGGCGGCGGATAGGGCGGGTTTTAAGCTAGTTTTAAATAAAAACATTTTGATTTAAACTTAAACATTCAGCAGTATTGTCAATGTCCAATTGTAGCTATGATTTTCCGGGTACTAAACAAGAAAACACACAAAAAACACATTCCATAAAAAAACATGAAGTACGAGAGAGATGACTTCGTGCGAAGAAAGGGTAAATTCAAACAATAAATTTTATAAAATATAATGCGCATTTATTGATCGGATATGATTTCTATTGCTTAGTAATAAGATATATTGTTATTAGTAACTCCGACACCCGTTTCTCATATATTGATTTTTTATATATTTTGTATTTGTTAATTTAAATCACGAGATATTTTCCTTTAAATGATTGAAATATTAAATTATTTCATACGAACGCTGCTGTTCCCCTAGGCTTTATCCTGGGTTCTGCACTATTCTGATCTTCATCAACGATCTTCGTGATATCATCAGTTCTCAAGTAGGCATCAACGCAGATGACACCACAATTTGCTCCTGTTTCAATAGTAAATCTTGCATTGCTGACAAAGCTTACCTGGCCGTTGGTCTAGAAAACGAGCTGCAATCTGTGGTTGAATGGGGCAGAAAATGGCTTGTAAACTTTAATGGATTCATAACAAAACTGCTCTCATTTACTCATCATAGAGATATCTCCCTGACTCTTATCAAAATGACCGATGTTCAGCTTCGCGAGAGAGTTTCTCTGAGCCATTTTGGTCTCGCGTTTTTAACTGGATTGAGGTGGAACAACTACATTGAATCAATAGCTTCATCTACCGCAAGAAATTTTGGTTCTCTGTTTCGCGCCAGAATGATTTTTCTCGTCTGAGTCCATCCTTCAAATCTAAAAATCTACTATTCGTCTTGCTTTGAATACTGTTCTATATGTTCTGGTGCCCCGGGTGTTCATCTCGAGGTTCTCGACAAAATCCAAAGATGTTCATGCAATGTGATAGGTCCTGATCCAGCATTTCCACTACATTCTCTACCTCACAGACTGTGGCTGCCCTCTATCATTTCGAGAAATATTTTTATGGCCACTGCGCTGATGAGATACTTTCACTGCTGCCCCAACTGCATGAATTTAAGCGTGCTACTAGTCTGGTATCTCGATCCCACACTTTTACTGTCGAAATAACTGTAACCGCCTCTTCTACTCCAACAGTTTCTTATCTCACACTTCGCGACAGTGGAACTCCCTTCCTCTTACTTGTTTTCTGATAACTATAACCTTTAAAAATTTAAATATAATGTCAATTGACATCTTGTAAATTCTTGATCTTGACCCCTGTCCTTCACTTTATCCTTTCCTCAAACACCCCTTTTTATTCGTACTCTCACTCTATGTAACGACTTGCGTGTTAGTGGCACTGCCGTCTTGCTTGGGGTGAAGTGCTTAAAAAACAACAAAAAAACGTCCAGGCTGGAGATCTCCAGGGGCTGCTGAGTAACCTCGAAGTTGATGAATTATTTTCCACGCTTCAACTACTTTCCCATATAGGATGCGTTTCAACCGTATGGAAAATCTATTGCTATATTCATGGTAAATGCTCAGCTTTCTCTTCGCCCCAATAAAGTAGTAATAAGCTGATCCTAAACTGAAAGACGATTTGTAATACTTTTAATTTAAGAAGCACATATAATTTGATCCTGGATAGAAGCTCTGAACCAGACGAAAATATTCACGTAGGCTACTTTTCTCGGCCCCGTATCTAGAAGCGATGTAGCAGTGTGTAAAATAATCAAGAAAAAACTTAAAATAGGTAATATATTGAAAATATCTAAACATGTCATAATTAAAAACTACCTACTGAAAATTATATTGCTTGACAATCAGATCTCTATTAACGTATCGCTGACAATGAAACTTTACTCTAAAATCTTAATTGTAGAGATTCCAAACGTTAGAAATCCTAGTAATGAATTCAGTCTCGAAATAACTGAAATCACATTCAAGATTTAAACTACGTATTTCAATAGAGATGCTAGTAGCAATTAAATCTCTCGTCTGTAATTTACCCACGAGTTCAGCAGGTAAAACGCCCTCGCACCCTCAAAAGTAGTTAAAGTGCATGACTATGGAAAAACTAATTACCCCTGATTATTAATGTGCTCTTAAGTATAGCAGAAAAAAGCTCTCTAACAAAAACATTAGGATAATTCACACATACACTTGAATATCTCTTGCTGTTTATCTCTCTCTCCCTCTATCTATCTATCTATCTATCTATCTATATATATATATATATATATATATATATATATATATATATATATATATATATACATATATATATACTAAACAAAGTCTTATATGTGTGAAAACAAGGTAAGTTAAAATAATATTTCTACCATTTTTTTTTTGGCTCAGAGCAAATTTTGGCTCAAAGCAATTTACACATATGTCGACAGAAGATCCCGCGGCTAAATAATATTTTTACTAATGCAATCATATGTGTAGGAGGAGGGAAGATAATATGAGAAACGTCGATTATGGGAATACATCGAGAAAAAGATACACGATATCATAGAATCAGCAATGAATACTGTAATATTGTTCTAACTGCCAGCAAAAACGATATTTTTTTAGCTTTAATGCAGGCATGAACATGACATTCGAACATAAAAGAAATAATTTTATATTGAATACTATTTAAAGGTTCTAATGAACGCTAAAGCAAAACTGTCAACCATTTAAACGCAAAACGCCAAAAAATTGAGTAATAGATAGCTACGCATAGATATTGTCCTATTTGTTGCATACCTGATGATGATCTCAGAAAGAGATAGAAACTACTTGGGAAATATAAGTGATTTTCACTGTTACAGTGCATTTCTTGACTCATTTGATTGTAACATACGGAAAATATCCGTGAATATGAAAGGATAATGCTTAAAAAAAAGCAGGCATAAGGCTTGCAAATTATTTAATCAGACATGCCTAAAAGAGAGTTTGCTGCCTAATTACACACACACACACGCATATATATATATATATATATATATATATATATATATATATATATATATAAAGAGCTCAAACACTAATATTCTATGGTTATAATTTATTACATTGGAATCGTAATCACGACCCAATGCATCAGACCTACAAATTTGCAGGAACTGAGTTTTTTATATTATATTCTTGCTCTGTCTTGTTCATTGGGATCTACCTGGATTCTATCCTCTTAGGAATTTAGATATATATATATATATATATATATATATATATATATATATATATATATATATATATATATATATATATATATATATATATATATATGCTCCTGAAAAATTTATTTCGGTTGAGTTCTCTGGGGAAGAAGTGTGGGTTTGTAAACAGTGACTATTACGGTTAAAAATGCAAAACCCTTAGGTGAATCGAATCGAGTTTTTTCAGTCAACTTCATCCCTGTCCTGTGCCAACGGCTTAGTGGTATAATCCCAAACTGACTCCAATTTTCAGTTGGGTTTCGATCCTAGCTTCAGGCAACCGGACATCTAGCCACATTGAAGAGCTCTGATACAGCGAATCAATCTATCTGTGGATGACAGTATATATATATATATATATATATATATATATATATATATATATATAATGATGATAATTCTTTAGAAATATTATTTATTTCCATTTAATTCTTATCTGCTGCATCGCACCGTTTAAGTTGTAAGAATTTTAAACCCCCTTATATCATTGAAATTGTTAAACTAGTTTCTTCAACATACCTACGAACAGATATATATCGCACTGCGCCCTTATAATATCAAAATTGAGCGACCGATAACTCGCCTTTCACATCTTCATTTGGTATTAATAATTCGGTGGTGTGATATGGTCTGCCTTCTAAATCTAAGATATTACAATTATACCAGAATCTTAACTCAATGCAAATTGATCATAACCAAAATATTACTTCAGTAAAATAGTTATAAAAATAGTATTGCTCTTAGCAATTGAACGGGTGTATTTAATCTTAATGTAATGATATATGCGGTTATTTCCTGTCAAGTTTGTCTCTGGTCCTATTATCTCATTTTTTTCCTACTGATACCTGTGTATGGGCGGCTGAATATCTACACATCAGTGGATATTATGATATCTATTTCTCTATTCTAGAAGTTTCATATCGGCTCATCGTATGGAGTTTTAAATATGCCACTCTTACACTCCAAGTTCGATGTCTGTTCTGAAGATTTGGGGAAAATGAAAGCAATTTTCTGTTTAAATAATGGTATTGAATTTTGCTTACAAATATATGACTTCTTTTTTTTTAAGAATATTATTGCAAAGTTATAATTTGAAAAAGCCTGTTGCAATCCAAATTAATAGAAATAAAATATATAATATATATTGTTTATAAGGTTTATGCTAATTACTTTCTGCATGATGTGTGAGCTGTATATTCATGTTATGTTTTCAACATTTTAGGGCCAATGTTTGAAATGATTAGCGGATGTGCCTGGATAATTTCGAAAAAGTACCTACAGTCTGTATTGTAAGGCGGTATTTAGTTACACTTTCAAGTAAGAACATACCAAAGGACGTCTAACAGTAAGCAAACGTGCTGTTAAAGAAATCAGAAATCAGGTATGATTTCCGTATTTCTTTTTTAAGAACTTTATTACGTTTGATCAAAACAAAGAAGAAAGGCAGTTAATTATGCGGAAAAGGCTCTCTCATTCATTTCCTCAAATTCATTTAGTAGGGTAATCCATATTGTCTTCTGTCTCTTCTATCTTCTTAAATCAAATATTCTGATTTTTTATTCCTCTATGTTTTCCAGAGAAAAACCCACATTAATAAATATTCTTTTTTTAGTTCATTGTATTTTTTATATAAAGAAAGTTCTTCTGTTCCATTTCCTAATCATTTCATCCCAAGAAAGGCAATAAAGCCACTAATACACAAGCGGATTATTGAGTGTGAGATAATGGGCAAAATTAATGAGAGAGAACATAACAGAACCGGAATTAAGTAAACATAAGTTATCGATTGAAATTGTATATACATTTTTGAAGATCATAATTCTTGGAAATCAAGGGTCAGCAAGATAATTCCAAAAGCGAAAGAAAAACGTTTATCATAGAAATTATGGTAACATCTAACCATTTCAACAGTAAATTTGCATCTGTCTATATTTCTGAGATGAGGTAAGACTTCAAGAACACTAGAAGGATGTAACACGAGGGGAAGTGGAAAAATCAGGCGTGGCTGAGCACATATGGAGAGAAAAGGGACATCACTACCTTCCGTGGGATCAGGTTGAGATCATTGACAAAGAACACCATTGGAAAACTCGTAAAGTTAAGGAAGGTATCAGCACATATGCTAGATCACAAAAATCTCCTGAGCCGACCAAGCATAAAAATGAATACAATATGGGAACCAGTAATACTGAATGCCAGAGAAAAGCGATAATAACAAGAAATATTTCAATATGAGCCCTGCTAAGAACATGCAATGATAACAGAAAAGATTAAAATATGAGAACTGATAAAAAATGGTTGTTGAATATATTAGGTTTATAATACCCAGAAATACATATACAGTTGTTCCGAAGGACACATGGCACAGTGGATAAATGCGTTAATTTGATCCAGTGACTGGACCCAAAGAGTGTGAGTAGTTAAGGCGTTAGAGAACTTAGAGAGGGGAATTAACAGGAGATAACTGATAAGGAGATAACTGATAACTGACATCCATTAGACATGGAACTAGAACAGTCTATCCCAGTGAGCGAAATAAAGGGCGGGAGCGTACAAAGGCCGAAACGTTGTAATAAATATGGCGACAAATATGATGACAATAGTCTGAATAATGTAAATAACAAATTTTCAGAATTGATTTTGTGTATTGGGTATTTATATCCTATAGAAATTACCAAAAAAAGTAACGAAACAAATGCTTAACTTAGAAGAAATGTGGATAATATTGTTCTGCGAAACTAAAGATTATATCTACGGTACACAAAACATCACCATTATGTGAAGTATTAATGAAGTCCTGTGAATTTAATTCGGGAGAGAAATTGACATTTCACTTGAGACACAAGAATAGAAACTATAATTATACCGCTTTACATTTGAAAAATAATATTATTTTTACGCTGTAAATTTTTGTACTAATAAAGGCTGAAATCTATCAATAAAGCAAAGAAAGAAATCGGGACAAGAATAAAACAAACGCTGCAACTCTTTTTTAAATACTGAATTAGGCAGAAGAAACAAATATGATTGAGTATATTTTACCTATTTTCTATGACAAGTATATTTCCGTGTTTCTAATTGTTTTCAGCGTTTCTTTTGTGCATAATAAAAAAACGTCACGTCTCATATTCCTTACGCGAAATAGCTTATAAATCATAATTCCCGGGTTGTGTCGTCTCGTTTACAGAAACAAAAAAGCAGGGAAATATTGTAAACTAAAACGTGTTTTAGGTTTCAATAAGAAGAACTTTGTCAGCCATTAGAATGTTAGCCATTGGAGGCTATCAGATTTACGGTGAAATACAAGATTTGTCGCTTAAGTGTGGATTATCAAATATATGTGATTCGTTTAGGAAGCGGAAATAAGAAGAAATTGGAATAATCATTACTTAAATTGTCTTTGGAAATGATTCAATGTTATATAGAATTCCTATTTAGATTTTGCTTATGAGTTGATTGATTTTTCGTTTGACTCTCTTTGCAGTAACACAAATCTGATTTTGAATATTTATCAATTGAGATGTCTAGAGCAAATAATGAGGGAAGAGCTCGCATTATTTACATTATTCGGAGTGTTAAACTCATTTTCCTTGCCATATTGACAACGTTTCGGCCGTTGTACGATACGGCTTTCTTCAGGTGATTGGAATTATGGATTTATTTGTTTAGATTGCTCTAGTTCTACGTACCTCACCCTTTCCGTATGTCTCACTTATTCCCCTTTAACTCAAATCTCCAAGATTAGGGTCAGCATTACTGTGGCCAGGTATTGAACTCACAAATATGTCGGTCTATTCACTGGATCTAACCAATCTTTATCCAGTAAGCCACGTGTCCTCAAGAATGAGAATATGGCAATGAAGATGAGGGTAACAGTTGGAATAATGTAAATAATGCAAGTAACTATAATACCTCATATGGGATATATAGACAGAGGGGAGAATGTTTGGATAATCTGAAACATCCAAGACATTGGATGCAAGAGACACTAAGGAAAACAGAGCCTAATATTACCTTATGAGTTTGTATAAAGGGATGTCAGAACAGAGTTTAGGAGAGGTAGGGCGAAAAGAAAATTTAATTAGAACTACAAACAACAGGAAGTGGTGTAATCGCCAACGTTCAGCAGCGGATTGAAGGACAAATAGCATCGGTTGCATGAAATAAATTTTCAGTATCGTCAAGTTTAAGGGATTAGGAAATAAAATGTAAAAGCTATCAAGGAAAAAATAAATCCTGTGAAACATAATGTTCAGAACGGCATTAATTACTCTAGTAAATCTCTTAAATTAAACCAGATATTGATCTTTAACTTCATCAACTCGCCAAATTCTCAGAAAGCAAATTCGATTTGTCTGCTTTAAATTTGACTCAAAATGATAAAAGAGTTTTTTGCTATTTAAAATGACATTCATACTGATTATAATTGAAAAAGTGATGGCTTTCTGAACATAGTTTAGATTCGGCACAAGGTCGATAGCGTGCAGCAGCCAATGACTTTTCAGCTTTAACTGGTTTAGCGAGAACAAGATTGCCAATAATTACACCACGTCGAAATGCCGAATGATTTTTTTCCAATATGGACTTCTACTTTCTTTATATTCAATAATGAAATTAATTAATGGATGCAAAACGTTTCCTTAACGCATTACGCTTTTTTGTCAATTTAAATAGTTGCCAAATGGTACTCTTAGAACTCTTGTATTTTAAAATTTAGATAAGTAATTAAGTCATGAAACTTGTCAATTATTAAATACACGGGGTTGTCCCAAGATTTTGATATATATATATATATATATATATATATATATATATATATATATATATATATATATATATAGAAAGCTAATAATCTTATAAATATAAGTAGCTATACTGGTCCGGTAAAACCTTAAGTGTTTTAGCTTGTAAATGAACAAACCACTACTCAAGGGTAAAAAGGGTAAAAATCGTCTAGAATCTAAGTTCAGAGTTTAAAGAAAAAAACGTCCGACACGTGTAAATTGAAAATAACTAAGCAAAGTGCTCAATATGCTAAGTAAAGCAAACTAAGTAAACCTAAAAAGCGAGACAAACCTATCTAGGTTCACCTACGCGGATATATATATATATATATATATATATATATATATATATATATATATATATATATATATATATATATATATATATATATATATATTCTGATAGAAATAAAAATAGACAATATAAATATATACAAAAGGAAAAATCCTGCAGAATATTCATAAGCGTTCTTTAGTTGAAATTATGTATTTTTGATTATGTTTATAAATATTGTTCCAATGTAAAAAACCTTGCATTTTACCAAAAAACAAACTGAGTAACTATATATATATATATATATATATATATGGAATGCGATGGATAAATTGTTGACTTTTTAATTTTAGTTTTGCGCATGTGGGTTATTTCCTTTGATTTTCTTTTTGTCAACTGCACAGTACAGTAGTTTGGCATCGTCTGTGAGAAAAAAAGAAATATTGCGCAAATCAGTTCGCCAGAAATTTGGAAGCATTATTCAATACTGCTTAGCATTGGAACCGGAAGCTATAATACGAACATTTCAGAGCCATACTTTCACTGACGATCCGTTTAGGTGAAACCTAGGTATGTTTGTCTGGCTCACTAGGTGTGTATATATATATATATATATATATATATATATATATATATATATATATATATATATATATATATATATATACGTGTGTATGTATACATTACAGTAAAGAATTATCAAATCTATGCATGGCATTAAATAAAATAAAATATAATTATATAGATTAGTCTCATTCTTACGGACAAGTTCATGACAGTTCTATCCATCCAACATTTCTCTTTTCATGTGACCTTGAGCTAGACTATACTCATTTTAATAAATCTCAAATTATGTCCCTAGAACAATGATTAATTAAGTAATGCTCCGCAGTAATGTAATAGAGTGAATATTATTACCCTTGCGTATTTCAAACTTTTAAGCCTCTTTCAAACATGACTCAGTTTAGTAAGCATCAATGTAATGTTCGCGGTGGCTGCATACTAAATAAAAAAAACTACCTGTTTATATCTGTCCATATTTCTGAGATGAGTTATTATGTACTCTATTTAAAATATTTGGACTATTGTCCTCATCTTTGTCGCCATATTTATCACAATGTTTCGGCCGTTGTATTAGGTCGGTGTAAAAATAATGTCGTTTTCTCACATATATTAATATGTGATAAAACGACATTCTTTTTGCACCGATCTAATAGTTTGTCCACTGCACCGTGTGTCCTTGAGGACTCATGGCGCAGTTGATAAAGGCGTTAGATCCAATGAGTGTGACTCCAATACGTGATTAAGATATTGGAGAACTTGGATAGAGCAATTAACAGGGGATAACAGATATCCATTAGACATGGCACGTGGGACTAGAATAGTCTACCCCAGCGAGCGAAATAAAGGTTCAGTTCGACATTCCATCCGGCTGAAGATGGCCGGAGCGCCCAACGACCGAAATGTGGTGATAATCATGAGGACATGTGCCCGAATAATGTAAATATTGTAGTTTTTATACTACTTATTTTCATTTATAGTCATGTTCTACCACGAGTTTGTTCGTATTTTGTCGTTTACTTGAAATAAAATAATTAATATTAATCTTTTCTGACGTTGTTCATACACATCTCTAAAATTCTAGACATCCCATCCAAAAAAGCAGAACGACTAATTATGATGATCTACATGGTATATTGCCCACGAACAAAATTTTGCTCTCTCTTTATCTCAATATTATCGACAACTGAAACGATTTGTAAATATACTGTGAATTAATTATTTGCTGTCATCTTCCTTATTGGGATATCTTTTCGATTCTGACTGAGAGTGGGAAGAAATTTCTGGCGGCCATGCTGATTTGAATGCATCTAACATTCAATATACAAATTTTTCTACTCGTCTGTTAAGCACGAATATGAAGACGAGACGCAGTATTTATAATAAAAGCCAGTCATCTTCAACGAACGAGTAATGGATGATTTCAGCAGACATTGACAAAGATTCACAAACTTGTTTCTTTAGTAGTATTTAACAAGGTAGATAGGCAAAAAAATAATAATTTTATTGTACTTACCTCATATATGTATTCGGACATTCATCACTCTCTGATATCACTCTTTGCCTTTGACATTTATCTTAATTTCGCAAACATGTATACAAATAATTTCGGAATATCTTTGAAAAACATCCCTAATCCAAACAAACGGGGATATTTCGATAAATTGGTCTTATAAACCGAAGACATTCTTCGACGAAGGAAGTAAAGAGCGTACTTCTACCTACTTGCTCGTAATTATTGCAAAAAGCTGAATTATTAGGTTGGTGCAAAAATAATGTCGTTTTCTCACATGTGTTACTAGGTGAGAAAACGACATTACTTTTGCACCAACAAAATATTACGCTTTTAAATGTTTAAAGACGGTACCCCAGATAGAGCACCTATATGGCATTGAAAACCACATAACAGTCATTATTAACGATATCACTTTCCACAAATACAAGAACACCGTTCAAAACAATATATCAGCATTATGAAGGATATTAATAAGTCCGATAAAATTTTCATTTAATCGGATAAAATGGCAATTTTTCACAAACTGTGTCGAATATAATAGGACAATCTGGTTATAAACAATTTGAATAAGAATTGCCAAAAAGAAAAAAAAAAAAAGAAGAATAGACGCCACGACCATTAAACTAGTGGATAAAATAATTAATGTCAGTAAAACCATTCATGAAAACCTAAAAATTAGCGACAGGGTGAGCAAATTGTGCACCAAGGAATTCTACACCTACTTGAGTACTATAAATCCGGTTTTGTAAAACATCACTCAACTAGACTGAAAAACCCAGCAGTCATGAAATAGGGAGAATTAGCAATGTTATACTTGAAAAAATTAATAAACAACTTAAAACAGCCTCGAATTTTTTCAGTGGATATTTACCAAGGATGTCCTCGACTGGTCCAAACAAATACATGATAAGAAGCTCTTTTCATTTGTACAATGTGATATAGTGGGCTATTATTTCTCCAAGGACATTTTACCTTAGAATTTGCTAAGGAATATTCCGATATTTAATCTAATAGCGAAATCGATATAATTATAAATTTTAGAAGATCCGTCCTATTTTACAACAAAGAACAATGATTACTGATGATTACTTTGATACTTCCATGGGATCCTTGGACTCAAGAGTGTGGGACATCCTGGGCTTGTTTATCTTGTATAATATAAATGCTTACGACGGTATCCATATAGATAGAATCGGTTTATATATGTATGATGGCCTAATGATAATGGAGAATTCTACTAAATTAAAAGTAGATAGGATTAAGAAAACGACTTCTATAGTATTCCAATCTTTTGAATACTATAGAGATTGTTTTCCTAACTACTATCTTTACAATCTTATCTCTTAAATTCGAAGCCCCACCTTCACCTTTAGGCCTTCCTGTTCGTCTCTCTTCTGTTACACATATCTCTACAGCTTTCATACATAACCCTGTCACACTTGTTTCCTACTCTCACATATACACTCTCACTAAAATTTTGTTTTTTTATAACCGGAAATATATTTTCGATTTCTTTTTGAAATTGTAGGTCTGATGAATTGGATCGTGATTACGATTTCAATGTAATAAGTTATAACCATGGAAAATTAGTGTTTGAGTCTTTTATATTATATTCTGACTCTATCCTGGACATTGAGTTTCTACATGGATTATATATATATATATATATATATATATATATATATATATATATATATATTGACCACTAATATAATCAATAATATATATATATATATATATATAAATGGAGAGAAAGAGTGAAAGAGAGACCGAAAAATTTATTGTATGCATAGAAATATACGTTACTTTGTTACGTATTAACATATATATATATATATATATATATATGTATATATATATGTATGTATGTATAGAGAGAGAGAGAGAGAGAGAGAGAGAAATAGATAGATAGAGAGATATTTAAATAATGACGCCCATTTAACCGCGCGTTTTGATATATTCACACGCACGCATGCGCAGCCACAAAACTCACATGCTGACATTAATGTCCATTTTTATATTTACATAAGCTCTATCCCTGATATTTGAAGCAATAAATATAGCATACCTTAAACTATATATATATATATATATATATATATATATATATATATATATATATATATATATATGCGGTATATATTCATTCAAGAATATTTGATTAGACAATCTAGACATATTGCAAAGAATAAAATCTTCCGAAATCTTCCGAAATTAAGAGCCTCCATAGTGAGCCATTTTTTTTTATTTCATTATTTTTTGTCTTAGCAGCTCACCACTGATAGTGATTTTAGATTCAAATTTCTTGTGAAAATAAATTTCACTATCAATTTTATACCAACACTAAGAAATTGATACGCATATATGAGCGTATCAAAATAAAAATAGACAATCGATCACGTATTGATATATATATATATATATATATATATATATATATATATATATATATATATATATATATATATATATATATATATGTGTGTGTGTGTGTGTGTGTTTATGGAGGGGAAGAAATAATTTTCTGTAGGTTACCCGAATCGATATATTGCTGATGAAGTGCCCGATTGTACAACGGCCGAATTGATATAACAACAAATTGAGGTTAATAATCCAGATGTAAATAGGTTAATGAACTTTTTTTCCTTATTTTCTTTAATAATATAAATTCATGTCTAATATTATTAAATTATTATATGATCCTCAGGTTGGTTTATTTTATTTTACAAATTTTATTTATTTTAGTATACGGTGGAGTAATGTATAGCAGCTCAGATTGAGGAACGGAGAGCCGAGTTCGAATTCCAGTCATATCCATTACATTCACTTAGATGCTAATACGCATGGGAAAGGTATGAATCTTCTCGGTCCAGCTATAGCAGAACAGACCAGGTTCTCTAGCTTTGGATGGCAACTGTTCGACCACCGAAAGAAATGGCAACCTAGTGCGGGAAATTATCTACCTCATCAGTCATTTATCTTTTGATACATGAACGCCTAAGCGTGTATCCCGCATGGCACATAACTCACTGATTTGTATTCAAAAGTTGTTCATTAATTTCATTTAATGAAATGTTTTATTCCTGATATTATTGCGGGTAGAAATAAAGAATATTTTCATGGCTTTATCTAAAAATAACCCATTTTATTCTTATGAATTCAGATAATTCTCAAATGAAGATTGCTGCCATTTTCTCCTGTCTGAATATGTATTGAGCTTTTCTAATTTGGGACTGTCTGTTTTTCTTTCTTACATGTCACTTTTATGCGTTTTCATTTTGTGTTTTTGAAGTCCTATATATGCTTCGAGATTTCTCTCTTAATTGCTTACGTTTTTGTTTGTTACTTTATGTTTGTCTAAACAGTTTTCTTATTTATCGTGACCTGCTTTTATTCTGATTTTTATTTTTAGGTTTCTTTCCATCATACTGCCGCATGTTATGTTACATTAGTTCCTAGGCAGTTTCAATTTAAAGGGCATTTGGGCTTTGTCTTCTCGTTATCAGTGTGTTTTGTAGATACTTATGCTATCTTAGTGAGTTTAATTCAAATATTTTAGGAATTTCTTTGTATTTATGGATCATAGTTTATATTATGTGTATTTTAAATGTATTCGTTTTTTCATATAATTATTCTGTTTTGGATTCGAATTATTTAGTATTTCCATGTTTGTTTATTTTTGTATCTTCTTTCTGCGTTGTTTTGAGGTTTCATTTTTCGTTGCAGTCGCAATAGATTATCCATCCATAAACTCATTAAATACGTTATTTTTATATAGAAACATGTGCATAAAAACATATAGCATAGATTTTAAACTTGAAATATTGAAAAATCCTAATTTATGAAAATAGGCTTAATTAAATAACGCAATCTTCTTCCATATGACGTATCCCTTCATGATATGTGCGATTATGACTTTTCATGACTTTTTGTCGTGTTTAGCTTTTACTAATGTCTTTTTTCACACACTTTCCATTACTAGTCACCGACTGAGAAAATGTTCTGACACGTCATACCCCTTAGTTCCACCAGTTCTGAACTTTACCCCGAATATCCGCTTAAAATAAGTACTGATACATACCATCCTCTCTTTTTGTATTCTTTTAGTAAGATGTAAGTTCTATTCTGGCTGCTTCTTCCCAAGTAACGCTGCAACGTTGAACAAAATTCTTACAGGATGATCTCCAGATCATTACAATCTCAACCACTCCAAGTCTAGAAATAACTTTTATCTATCTTGCATATCCTCATAACTTGCACTTATTACCTTCGCTTCCTACTCCCGTATACCAATCTCATTTAGTAAAAATCTATCTCCAGTGGTTCTTCTCTCTTTTCTTAATTAGAAATTAGTAAAACTAACGTCTATTTTCAAAATTAAAGACACCAAATTAAGCATTTGATACATATAGACATAGGGATTTTAAAACAAAATATTTTTCGAAAATATTTGATGTGAAGGAAACTTGTGGTGGTTTTTAAATAAATTCAGTTTTTTTGAAATGCGAGAATTTTCCTTCCAACCTGATAGTTGGCGAAAGCCGAGTTTGCCAGAAGATAATTTATACTAAAATCACACGCGGAAAACAAGATAATGATTCGCATTGAAAAATATATAAAGGGAAGTATAAAAAAGGAAACAACGTTTATTCGACTTCATGCAAACGTGAATATATGTGACGTTGATAAATATATGTTTGTGTGTCAACATTCCTCGGCATTTAAAAAGCTATTCCTGCCAGATCCCTTTAGATATTTTCGTGGCCCCTAAACTTTTCATCACCCCTCAGATATGTCTATTTATTTCTTTATATATGTATATATTAATTTGTAGGTTACAGACATAAAGATACATTTCCTATTTTTTCTTTGAATCTCTATGAATAAGCGCCGAGTTAAACGGTTGGAGGTTTACTACTCGTTTCTTTTTCATTCTCAAGACGTGATGCTTGGAACGGTTTAGTTGCCAATGGCGGTTCTATTTTCTACAAAACAACAACCCGCTTTACTCAGCAGGTAATCTCTTTACCTCACCGTCATTCAACTTACGCCTTATTGTACTTTGATCAGTCGCCCGTAAGGTATGTAAAGTTTACAGACACCGTATGCAGATCACATTCAGACTGACTATCTGCTTCAATATTCGGAAACATTTCTAACAAGATAAAACAACCACAGAAAAAGATGAATATATATTTTATCTCTCTTATTTTTATGCATTTTCCTGTAAATTTAAGCTTGGTTTTTATTTCTTTTTTTTTTCTTTTTTTTCTTCTGGTTTCTCATCATTTTGTTTCATTTAAATCATGTTTTGTTTAGATTTTGGCATTCGACACTTTTTCTATTCCATTGGCTGTGTAACAATACCACGACTACAGTGTGAAATTTTA
>OZ010578.1:18240826-18280826 GCA_963932145.1 Acanthosepion lycidas | reverse complement strand
ACTTATTCTTACCTCTTGATTTTCCTTATGTATCCTTTTTGCTCTTCAAAAAGAAATCAATACGCTTCGAAATAAGTATACAGGACGCGATTATTAAATTGTCGTCATTTTATATTTTTATTTTATTTTTTTCTACTTAAAATAAAATAAATATAAAAAGAGAAAAACCAGCTCTTACCAAAAAAATAAATAAAATAAAATGAAATAAAAAAAATAAATAGTCAAAGAACTTGAAGTTTTTTCTTTATCAGTCCGAAACAAATACAATTTTATTTCTTAAATGCTACATTTTTTTCTATTCCCATCTTAAGGTCATTGTATTTGTTTAAGTCTCCAAATTACTTCGAAGAAATAATTTTCTCACTTAATGCGTTTATGTCAATCAATGTGCAAACGTTTTACTTTGTGTCTTTGAAATTCTTCTTCTTCTTCTTCTTCTTCTTCTTCTTCTTCTTCTTCTTCTTCTTATTATTATTATTATTATTATTATTATTATTATTATTATTATTATTTCCTTTGATATCTGGCGTTTACATATTTCTTGCCGGCTCCCGCCCAGGGACCTAACTTTAGAAATGTTATCATGACACTTACCACTGCAAAAAAAAAAAAAAAAAAAAAAAAAAAAGAAAAGAAATTGCATAGTTAAAGCCCTTCGTAAAGTGTGGGCTGTACTTATGAGAACAATTTTTTGTATTTCTTTGAGGTATAGAATTCCAGGAATCCCTTCAATTAGTCTACTGGAATCTTTTCCAACTAATGCTAGGGTTCCAACTACCGCAGGTATTGTTGATGTTCCTATGTGCCACATTTTTGAGATTTCTATTTGAAGGTCCTTGTATTTTGACAGATTTTCCAAGATACATTGCAGTCAGCAGGGACTGCCATATCAATAAGGAGGCACCGTTTTTGTTTGTGGTCTTTAATAACAATGTCTGGGCTTTTAGCTTTAATTGTCCTGTCAGTGTGTATTGTATAGTCCCATAGAATTGTACCAGGTCCTATCTCCGTAACCGGGCTTTGGTGGCGTTCATACAAGTTTATTTCAGTTTCCTTCCTGTTGAAGCTGCAAATTTATTGTTATTATTTGATTTCATTTCTGGTGTATATATATATATATATATATATATATATATATATATATATATATATATATATATATATATATATATATATATATATATTTCTTTCCGGGTTCCAACCAGAGACCTAAGATCATAAATGGAATCATAATAATTTCTACTAATCATTTCTTGAGGAAAAAAAGATTTAAGATCTTACATATTTTACATAGATAAAGCTCTTAGTAAGGTTTTGGCGGTAATTGTTAGTACATTTGTTTTTTTTATTATTATTTCTTTAAGGCATAGGCCACCAGTAATCCGTTCAAAAAGTCTATTGGAATATTTCCACATCTTTGAGATTTCCATTTCAAGGTGTTTGTATTTTGATAGTTTTTGAAGATCTTCAAATGTACATTACAGTTTGCAGGAAATGCCATGTCAATAAGAAAGCAGATTTTGTTTTTGCTGTCTCTGATCGCGATGTCTCAGCGATCAGCCTTGATCGATCTCTATATATATATTGTAATAACACATAAAATTACTAGATCACCTATCTCTTTAACCGGGTATGTGTGGTGTTCATAATAATTTCTTGCAGTTTCATTACCATAAGATTTGCAGATTTTCCAATGCAAATACTGTCCCACTCGGTTATTCTGGGTTTTATATAGTGTGTGATAACGCCGTGCAATCTGATACAAGATGATCATTTTTTTTCCTTTTACACATCTGCTTCTTTCGTTCTTTTTATGTATTTGCCATCCAAAGATTTGTCCTCCCAGTTTAGTTGTAATTTTGTTTGGCCATGTTGTTTTGCTTTTTGCTTTACTCTTTTGGCATAGTTTTCACATTTTTTTTTGGGGGGGGGGGGGTGATTGTTTTTTTTGGGGGGGGTTGATTGTTTTTTTTTTTTTTGTTAGGATTTCACGTATAATAAGCTTCTTCTTGAAGAGTACATCTTGTTTATTGATGAAGTGGACTTGGTGTTTTACTATTTTTAAGAGAGGTTCATTGCGTTTTGTGCGGTAATTTTACAAACCGTTTCTTGTTTCAAGTTAGACTTGACCTCGATCTCTTAAAGTCTGTTTGTACATACAGTCAATCAGAATCTGATTTCAGGCGGTACA
Organism: Acanthosepion lycidas; assembly: GCA_963932145.1. Classification (NCBI taxonomy): domain Eukaryota; kingdom Metazoa; phylum Mollusca; class Cephalopoda; order Sepiida; family Sepiidae; genus Acanthosepion; species Acanthosepion lycidas. The sequence goes on along the minus strand of OZ010578.1, from coordinate 18,278,635 downwards.
TCTTCAGCTGGATAAGCTTTTATTGTTATTATTATTATTATTATTATTATTATTATTATTATTATTATGATAGTTATCAGCATGTGCACATCAGACGCCTCGTAGGAATCGTTGGTATCTGATTGGCAGAAATACTCCTCCAATCATTTTCCTCCATTCATGAAAAGCCCAATAACGCATTACCTTAAACTTCGCCCACTTTGTTTAGGAAATATACAAGCATTATAATTATAATATACACGTGATCAAATGGCCTTCCTATTTTATCTGAGATTTCACCAGATTTCCACTTGTAGGCCCAAGAATGTAATTCGCCAGACTGATTTTTTGATCAATTGTTCGATCGGGCTGTCAATATTTCAAAGTTTTATTCTTTTATTTTTATTTTTAGAGGGCCCCTTCGGATTTGTGTAATTTTGCATATTACCATACTTACAATAACCATTGTTATATAGCATGAATTATCACTCCATATATCCAGTCCCTATTTGTGGAGATTGTGTATGAGGAGGTCTCTAGAAATCCCTATAACCATTCTCTGTATTCCTGCTGAATCATGTATCACATGTGTCTGCACAATCTCAAAATTTTCGTAAATCTAATTCAATTAATTTCGATAATCGTCTGTTTCATATATTTCAAGACTTTCAACTATTCTAGATCTAGGCATATATTACTTATTCTTCAATTTTAGAATCTCCGTACACATTATTAATGCTTTCTCACTTTCAATACAACTTGTTGCCCGATACCATTATCGTGTCTGCCTACTGATGCGCCATCCTTGCTTTTTTATAATTTTGCAATCTTCTCTTCTCGCTTAGATGTCATTGGGTCAGCATATGCATTTTCTAGAATATGCTTTCTTATTTATTTTCAACTATTCATAGAATTTGTTTACATATTTTGCACCAAAATATTTGTGCAGTTTTCCCAGTATGATTACCTCAGTTCTATTATCCAGTTATTTATATATGGTATTTATATTACCTCGAAGGTAAACCCAATTTTAAACTCTCAATTCCTTCTCCATATTGGCGTCAATTTATTGTTTTCTGTGTTTTGGCTTCATCTGCAGTGACGAAGTTTGCATTGATGTATTTGCTATTGGCTAAAGCTATAAAGAAATTCGACTCTCTTTGAGATCTCCCCTGCGTAACTAGGCTATAATTATTTCTCTGTGATTTATTCTATTTAGCTTTTATATTAGTATTCTTGATATTTATTGACCTTTCATACGAGTAGTTACATATAGTTTTCATTGCAGTTTGTAATATTGCATCTCTTTAATAACGAATTACTTTGTATTGCTTCTTACATTGATTAAAATTTCGGTTTTCCACGGTTTCCAACATTTAGGATGAATTTCTTGCATCGTTATTATTATTAGTCACACACACACAGAAATAGTTACATGTAGGTTACACTGAAGGGGAAATAAAAGAAAACCTATATACTCTTTGGTATATTGAATTCTTTCAGCAATATTTTCAACCTGAGGAACGCACTTTCTTTTATCAGATATGGGTTTCTATCAGGTGTTTTAGCAGACTCTTGGGAATATTGCAAGTGTTCCAAAAACAACAGCCGGAATTGACCCTTTCAGGTTGCTCTACATTTCATTAGTTTATCGTAGTATAACCAGTGGTGATATACTTCCCTCATTTGACTTTTTTCCACAGCGAAAGCCAACTTTAAGATATTTACTTTATTATGCCTACACCTGGTTTTTGAAGTTGAATGGGTTATTCTGTTGAATCTCCAAGTCTGAGAATATTATTATGATTATTATTTTTTATTTTCTTTGATTTCTGGCGTTTACACATTTCTTTCCGGGTCCCGCCCAGATACCTAAGGTTAGAAATGGCATCATGACACTTTCCACTGACAAAAAAAAAAAAAAAAATCCATAGATAAAGCCCTTCGTAGAGTGTGGGCTGTACTTGTCAGAACAATTTTTTGTATCTCCTTGAGGCATGGACTTCCAGGAATCCCTTCAATTAGTTTACTGCAATCTTTTCCAACCAGTCCTAGGGCTCCAACTACAACAGGTATTGTTGATGTTCCCATATGCCACATTTTCGAGACCTCTATTTCAAGGTCCTTGTATTTTGACAGCTTTTTGAATATCTTCAAAGGTACATTGCAGTCAGCAGGGACTGCCATATCAATAAGGAGGCACAGTTTTTGTTTGTGGTCTTTAATAACAATATCTGGGCTGTTGGCTTTGATTGTTCTGTCAGTATTTTTATTATTATTATTATTATTATTATTATTATTATTATTATTATTATTATTATTATATTATTATTATTATTATTAACAGCCCCCATTAATATTATCATTATTATTATGTTAGTGTCGTACACTATTATAGCCAACAGAACTTTTATTCTTGAGGCATGGTCCTTAAACCCTCTCAGAGAATACTCGTAGAATAAATGATGTCAGTTTTCAAGACCGCTGCAATCTTGTTTTCAATTCCAATTTCCCCTAAGTGATCTTTAAATATACTCGCTGGTGTTTCAGGTGAACCCCTTAGTATAGGAATTCCTTTAACAGGCATGTTCCATAGCTTTTGCATCTACCGAGGCAGATCCTAGTATCGGCCTGGATTCAATTCATTTATATGGGTTGCTCATGCGCAGTAAACATAATCGGCTCGATTTCTTACTTTATAAAACCATCTTTTTACCCAAAGCCTTTTCAGTAATTGTCTGCGTCTGCTGAAAAACATGACGACGCTTTTTTTCTTTTTGCTTAGCTTATACCTACGCAGCTGTTATCATTATAATTATTATTCTCTAGACGATTTGATATTCAGCAGAATAGTCCGTGCTTGAGGTAGTTTCCTACAAAACCGTTAATTGCGACTTAAACAAAGGATTAACCTAAAAAGTCAAAGCATATACTTAAATATCCTCGTCCGATCGACCCTTTGACATAGATATCATGGATGTTCTTAAACTCGTTACAGAAATGTCTAAAATGTCATCTGTATACGAAGGTTTTCTCATTTGAGAAAAAATGTAGTATGCATCTGTAATGAAAAGAAATGCATTCCATCGACTGAAATCTGTATGCCTTAGCTAAGAGTGGCGCTAGATAATCACTAACAATAAATGTTCCAAATGACAGGAACCACATCACTTTTGAACTTTCAACAACTGCAACAACTGAGATAAAGAACATGAAACTCGATGAGAAAATAATTTGTAGAGTAACATTACAAAGAAAAGCTTATGAAGGAAACCCGTATAAATGCTGGAAAGGTCGACACCACTTACTGGAGTTTGGAAAGTTATTTTCTTGAAAAAATGTTTAATAGAAAAACATTTACAAATTTCAATCCACTATACTCAGTCAATATATTCAAAATGTCTCCTAATAAGGAAACGATAATATAACAAAACAAGTACTATTGAGTGCCCGTATAAGGTGTGACCGTTTTGAATACTGGCGATTATTAGGCAGAATATCTTTTATTCACCAACACTACAATGAGGTGGCCTGGCTCTTCTTATTTTCCGTTCTTTCAGTATTTTTGTAGAATTTTTCAGTACGATTCCAGTGGTCCGATAATGACTGGTATGACAATCATCTTAGCCTTCTGGAATATGAAAAGTATATTTTCCCATTATTTCATAGATAATGATGATTTTATTTCTCTTGTTCACAAAGTCTAGATCCAACATTCTGGATTCTGATATTCTTAGTGAGCATGATGCTCTTCGGATACTTGGATAGATTTTGCTTGATACCTACACCAATGGATTGTGCGCTAAGAATGAATTTCCAGTTTCCTGGCTCGCTTATAGTACTTTAATTTGCTTACTGGTAAGGCTTGCCAGTGTATCCATGCAGCGTTAAAATTTTCGTGCGCTTCCTTGGAGTAAAGTCCATCACAGAAATTGGCGTAGGACAACTACTTGACGGTCGTGACAATATTATTTGGGTTTGATGACAATCTGATGCAATCAAGGATGATGCAATATATTTCAAAGCCAAACAAATTTCATCATACACCCACAAAATTGATTCATATTACTGCACACTACTTCAAATGACCAAATCTCCGGAAAAAAAAAAACAGGAATCGATTACACCATGTTACTCTAATAGGTCTAAAAGTGACTTTATGGTGACAGAAAAGAAACTAAAGCAGTTGTATCAATTAATTTACACAAGGCTGTATGTTAAATATTATGAATGAATGAAAAACTGTAGAAACTTATAGACATAAAAAAATCCGAATCGATAGTTAAAATATTAAAATACTAATTTATTCATATGAAATATTTATTCGGCGGTTCATATTTTCAATAGAACAAATTTGATTTTCAAAAAATTAAAGGTGATGTCAATCATTATCTTTTGTCTTCTTAATTCTTGTTCTTTTATTTTTCTCTTTCCTTAATCATTTATTTTTCATATATTCTCTTACACTCAGTAAGCCCTTCAGAATTAATGGATAACAGTTTTGCTTGTGGTGAAATGATTACACAACAACAGAAGTTATTATCAATACTTTTAATAAGGAAAGATCTCAGCCTGAAGTCAAAGAAAATATAATTATTATAAATATATTCTTTAAGAATTTCGCCACAAGCAAAGCAGGAATGCCACTACAACGCAAGGAGTTACAGAGATTGATAGCAAAAGTAAAGAGGGGTCTTTGCGGAAAGGTTAAAGAGAAGAACAGGGATCAAGATCAGGGCCTCAGAAAATGTCTATTGACATTACATTTGAATGTTTAATAATTACAGCTATCATGGAAGTAAGAGGAAGGGAGTTCCACTGTCGGGAAGTGCGAGATAAGAGGCTGTTGGAGTATAAAGGGTAGTTACACTTAACTGTTTCGACAGTACAAAGATTGGACCGTGAAGCCAATCTAATAGCACGTTTAAATTCATGCAGAAGGAGTACCACTGAAAGTAGCTCGTCAGAGGAATTGCCATGAAAATATATGTAGAAAAGGCAAAGTAAAGCCAAGAAAGTGACTCTAGACGAGATAATTTGTTAGGTGCTATCACATTGCATATCTGTCTCTGGACTTTGTCTAGGACATCGAGACGTACAGAGGGGACACCACACCATATATGGCAACAGTATTCAATGCAAGGACGAATGGTAGATTTGTAGATTTGAAGGATGGACTCAGACGAGAAAAACCGTCTGGCGCGAAATATTTACAATATTTTAGCAAAATTTGCATTTTAATACAATCAGACATACTATCGTAAATATAATTGAAATATATCGATCCAATGTTGATCACATTAAAAGGAGATCGAAATGCAACATATGTACCTATGGAAGCAGGCATAATCTGTTTTGATAAAGTAATGATTGAATTAAAATGGTGACTCTCTGTGGAACTCCAAATGTAAAAGAGACTGACAGAAACACAAACAATATATGTCAGCAGAAATACTGATTTTATTATAGAATTATGAATTTAAAACCATTCAGTAGAAGATGATTTTATATTCATAATTTTCGATAGACTATTGATATTATTTCGTTGACACATATCGACAAGAGATTCAATTAAAACAAATAACTTATAAAGACTTCAAAGTTGTTTCTTTTAATTTTAACTTTGTAATTTTTATCTGATGAACTTTTGAAACGATAAGTCTAATCAACTCTTTTCGGATCCGGTTCTCTTATTTCCTGTTTACTTTCTGGAGTATACTTTTTATAATAATTTCGATTCATCTCTTTCCGAAATCAACACAGGCAAAATTATAACATGTACCTACTAAACTGACTTAACAAAAAAAAAAGAATATGTATTATAGACGCACAGATTGAATGAATGTACGTAAAAATTCGTGATTAGAAATGTGGTAATGGTTAAAAAAAAAAAAAAATTCCTGTGACCTTTTCTTGAAGGGAACATATAGCACACGATTCAGCGTTTGATATTTATTAGGTTGGTGCAAAATAATGACGTAAAAATGTCGTTTTTTGACGTATTTTGTAACGTCAAAAAACGACATTATTACTTCAATATTTTTGCACCAAAATATATGACACAAAATAACATAGACAATAGATACATGCGGGTCGTACAGACAAAATCAAGAAGATCTTATAACACATGCACATGCAAAGTGCAATATAAATGTCACAAATATCTAAAGGAGGGCGAGAGTAAAGAGATCGACAGTAGAGAGAAAGACATTGAAACTCATTTAATTGCTTTTCGAGTTTATATAATATGCTTTTTTAATATTTCATAATTCTTCTAAGAAAAAAAATTGAAGACTGATGTTAGAGTCACACTTGTGTAGATGACTAAGCAGTTATCGTTGTTATCGTATATATAAGCTTATGGGTATACCATATTAAACCGACACCATATTACATCTATTGGAGTAACTCTTTTTGCTGTGGTGCTGTTATCTTCGTTGATTTCGCAGTATTGTAATGAGGATGATCCCAGGGATAGCAATTTTGCAACGGTACCTTCAGCTAAACACTGAAGTGATTAGATCGGTGGATACTGGGGCCGACGTGACACTAGTCGGGAGGATTCTGCAGTTGTTGTCATTGATAGATATGAGACAAGTTATAGATATACATAAATAATAGTAAATATTAAGAAGAACTTGATTCGAATTATGTTTACCAAATGACGATAAAAACGACCATTTAAGATCGAAACTACATCTATATAGACATTATTGTTTAGATATTTTCTTTTTAATAATTTTTAAAAGTTCAATATTTTATGGAACTATTTAAACAACTAATGTGGAAGACGAGTAACAAAAATATTGACGTTATAAGTGTAATAATCTGCCTTCTTCAATAGTATACGGATTAGTACATTTCAAACCCGTAACTGGTTTATAAATTTTACTGGTTTTTAAATGTCAAAGTTGGCAAAATATTACATTTTTTTTTTATATTTTGAAATCATTTCAATTCAAAGACAGTGACGAAGCTACTAAGATGCAACGGATCACTGAGTGGGAAATAAAATTGTATTAAAGAGAGAAATAAAAGACCAGGTGTCAACCCTAAAGAAAATGAAAATGTGATGCTGCATATGGGTTTTTGAAGGTAGTATTTGACAGAAAATCAATGAACTGGAGGATAATTCTAGAATCGAGTAATGCGAGAGAATAAACTGTTAGCATAGATCTGATAGTTACACATAGCAATCTACACAGTAAATTCAAGAGACTTATCTGCCAATGTAGTACTGCATTTAAATTAGTTAAGTCGAGGTATCAAGAGTAAATTAGAACAATTAAAATGTTTATCGAAGAGACACAGGGAAGCCACGTTAGCGCGGTGGTAGAGTGATTGATTCTGAGGTGCCAGTTGAGGACCGATAACTTTGCAGGATCTATTTTGCATTGAGTCAAGAATCTCTACATACATAGCAGAAACAGCAGACAACAATAATCAATTTGCTGGAACGCTAAGAAAAGGCACAGAAAACGAAAAAACTAATGTTTGGAAAGAAAAAATAACTGCCATTGGAATAACGACAAATTTATGAAAACAACAGTATTGTTAAATTTTCTTAATTTGTATAGAAACTAAACAAAGTAAACTAAACTGAACTATAACAAGCAGTAATATAAACTGTGGACAATTTCTATCCTTCCTCAACACAACGATATGAGAACTACTCAGCTACTTAAAAATAAATTCTGTAAAATAGAATAAACATATATTGTCTGTTATCTTTATAAATTTGTTATAATTAACTTTAGCTGCTGAGATAGACCGAGTTTAAATGGCATGACCCCGTAGCACACAAGAAGATTAGCACAAAAAAAATTCTTCGAGGTAATCTCATTGAATGACAGATTCAAATTTTCAGTGAAGTGATTCAACAAATTCATAGAAATAAACAACAGTCAATCAGCAAATGACCAAATAATATTTTCTGAGTCAGACGATCCGCAAATACTTCCGGTTAATAAATTAATGTTTGGAAAATCAATATCTAACATTTTCTAACCAATAGGTACGCTTTGAAATGTCTTGAATTACAGTCACTAGACGGACAAAAACAAGTAAGGAAATAGAGACGGATATATGCGATATGAGTTCACAACAAATCGGCTTTAAAGTGATTCCTTTACTCTTTCACCCGTCTTCCTCACCAAGCTACGTGGCACTTACACTCTTCCTCACCAAGCTATGTAGCATTTACACCTTCCTTTCGCTCTTGGCTCTCTTTTTCACACATACATAAGAAGAAATCACACTTCCTTTCATCCAAACAAAACAGCTACAAACAAGCAACTTTAACAATAATATACGCTGAGAAAAATTTAGTTTTAAAAACGTGAAAATAAAAATACTTAATATTTTTATATTTAAAAAGCTTTCTCGTGTTTTTGTTTTTTTTGTGGATTCGAATCTGCAACTAAATTAGTAACGAACAGACGTGAGAAACGAGCACACACTGTAACAAACAAAAAAAATCAAAAGAATTTGTTACTACGAAAGCGAGAAAAGAAATACATTTTTAACATTACCGAAAAGAAACACCATGACGGACATAAAGATGGCTACAAATGCAACTATCCATGACGACAACAAAAACTGAGATAACAAATCATACTACACAAGGGAAACACCACCAGACAAGCGGGATAGATTATCTCGAACAGAAGAGAAATGACTGAGCTGACATTTCAAATCCGAAGTAAATAATTCAGGTCTTTTTCGATCTCGTTCTTATTCATCCACAACGTCGAGGTAGCCGGAGTAAGTCTTGAGAGCCACGCCACTATGAGATATATTGGCATTAATATAAATTTGGAAAAGTTGCAGGAAAGTTCAGTGAGCCATGTACTTTCAAAGCCCAAATCTCTAGTGCATTCCAGGGAAATGAATTCTACAGCTAGTAGTGACGACGACTCTCGCCCGTAATAACAAGTTTTGACACAATTCACGGATATTTAATTTTAGTTGACAAAGGAGCAGAAGTCAGCGTCATACCACCAAAACCAGGACAACAGTTAATACCTGCATCATATAAATTACAGAGATCAATCGGTTTCAAGAACGAGGCATACGGATTTCAGAGTACACCGTACTTCCCTTGGATTTTTACTCAAGCCGATGTTATGATACCGATATTAGATGCCGGTTTTCTAACTAATTTGGTTATATCTTTGAATATGGAAAATCACTCGCTCACAAATAATGTAACAAAACTTGCAATTGATGAGAGTTTAATTCTTGAATGACACATATAAATTCATAAATAAAAAATAATCTACCTACCTCACCTTAATTTTACAAGATATATAATTTATGCGTAAAAAGGTGTCAACTCACAAATTGTTTTTTTGACAATGTATCTATACATTTACTTACTAAAAACATTAAAATAATTCCAGATTCAATTTCTATTTATGAAATGAAATAAAATCTAATCGGACAAAGATTAAAATCGAAATATTATATAAAACATTATAAACCTTCAAAACACAATATCTATATATATTATATATATATATATTAGGTGGGTGCAAAAATATTGGCGTAATGTCGTTTTTTGACGTTAAAAAATACGTCAAAAAACGACATTATTGCGTCATTATTTTTGCACCAACCTAATATATACAACCACTTCTAAACCCATGGAGCAAAATACGTTAAACAGATCCATATTAATAATTATATCATCGTAAGAAAAATCGATAGAAATAACATGTTCGTTCTAATAACTTAAAACCACTTTAAAGCTAGCTGTTAACCTCAGCCTCCAAACTAAAGGGATCTCTGGTCCAGCTTTGAGATAAACATTGATAATTTTGAAGAAATAACTTTGAATTACTCACTTCCCTCTATTAGACTGCAAAATCGTAATTAAACTCTGGTTCGGGCTTAACACTGATTCGGATTTATGTTCAATCCCGATCAAAAGATCGATTTGAGTCGAAATTCCGATTTGGTTCGAAATTCCAATTCAGGCCGACAATAGATTTCTTCAAATCAGAATCTCTGCGGGACTTCAAAACCGAACATCACGAAACATGTCACTTTTATTCTGATTACTTGGCCTTTTAAAGAAATAAAATTGATTTCATAAATTCACAAAGTTTTGAAAACATTTTAAACTGAATGTAAAGTAAAAAAAATAAGTAAATTCACAAAGTTAAAAATTAAAAACTTAAAATCACAACTTTTTAATTAAAACTTAAAATCACAATTTTTTTTGCATTTATTTTAAAATTTGAATTTTAACTGTTCCTTCCTGATCCGGACAGAAATTCGTCACTAGATTTTCTAACACAAAATGAATTCAAAAGGTTGTAAAACGTCAATGTAATGTAAGACTCGCTCAAGTTAGAGAGGTTTTAGACACACGGATGAACGGGCGGAATTGGCGGCTTATTTATTGAGAATAAATTTTAAATCCAATCAATTCTCAGGGACTTCAGAACATTTTAACCATTAAACAATAAAACAACGGATTATGTAAAATGGTCGCCAATATACTTCTTTGGAAATAACGAAGAAATACAAAATCCCAAAATAATGGATTTTCACACCGCTGATTTATATGGAACTATATTTAAATTCATAAGCTCATTTCCCCTCTAAGACAAATAATCTGATAGATACCTACTTCCAGATATAAACTTACAAAATCAGTTAATAACTTAATCTTTCCATATTAACCTTGTAAATATATTTTTTCACAAATTTCTACAAATCTTGCAGCAACAAAACAAAGATTTAATATCCAAACTTGAATGTAACCTAAAGAATCGTGTTGATGACAATATTTTAAACAATTCCTCGAATGCAACTATGAAAATTAAACCGATTACAATCTCATTATATTCGCGATAGGTTCGGGCAATTCGTCGTGGTGTAATTGTAAGAAAGCTTGTCTCGCTACAGAGAATTAGACCCTTACGGTGTAGCTTATACGTGCGGCCTTGTCACATCTATGTAGCGTTTAGAAAATCACCATGATCGACATAGGTTTCTTGTTGATTGAATCAATGACAGTTACACACAGACAGACGGCGTCACTACAGACTGGATTCGTCTTTCTAAAATTGTTATATTGCCCTCATTTTAAATGAAATTATTCAACGAAATGAAATGGTCACTCGTATGCGTCATATAAACTGTTTATAATTCCATTTATATATGATAAAGAAAATAAAAATAGCCAAAACGAATATTTTAAATAATTCTATTTTTAACTTTACATATTGACCAAAATTATATCTAGCAGGTGCCCACCTTGGGCATCCTTATAGATTCTAATAGTAATGTTTTATTACCCCTTTCTTTCTTTGTTTCTTTCTTTGTTTCTTTCTTTGTTTCTTTATGTCGCGCTCACTTTCCAGTTGGTTTAATTTGGTTTGTTTTACGGCATATCAACCGCAATGGGTTATTTAATGTCGACAACATTTGTATTATATGTCTATATTTGTAAGAGGAGGTATTATGTACACTATTTACATTGTTAGATCTATCATCCTTATCTTTGTTGCCATATTTATCACAAAGACACATGGCACTGTGGATAAAAGCGTTAGTTAGATCCAGTGACAGGACCCAATGAGTGTGAGTTCGATACCTGGGTAAATACTTGGAGAGGGGAATTAACAGGAGATAGCTGATATCCATTAGACATGGCACGTGAAACTAGAACAGTCTACCCCAGCGAGCGAAATAAAGGGTTAAGTTCGACATTACAACCATCTGAAGAAGGCCGGAGCGTACATCGGCCAAAACGTTATGATAACTATAGCAAAAAAGATGAGGGTGATAGTCCGAACAATGAAAATTTCTATTGCTGGTAATATTTTTTCATTCAAAAATATATAGCTGGTATTATATAGTTACAGTATAAAGCGCGGTTTTGCTCTGTGGGCGTTGAAGAAATACAACTATGCCTGAGCGAGAGTCAGCAATAGGGATTGATTATCCGCCCTAGTAGACAGGTATCCTCGAAAACGAATGGTCAGTTATTATATATATATATATATATATATATATATATATATATATATATATATATATATATATATATATGTGCGAATTCGAATGAAATATGTATTGTAATCTGACAGAATGATAAAATAAAGAAAAAAATAGGAAACATTTATAAAGTTCCCATGTCTGCCTTTATTTAACCATAATCATATTTTGTTGTAATTATGAACGAGAATATCCCATTAATTTTCGGACAGTCTTCTTTGCTTTTCATTGGTCACGTATTCCTCATCTGTTTTTTTCTTTTGTGATGTTAGTCTATGTATGTGTGCTTGTGTGCCTGTTTATGCGTGCGCGTGTTTATTATATTGTAGGTCCTTTTGCTTAGCTCTAGTTGTATCAATTTCAATTCCTGAAGTTGGTAGTGTAGGGATGACGTCCCTGTATGCGTGTGTATCATATTTCTAGAATGTTTTGAGAAAGCTGATTCTGTCGGTATGTATTTTAAATGGGAATATTTGGTGAGTGTTGGAGTGAAATACTAAAACAACCTTGTCCGCATATATGTTAAACTTATATTCTTTAATCATGGGTTTATCAATGTCAATTATGTGAAAAGTACGTCTGGTGTCTGATTATCAAGGGGAATATATTTATTAATATTCCCTATAAATATTTTTTTCGTAATAAAGTATTGAGTAAAGAACAGTTTTATTACAAAGAAATTGTTTTGAGTCCTTATATGATTTCAATTTTGAGTGTTTGTAGAAGTTGTCTGTATTTTCCGTTTTCCACAGCGCAGTCATCTAATATAGGTATTTTTAAAGGCGTTTAATGTTCCAAAGTAACGGGAATTAGTAGTGTAATTACTTTCACTAGAGTTTTGATGTGACTAACAAAAACAAAACAGAAAATATAGGAATAATATATTGCTATATTAGCACTCGTGCACGAAGTCGGTAAATGTATTTCCAGTTATTTCATTCTATAAGTGATTAGATAATTTTTTATTTAAATAAAGTTTTATGAACACTTCGTTTTAATTAAAAAAAATCAAGTATATTCTTAAAATTATAGCACTATTATATCTTACAACACGAAAACTCTTTTATGAGTTTTCAGTATTGTTAAAGTTTGCAAAATATTAAACATTCTTTTTTTTATTTTTGAATTATTTCTATCCAAGATAGGCGATAAAGCCACAAAGAAGCGACATGTAACCCAGAGCAAAATAAACTGTTATTTTGGAGAGTTAGGGCAACAAAATACCAGGGTTAAATTCGATTAAAACTGATATTGAATTTGAGTTTTTGAAAATCATATTTGACAGCAAAGAAAGTGTTGAGATGTTTAGAGACAAAGCCATCACTTGAGAAAAATGGTCAGTTACGATGAAAAACCTTTTTATTATTTGATAAACCTTCCGGTTTTCGTTAATTTCTTTCTGGCATATCTCCTAAAAATTCCTTTCAAGAGTCGGAATCATTGCAGTTTTATCACAGTTTCTACTTCAATATTTTGAACCTATTTCGTTTAATTGTAGGATAAAATTATTTTCTATGAAAATGTCTAAAAGAGAATATCATTTATTTAGAAACTGAAGATTTTTTTCGGACTTGAATTGTCAAGATCGAATTCATCAGAATGTTTTAGATTATACAATATCCGGTTTCTTCGGCTGTATACCATAAGATTTAATGATGGAACTTACTTTATGGACAGTTGTTATACATTTCTAAATTTATTTAATCATTTCAACTCAAGCAAGGCGATAATGTCGTTAGGATGCAAGGGTTTTTTGAGAGTGAAAGAGAATGAGAAGATTTAGTGATGAGGAAGAAAAATAAAAAAAAGAAATGGTTCTAGGAAGACAAAAGATGGCAATTGTTTTTGCATTTATTTTTTTAATTTTGTAGGCGGCAGTTTTATCATACTCTCTAACACAGTATCTCTAGGTGGATTCATTTGTTTGAAATCATGAAAAATATATATTTGAACCAATAAAATTCTGACAGTTTTAGGAAACTCAATGTTTAATCCTTAGGGCACTTCTACTCTCCGGTTAAACAATACCGGAGAGTAGAAGTGCCCTAAGGATTAAACATTGAGTCTTCTTACGGAAGAAATATATTTCAAGTGAGTCGAAATATCTGGACAGGAAAAATTATGTCAGATAGACAGACTGGATTTTAATTCTCTTTTGTCACTGTTTTCTAATCTAGTCATATGGTCAGTATTTCTAAACTAATTCAATAAATTAATCTTTTCAGCATGCCACATATGCTGATTCTATGAAATCCCTTATTTTCCTGTCTTCACAATAATTTAAATCTGTTCCAAACACAAGGACAAAAATGAAAAGAAAGGGGATAGTAACTGTATGGAAATATACAGTTTCTGTTTTATTATACAATGGATATTCAGGAATATACATTACCGCAAACAATGGTTACATCCTAAGAAAAGTATACTATTCATCTGGAATGAATAACTTTTGCAGTGGCAATCGAATATACATATCATTTTATGTGCAATTGCAAATATTACATTAACCAGGAGAAAGGAGCTTTTGTATCCACGTTCGAATGAAAAAAAACTCTAAATAATTTCACAACTATCGTAATACAAATCAATATGGGGAATGTAGGTGTATACATACATATATATATATATATATATATATATATATCTACGGCATATTTTCATTCAAACATGTTCCATTGATTAATATATACATATTATGTATATTTAATTTATAATAATCCTTTCTAGTTCTATAATCACTTTCTTGATGTTAACATGAAAATCGGCAAGGAAGATAGTTTTTTTCTTACCCAAATTCTTTCGGTCTACTCCTGGATCATACTCAGAAGTGAATTAAAAGTTTTAATTTCGCGCTCTGTTATAATTATTTTACAATTTCGTCCTTATCCATTGTAGCGATGGATTTCTTTTTCAAAACATGCATTTGAATGTAAGAAATCTAGCCCAAAATTATTCTATATTGTTCAATGTAATATAGATAGATAGATAGATAGATAGATAGATAGATAGATAGACTTCGAATATACGCTCTTTAGCGCTAGAAGGCGTCGTAAGTGATTTTCTGAAATGGATAATTGGGCCGTTTCGGGTTTTTCAAATATCATACTACCCTCACCAAATCGACCTCATCACAGCTGATCAGTCTCTGATGCTCCTCCATGCTGAATTAACAGCCTCCAGATACTGAATTATATTAGGCAAACCATAAACCGCTATCATACATTTGATTGGAAGTTGACCAACAGCCAATCGCAATGGTGCGAGCTCTATTTAAGTTGTTTACCGGCCATTTTTTACCTTTTCTTTTTTTTAAGTGGATACTCGTCGGATACTCGGAAGGTAATTATGTGTTTTCCGGTTTGTTATTTTTTCATTTTTACTTTTTTTAAGTTTCATATATATATATATATATATATATATATATATATATATATATATATATATATATATATATATATTCTTAAGATATGCTATATTTGGGGAATAAAATGCTCAATATCAAAGATAGAGCGTGTGTAAATATTAAAGTGAACATTGAATTCAACATTTAGAGGTGACAGTCTGTTAAATGCTAGACGCAATCGTGGCCTTAAGATTTAATTTATTACACTGGAATCGTTATTACGATCCAATTCATCAGACATACAAATTTAAAAAGAAATCAGAAAAAATATCTCCGGGAATAAAAACAATTAAATTACCAAGAATGTATGTTGGAGAGTTGGGGGACGAATGTGAGGGGACGAATGTGAGGGGTAAAGGAATTTCTAGAGACGGGTTGCAGATAAGAGAAGAACAGGAAGCCCTAAAACTGAAGGTGGGGATTAAAATTTAATTCATATATATATATATATATATATATATATATATATATATATATATATATATATATTTACATATTTTAGTTATGTATATATATATATATATATGTATACATATATATATATATATATATATATATATATATATATATATATATATATATATGTCTGTATATTAACCACTAATATTATCTAGATCTATCTATGTATCTATCTATCTATCTATCTATATATATATATATATATATATATATATATATATATAATGAAAACTATGTGTGTTCATGATACTAACTGTCATTCTGAAGAATTGTGAATGATCAAGGTGTTACGAATTTAAAAAAGATGAATTTTTGACAGTTTATTAATTTTTCATCCGTTTACAAAAAAAAAGCTTAAAATAAAACTCGTAATATGAAAACAGTATTAAAAAATAATTAGACATACCTTATCATTGTTATTTAACAACACTTGTTTGGAGGAATACTTGCTTCCCAAATACATCTCACACACATACACACACATACGTGTATATGTATGTGTGTGTGTGTTAGGCAACATTAGGTCGAAGACGAATGTATGTGTAGCATGTGTATGCATTTGTGCGTGTTTAAAATAATGAAATCTCATATTTTTATCAAGCTGGATTCGCTCGTTACATAAAATGAGAAAGAAAATGAATTACTTTGACAAAATCATTTAATATTTTATATTATTTGCTTTTAATGTCCGAGTTTAGAGAATAGCAATCATTTTTTCGTCTTCGATCAGAAGAAACCAAATCGGGCGAAATGCATAGCCGGATGATTTTATTCGAAACATACTTTCATAAACGTTTTCCCAATGTCAATTATTTAAAACACTGTCTGGATTATATCCCCAAATAGATGCATATATATTTATGTGTGTACGTGTGCGTGCCTCTGTGTGTGTGTGTGATTTTACAGAAGGTTAGATTTGATATCACACTGAAATATTTCTGAAGATACCTGCACCAAATCCCCATTTTTACTCTCTCTCCTAAAACACTACTGTTGACTTCGACAGATGAGGAAGCTTTTTGCTAATTCTTTTAGGTAGTTTCGTTTAATTGAAACAAAGCAATGAATAATTTCTCCAAAATATCTCTGAGGTACTTAAATTTATTTACTTGTAAAACGATTTCCGTTATTTCACCAATGGCTTAATATTGATCCAAACTTCATAGAACAAAATTTTCTACACCAATAATATATCAAGCTGAGTTGTTCATCTCATATTTCCCTTAGAAATCAAAGCTATGTTCATAAGAATGTGTTGGGGTGGCCCTCCCATTTTTACACAAATGGACTCAACCAGTATATACATATACTACTGCTACGTGAAAACCCGACAGACAATAAGAGAGGGGAGAAGACAGTGAGACAGAGATCTTGACGTCTGTCGAACTCTCTGCATTGGCAGAGGGGAGCACGGACGGTGCTTTGCCGAGGGGCAAGGTTTCGTCCGGGAAGGTGGACAGGCCTTGAACCCGTCTAGGCGGGTTCAGAAAGGCTATATTTTTGGGGCCGAGCCTACGGGCTCGGAGATACCCACTTTAAACCGGCCTTGTGCCACATTCTATCCTCGTGGGTGGATGGATAAATACCGACAATAAGAGAGGGGAGAGAACTGTTGTAAGTAACCGGAAGAGTGAGAGTAAGGTAACAGACAGACAGACAGGCAGAACGAACGTAGCGATCAAGAGTCACCGTGAGCGAGCATGTAGACTCAGTAAGAAGACATACAGCGATACTTCAATATCAAAGACTCTATATTTTGCTACTAACCCGCATTTCTGGAACTACTAACCTGCATTACCAATTTGTATTATTATGTGAATACATTATTTTCCTATATTTCTTCTTGGCATTTGTTATTTATTGGTATCAGATTTCATCCCGGAATCCACAATAGAATGTTAGAAAGAACTGCTGATAATAATTATCCCATAGTTTGACACTAACCAATTCGTTATCTTGTACAAAAAACAAAAGAAAACATAAATAAAATATTCTTTGATTCAATAATATCTGTATAAATGAAATATTACAATGAAAATATACATTGTCTCTGCATGTCTCCCACCCCTCTCTCTCTCTCTCTCTCTCTCTCTATATATATATATATATATATATATATATATATATATATATATATATCTATATATATATATATATATCTATATATCTATCTATCTATATATCTATATATCTATATATATATATATATATATTAATGCATGTTTCATTAAATAATATAGACAAGTTTTGTCTATTTATTTTAAGTAAGGTCCTTTCATATTGTCTGATAAACTTATTCATATTGATGTAATGAATATGCATTCACTTGGGTTACCGCTCACAGTAATATGATTGGCAGGTGTCAGCCATAAATACAGACTGATGTGGAGGTACGACGACGCCTATTACCTACGCCTATTGCTTACCACTACGACGAGGACCAGTCCCTTACGTTTGCCTGTTAGTTTGTCCTACTCGATTACAGTAGTCTAAAACCAACAGCTGAACACTAACCTGAAAAAAATAAACTATGAAATCTCCATAAATATCCTTAAAAGCCTATAATTTATAACAGAAGCCATTGGTTTATACCGGCTTCCCATACTTAATACTTCTCGGTTTTCCCTCTCGATTGGTCATGTGTGACGTCACAAGCTACGACGCTATTGTCGCTTCTGCGTCTCGTACATACGAATTTGTTGTTACTTGGAAATGTTCATGCAGCAAGGGCGGATTATCGTTGTTGTTTCGTCCGTTATTGTTTGATTTATTTAAATTGTCATCTTTGATAATGGCTTGTGTAAGCCGAAAGCTTAGATTGGATATAAACATGTATCAATATCGTGTTTTCTTTTCGTCTTTCAACGATAATTTTATTAAGCTTACCAGATAATACGAAATACAAAACGAACTTACTTAAAATAAATAGAAAAAAAAAATTGTCTATATTATTTAATGAAATATGCATTAATGAAAAATTGCTGGCTAACTATATATATATATATATATATATATATATATATATATATATATATATATATATATATATATATATATACGAGTCGAATTATGCGCGCCTTGGTGTGAGTCAGACATAATTTTTGTAAGAAAATGATGACTGATTGTAAATCATTGTTATAAGTTCTGGCGACAAGTGAGGCATTTCAGTATTACTCAATGATCTTGCCGGTGTAACCACCATATCCTAACATTCTTCTCCTATAATTTAGAAAGGAGTCATTGATTTATTCAAAATTAAATTTAAATTAAATCAGAGGGAAAACATCACTGAGGGATTTTTATCCGCCCAGGAACTCCGTTTTGATTAGTATGAAATATACTTATCCAAGTACCCCAAGAGTCATTCCCTTGTTCAAATTTAAATTTACTTTATATCAAATGGATAAAAATTATGATTGTATGAGATGGCTGTCCCTTTGATCAAAATGAAATATACTTATCCAAGTACCCCAAGAGTCATTCCCTTGTTCAAATTTAAATTTACTTTATATCAAATGGATAAAAATCATGAGTGTTTGGGATGGGGGTCCCTTTCATCAAAATTAAATATACATATCCAAGTACCCCAAGAGTCATTCCCTTGTTCAAATTTAAATTTACTTTATATCAAATGGATAAAAATCATGAGTGTTTGGGATGGGGGTCCCTTTCATCAAAATGAAATATACTTATCCAAGTACCCCAAGAGTCATTCCCTTGTTCAAATTTAAATTTACTTTATATCAAATGGATAAAAATCATGAGTGTTTGGGATGGGGGTCCCTTTGATCAAAATGAGATATACTTATCTAAGTAGCCTAGAAGCCATTACTTTGTTCAAATTTAAATTTAATTTATATTAAAGAGAAAACATTCAGTTGGGGGTTTGTGTCCCCCCCCAGGAACCACCTTCGATCAAAATTAAGTACATTGTGTAATTTAGTTTCAGAATATATATGTTTATGGAAGTCTATCTCTAGGCGGAGTTCTATAACAAAACTACTGACAGGCAGACGCTAAAATTTATATATAGATAGGTGCGTATAGGGGGGGGTGCGCGCTGTTAGTATGTTTGATTTTCGCACATTAGACCCATTTTAAAAGCTATCTGTAGTTGATACTTCATGAAGTTAGCTTATTGTTATTATCATTACATAGAGCAACCTCAGCGGCACCTTTGGAACGTGCATGATAATCATAGCATGGTTTAGCCAAAGCCTTCTCAGTGAAATTCAGTAGACGGAACTGTTTGATAGCTGTGCTTGGACGAAGTTAGAAATGGAAATTGGTGATTTCTTCCTACAGACTTTGTCCATACTGCTGATCACACGAGCTTATGCGTTTTATTTCAAAATCCGTAAAGTCCGTTCGCCATATTTACACTATAAACATATGTGTGTATTGAACAGTGACAGCGCTTCCTATAAACAAATGGATAATCTTGTGCTAAGCTCACGATCTATCTATCAATATATATATATATATATATATATATATATATATATATATATATATATATATATATATATATATATATACTGATTCAATCATACTAAAATGGCTGAATATTTCATTACGATATATACCCTTCAAAGTATTAATAAAAATTTGCTGGCAGGCTTTTGTTTTTAAATTCCACCATAATTCACAATAATATCAAGTTTTGTTTTCTCCTCATTTTAATTGAGAACTCTTAGTCAGTTGAAATGAAAGGTAACATTTCTGACAAGAAGACGTAAATTGCAGAGTCACTGACCAGAAGATTGTATCTTAGTGAATAAATGGAAACAAAACCTTTGATATTAATGATACATGGCAACTGACAGCTACAGTCCCTGGCATTGAGGTCAAGCTCTTACTCAAATCACTTTCTACCATATTGAAATGTATCGTTCACAAACAGAACAAGTGAACGGCATAGTGAGTTATTTCCCTAGACGAGTGACATTCTTCCGTATTTTTTTCGGAGTCGATATGAAGGAGAGTGAAAGGAAAGAAAATTGTGTAATAGAAAAGATAAAGACAGAACTTATTGTCTACAGAAAACGCTCTTGGTGGTCTATGATTGTCAGCCGAAATCCACCACTGCTAAGACTGGCGCTCTGGGAGGCCAACGGATGTGTATCAGAAAAAAAGAGAAACATCTCCCGTGGCTTAAAGAAGCAACTAAAGTCGACGCTTGTGGTCTAGTGGGATCTTGGCTTTTATTCTTCTTTATTTTTAGGATTTTTGCCCAGAGAAAATATAGATTATTGTGGATATAGATGTAATGTGTAGGAATGTATTAAAGAATGCTTATGATTGTAGAAAGATAACACAAGTAGTTGTAGATATTTATAAATGAATTTGAGAATTATTAATATAACTATCGAATAATAATAATAATAAATCATAGAAAAAAAAAAAAAATATATATATATATATATATATATATATATATATATATATATATATATATGGTGAATTGATATGGAATATTACCTTTAATTTGTACCTATATTTCTCACTATCTAACATGCTCTGCATCTCTCTCCATCTGTCCCTCTTTCTTTCTCTTCTCCTGACCTCGTCTCTCGTTCACTCTGTCTCTCTTCATGTTCCTCTCTCCCCCTCTCTCTTGCTCTCTATCTTTGTTTTCCTCTTCTCATAACTAGTATATCGCATCTCTCTCCACACATGTGTGTATATATATATATATATATATATATATATATATATATATATATATATATATATATGTATTATTTTAATAATAGTGTTTTTGTTTACTGGAATTTTATTCCTTTAAACACTAATACTATACTTGTGTGTGTGTATATATATATGTATATATATATATATATATATATATATATATATATATATATATATATATATATATGTGTGTGTGTGTGTGTGTGTGTGTGTGTGTGTGTGTGTGTTTAGGCAGCAATCTTTCTTTCATGTACATTTCTTTAAATACGAAAGACAAGGTGCTATTATTTAGTTTTTTATACAATATCTCATGCGATCTAATATTTTTTTTTTCTTTTCGGATGATAAATTGTATAAAAACTGTACGAATGTTCTTTTTATCCGATCGCATTCGGCTTTACATTTAGCCAAAAAGAAAATTCGAACAATTTTTATATAATTTATCATCTGAAAAGAAAAATGTTAGTAGATAGATGAGAAATTGCATAAAAAAATAAATAAAAGCACCTTGTCTGTCGTATTAAATGAAATGTACTTTCAGAACGTAGGCGATCATGGCTCAGTATCAGCTTCTCCAGACCCTCCTTCCTCACTATGTGTCCCAGAAACTTCAACTGCCTCTTTCCGATGATAAGTATAAGCTTTCTCCCTTTTTGCAACCTCTCTAAGACCTCATGCTTGCTCATATGCTTGGTCTATGATATCCTTAGCATCCTTCTGTAGAACCACATCTCTGTCGGCTCGGGTCTATTCTTCTTTGAGGAAATCGTCCAAAATCCGCTGCCGTAAGGAAGAACAGATGTCACGCAACAGTTCAATGTTCTTTTATTTGTTACCAAAGTAATCATGCTGTCTAGCAATGCTCTGGTCAGCTTTTGAAATGTGTCTTTGGCCGTCCCAATACGTCTACGGATCTCAGTATCGCATTTACCGTCCTCTGTCAAGACGTTTCCTAGATATTTAAACTTCTGTGTCTGATTCCCGGCCTGGAAATCGCATTTCGGGCTCTTCCTCTTACTGATGACCAGGAATTCTGTCTCCGTGTAGTTTATGCTTAGTCCTTTCTTCTCACCCTCCTTCGCTACCTTCTGTAGAGATTTTGTAATTTTTTTTCCGTGTCTGCTATCAGTACTGTGTCACCTGCGTACCTTATGTTAAGGTTGTGACCGCCAATGCTAAATCCCAGTAGGGTTTCCAATTCTCACAGAATTGCCTCCCTGAATAGCTTGAACATGTCGTGTGAAAAGACGCATCCTTGACTTAAGCTCCTTTCTATTTTCGTATATACACTGAACTCATTCCCTATGCGTATGCATGCTGTTTGCTGCCAGTATAAGTTCTGGAGAAGCTGATACTGAGCCATGATCGCCTACGTTCTGAAAGGACATGGCACATAAAAAGAAAGAACTAAAAAAAATAAGATTAGTTTGGGTCGTTTATTTAATAGATTGTTTTGGTCTGGGAAGTTAATTAAAGCTATTTTTTCGTCAGATATTTTGGATAGATTTGTCGTAGTCTCTTCTAACTGTTATTTTGGCGGGTTTGGTTTGTTAATTTGTTTAGGATTTTATTTCTTCATGATTATTTCTATGCATCTCAAATTATTTTACTACGTTACTTAAAAATCAAAAGCCGAAAAGAATAAATGAAAATATATAAAATATGAATAAATAAGTAAAAACAATTAAAATAAATTTTTCCAAATAAATAAACAAATTAACAAACCTCTCCCACAGAAATAAGCGTTAGAATTAATAAAAATAACAAATAAATAAGTAAAATCAAGTAAAAATGATAAATCCAAATCAAAAAAAAAAAAATAGCCTGAAAAAGTCTGTCGCGTTTGAGTGTAGACTTCAATTTACACTTTTATATTTTATATTTACATATACTCTATTCTCTGATATTGAGCACTTTATTCCATAAATATAGCATACCTTAAAACGAAATTTCTTCATGTATATGTGTGTGTTTGTTTGTAGTGTGTGTGTGACAAAATATAGTTTTAAGATATCCTATATTTATGGAATAAAGTGCTCAATATCAGGAATAGAACCTCTGTAAGTATAAAATATATAAGTGGATATTGAAGTGAACACCCAGAGGTGACAGACTGTTTCACGCTAAGCGTAAAACCCAGGCCTGACAACTGCGTTTAGTATGAAATAAACTGTCGCTTCTAGGTGTGTACTTCAATACCCCCCCCACACACACATATATATATATATATATATATATATATATATATATATATATATATATATATATATATATATATATATATATATATATCAGAATGTTACTTCAATTAAATTTAAAGATGAAAGTGAGCAAATGCAAAATTTATTTTTTATTGTAATTTCAAATTAAAGTAATGCATTTTGACTAGCATAATTTGGATGTTCAAATACTTCTTTTCTGGGAGTCGTGTTCCCTCACGTTTCTTATTTTATCCTAGCTATCCACGATTTCCTGTCGTTTATAGCTCTCAATAAATTTTAGGATTTTGTTAAATCTTTTATATCTTTGCTCTTCCATCCATATACACAAGTTCGCTAGGTAGCTGCTTTCTTCTCTACTTCTTTCCTTCAATTCATCATGTGAATATCAAGTCTTCTTTTCTCATTATAAGCCCAAGAAATGTCACTTGTTTCTTCTTGATCGTCAGTATAAGTGTGTTTTATTTCTATTTTCTCTCATACTTGCTCACATATTCGGTTTAATTTATTCAATATGCCTTCATTTTGTGAAATTAATTTCTTTTTTTCGAAGAAATTAAAATAAAATAATTATTATATTTTTGTTATGTATAATCATTTCTTCATGTTTATTATAAAAAGCGTAATGGCGGCAAAACTTTTTGCATCTATTAATTTAATTACCATTAATAAAATGACAGAATATTCCAACCATAGAGATTACGTTTTACAATGAATCACCAACATAGTGTATTCACCGATCAAGCATTTGCCAAACTTCTGATATATTTCTTTATAAAATAAATTTCCCATGTAGCGTAGTTAATTTTATAAATAATTGATGTGTCATGAATAATCAAACTTATTTATTAATGTTATCACAATGTGACATGCATATTTATTATTCTCATACAGATAATAAATATTTGCTTACATACACGGACTGATATGAGATTGTTCATTAAAACAAATACGAAATTTGCTTTTAAACATGTCGTAGAAACACCCATAGATCGAAGACACCTCGTCCAATTTTAATGAAATTTGGAAATGAACTCAGCAGCGGTTAAGTACTATATGCTTCTCCCGGAAGAATATACCTCGCGAACGATCATGCATAGAATATTAGAGATTTCATATATATATATATATATATATATATATATATATATATATATACAAGTATATGATTGGTGACACCGAAGGTGTTGAAACAAAATGGCTATTTTTGTAGTGATTTTATAACATATTTATGTTATAATTTTTTTTTCTTTAAAAATAAATAATTATATATATATATATATATATATATATATATGTGCATATATATTTATATATATATATATGTATGTGTGTATATATATATATATATATATATATATATATATATATATATATATATATATATATAGTTTATGAAAATTTAGGGAATCCGTATGGGTAGACCCGAGAAGGATGATATCTGGAGAGCTCAATGTAAAATTCAGAGCAGATATGTTTGAATAAAAACAGACGACGTTAAGGTTCCATGTAATAAATTATTTCACCATAACCCCTTTAACAGGGGTCTGGATCATCAGACTGTAATTCCAAAAATTGAAATGAAAAGGGGTTATGGTGAAATAATTTATTACATGGAACCTTAACGTGGTCTGTTTTTATTCAATATATATATATATATATATATATATATATATATATATATATATAGTGTGTGGTTAGAAAACATATTCGTGCAGCAATATTTTATGTAATATAGATTCAATAAAATTTGAAAATCCATACAATATCATATGCATAATCATGATGTACCAATATTTCAATAAAATTTGTTATACTAATGAAATTATATGAAATAAAAAAAAAATAGAGGTGTAAAAATATTGGTTCGTCATAATGACTATTTAATACTTTGAAGTGTATCACTTACTCACTACTATCAGTCAATTTCTCTAGCTTTTAATTATTTATTTACAAGTTTCTGTTAGTATTTCTTCTTTGTATATTCTCTTTTGGTCGAGGAGGTCTTGTATTAGTTTGGTGCAAAAATATTGTCGGTTTTTGACGTTAAAAATACGTCAAAATCCGACATTATTTTTGCACCAACCTAATATTAACCTGAATTTTTAATAAATGCCACGAATTCTCTGTTGGATTGAAGTCTGGAGACTGTGATGGCCATTCGAGTGTATTAAAATTGTTTTCAATAGATTTTTTCGTAAATTTAGCCGTATTTTTAGGGTCATTAACTTGTTGCAAAACCCATTCGTTTAAGAGTTCAAGCTTTACTAAGCTTTTAACTAAACAAATTAGAATCCGAGACATCTTAATATAATTTTGAATTCATTCTACAATCTGTTATCTCTAAATTAGCCATAACATTATCAGAAAAACATCTCCAAGCCAGGATATTGCCAACAACATATTACACCGTTAGGATTGTGTTCTTTGGTGCAAAGTATCCACATCTTCTCTCCAAACTCTTTGAATTCCGCCCAAATATTTCCATTCTTGCATCATCTGTCAATACAACACATTCCCAATATGATTCACGTTTTTTCTTATGCTCACGAACAAATTTTAACCGGACATCCCGATTTTTCTTCAATAATAGGGGAGTTTGTTCTTGAAGGACGTGATCTTAGTTGATTTCTATGACGTTCATTGCCTATTTATCACTTCGTAACACTAATACCGAGTGCTTTTAATTCTTCCCGTATTTCTCTCTGGGTAGTCATTGAATTTTCTTGAATTTTGCGCTGCATTCTTCTCATTGATCTGGGAGAAATTTTGAGTGGTGCACCAGATCTCGATTTCTTCGCAACAGTTTTCATCTTTTATATCTAGCAATATTGGAACTAATAGGAAAAAATGGATATTCTGGATATCTGTTATTTTCCCATATATTTTGCCTTTCTTCTAATCTTTGATGATAAATACATTTTTGCGATAGTTATTAGCCTTTCCACATGATGACAATTATTTCATATGATTTGTGTGTGGAGATAACATTGTATAAATAATAAATTGGGGAATATTCTAAATTGTTCTGATAATAAGATAACAGGAAGAAACTATCAAAATTGTATTATAAAAGCCATTTAAGCCTTTCGATATTAAATACATATTTGTAGGAATACATTTTTCAACTCTAAGTTTTATAAATAACACATAACTTTACTGATAACAAAATTGCTAATTATTTTTTGCACATTTCAGAATTATGCAGAGGTATAGAAATATTGTATTTCAAGTTTTTTCAGAGGTTATAACTATGTTAATTAAAAATTTCGTGGTGTACGATTATTTATTTATCCCATGCTGTGCGTTTGTATATATATATATATATATATATATATATATATATATATATATATATATGTGTGTGTGTGTGTGTGTGTGTGTCCGCGCGTGCGCATGTGTGAATAAAAGTGAAAATTGATGTAAAAACTCAGAGGCGACAGGCTGTTTCATGCTAGACGCAAGCGTCAGGGGGCCTGAGGATTGTGTCCAACATCTAACAGCATGTCGCCTCAGAGTGTTGACATTAATGTTCACTTTTATATTTATATTTACATACGCTCTGTTTGATATTGGGTACTTTACCCCATAATTATAGCACGTCTTAAAACTATATTTCTTAATATATATATATATATATATATATATATATATATATATATATATATATATATATATATATATATGTGTGTGTGTGTAGCGAGATACAGATATAGATAGATAAATAGATAGATAGATAGATAGATAGAGAGGGCGTAATATTTATTTAAGTTACACGTTTAGATGACTATAAACGTATCAAAAGCTAACATAATCTTACGTTCCATTCCTCAAATGATTGCATACACATCGGCTCTATTACTATGACAATTTCCTGTCTGAGACATCAAACGATATGCCATGATGGATATTTGGCTGTAATCATCTCGTTGACAATACCTACTCTTAATATCCAGATAAACCGGCATAACAAATGATGGTTCCGCGTGGAGATATAGCGATCGACGTTGAGGCACCCAATTTACACGTTATCTGATGTTAGTTACAAGCACAGAATCATGTTTTACCCCAAGGCACAAGAATTAAATATACGCATATCGAGAGGTAAGTAATATATTTTAGAAATCTTACGATAAGGTCAAATAGTCATTGCATGAAAAATAATCCTTCCAAATCTGGAAAGTTCCTGCCATGTAATCCTGGTTAATGAAGCCGATGGACAAAATCCCACAGTGTCCGACATCACAGCTGGTATTAAAATAAAATTAATTTTATCAAAGTAATTGGCTATATATCTATGGACAGATGTCCATCTATGCAAGGCTGATTCCCTTAAAGCTCTTATGACATAATTAAATATGTTCAATCGAAATTCAACCAGACTCAATCTCACTCATCTATTCCCAGTACATTGGCCGCAATATATGAATAATGTTAGCACCTAATTATAACTATATAATATATGCAAATGAATTGATTTAGGTGCTATGTAATAATCAACAGTCGCCATAGTAGAACAAATAGAAAAACTAAACCAAATAGATTCAGTGATATTCCAATTCTTTATGTAGAGATGGGAATTGAATTACTTATATAAAATATGAAGTTTATTACTAATAATGCAAGTTCAAAACAATACATACGCACACACACACACACATGCATAAACCCACATATATAAATGAACATATATATGTGTGCCCGCGCGCGCGTGTGTGTGTGTGTCAAAAACTGTTATACACTTTTGTCCAAAAGGTGAAATCTAATGAAAATAAAGAAAATATATACCTACACTGATGTTAGAAGGAAAATTAAAAAGTTAAATCTATCATGTAATACTGAATACTGGAATACTGGAAGATTAAGCTAAATACTAGCTGATCAATAGTTTTAGACTTTATTTAAACGAATTTTAATTGCTAAACACGTAACGAAATTTAGTCATTTGCGTTGAAGCATTAGCTCTGCGAACATCTCCCACTGTCATGCACTGTGTTAACTCTGTAACATGACAAAAGTTTTAAAAGTCGGCGGAATTGTCGAGTAGCAAAAACAAGATAACTCTCAAGGTACAGTATTTACATTATGCGGACTATTGTCCTCATCTTTGTCGCCATATTTATTGAGGACACATGTCACAGTGGATAAAGGCGTTAGTTAGATCCAGTGACAGACCCAAAAAGTGTGAGTTCAATACCCGGTTAAGGCAGTGGAGAACTTTCAGAGGGAAATTAGCAGGAGATAACTAATAACTGACATCCATCAAACATGGCACGTGGAACTAGAACAGTCTACCCCAGTGATCGAAATAAAGGGTTCAGTTCGAAATTCCAACCACCTGAAGAAGGCCGGAGCGTACAACGGCTGAAACGTTGTGATAAATATGGCGACAAAGATGAGGACAATAGTCTGTATAATGTAAATACTGTTCATAATACCTCATCTCAGAAATATAGGCAGACTCTGAACTCTCAAGGTGCCATCGCTGGTGAGATTGGACGTAGTAAATCAACTGTTACCAAATTCTTAAAAGAACATTAGGGATACGGAAGGAGAATTTAAAGTGGTTTGACCAAAAATATTTAGGCGCTGTTCAGCATGGTGTCTCGGTGGATTCTCTGGCAAGACACCAGCCAAACATCGAACCAAATAAAGGCCCATACGGAAGCGAAATGCAGTTCAAAGAGAGTAAGACATCTTCATGTCCACGCCACCATCATGTTATATCCTTCCAAGGAACATTGGATCATCAGGTTATAAAAGAACGTCAAACAAATACTGATTGCATTGACATATTGGAAAGAGCATCCCTACTGAGTGACGACTCGCTCTTGCGTAGAAATGACTATATTTTTTTTCAAAAGGACAACACAACAATCCATAATACCCGCAAGAAAAAATACGTATTCATGGCAAATAAGGTAGATACTTTTGGACCATCCAGGGTTTTCTCACAACCTGAACCCCTTTGAAAATGTCTGGTTGAAAAGTAAAATTTATAGAAAATTAAATCATTTTCAAATAGTGTATGATCTTCGTAAGACCTTCTTCACCACTTGCAATAACATTCCAGCCAGCCTTTTCGCGCGCTTATGGCGACGATGACAAAGTAAATTTCCGACGTTATACACAATGATAGTCGTGCAGTACACTAATGAGACAATTTGCTGGACATTTCTGACTCTGCTTAGAACTTCTCTTAGGTATGGTCTTCAATTTTTGAAAAGCTAGTATTTAGCTTAATTTTACAAAATTCACATTAAATGCTACAAACATAATTTTTCTTTTCTTTTTTCTTTTCATTTTTGAAGTTCTGTTGAAATAACCTAACTTTACTATTTGTGGCAGCACTGATGAAACAGAATCTATGGATATAGGTCTATTATTATACAATAATCCTTCAATCTTGGCAGGGTGTAGTCATTCGTCTTCATAACACTCTCACAAGTCTAATGTAGAGACAGTGAAAAATGAATTCTTGATAACGGGACTCAGCTTCGTGATATTCGTAGATTAATTATGTTGCATGCCAGATATACACATCTCAGATATACACATCTCAGATATACACATCTCAGATTTGATGTGCTCAAGACGTTTGAACAGGATAGACAAGCTATTTACCGAAAGTATCCAGGATGTCACTAAATTCAATTAAGGGTGACTCATGATGAATGATACGCAGCATTGTCCTGCTAGAATATTCATTAAATTTAGGTTCTTACAATACAATAGTAAATGGAAAGACTTGCGGCTTGAATAATATTTTCTTATCTTCTTTATTGTGAAATGTATCCTGCTTCGAATTTCAGAGTTTAAATCATGTTTTTATGCTTCCCACTCCGTGGATTGAAATCATTAGAACACACACACATATATATATATGTATATATATATATATATAAATATATATATATATATATATATATATATATATATATATATATATATATATATAGAGAGAGAGAGAGAGAGAGAGGCATTCTAGAAAGTCTCAACAATTTGTAGAACAAATCGATTTTCAAACAGATTATTCTAGATGAAAATGCCTTGTTTATCAAACAAAATTTCGCTTCTCGAATAACATTGCCCAACCGAACCGAAACGAGTTAACCCGAATAGAATTATTTCTGTGCCCGCCATATTGTGTACATTTGTGTGTTGTGTTGTGCTTTTCTTTTCCAATTTCATTGTACTGTGCTTTTTTTTTTTCGCTTCATTAGTTCTCAGTCATGGCTCGAAAGAAAGCTAGCAGTGATACTGGTAAAGGAAAAAGAAAAGAGTAAAATTTTTGATCATATTGTCTCCTCTTACTCAGTTTCATATAAAAATCAACGATCTATATTATTCTCTTAAATAAAGAGACAATCATGTGTTTCCTTTCCCTTTCCAAACAATAACATTTCTTTCATTGCCCTTCCACATTACCTTCCACTTACGCCATCAACTGTCCTACATGCAAGTACAGTAAAATTAAAGTGTTCGTCTATATTTTATCAGTTCAGTATTGTTTTTTTTTGGGGGGGGGATTTAATAATTTTCATTAGTTATGTGTATAAACTTGTGCCCAAATTATTGTTGTTAAAATTTAAATAAGCAATCATCTTGGGATCAGGAACGGATTAATAAATTTTATATAGATTCCTATTGAAAAAATAGTTTCGGTTTACAAATATATCGGGTAATGAACGGGCTTCGGGAAAGAATTAAATTCGTGAACCGAGGTTCCACTGTGTATTAATTCTAGTGTATTTATATGGGTTTTTGTTGATGATATATATACATAAGTGTATGTGTGTGTGCGTGTCAAGTAGACATTATATTTTTTGTTTATTCGCATACCGATTTTGGAATCTTTTTTTACGTACATAATATTCGTTTTAGATGAACATACGTTAATTTCCTTACTAATAGGTTTACTAAATATATATAATATACTTTGCGTCTGTTTGTAGTTGTTAATATTATTAGTAGTGGGCCGTCGAAGTAATTTCTACGCAAAGATTTATGCTCTTTTTAATTAGGCTGGCATTTTTTAAATCAAAGTTATGGCAAAATTTGTTCCTCTGTATTACGATACAGATTGAAAGGCGGACTAAATGTAAATCCTTTTTATGTTGGTAGATATAGGCTTTTAGACTTCCTCTGACATAAATGCTTTTACATTGTAAGAAATTTATTTGATAAGTGATGGCACCTTATTTGGCGTTGCTTTTATTTTTTCTAATCATATCTTCGATTGTCTTGACGTGATAGTAAAGATCCTAGTATTAGTAATAACTATTTCATTTACAAGTTTTGTAAAAAGACTGTTAGAAGGTAGGATTATGGATTTTTTCTTTTACTGATCATAAAAGTGCTAGTGATGTCATCTTTTTGGATTTGTGGATTAAATAATTAATACATATAGAAAATCTATATAAACATTCTAATATATAAAGATTGTATAGAAATATACGACGAAGTAAAGAATATTTTCGAGTGACGCATTTTGTCCTTTATGACTTGACCGTGATAAAGCGATAAGTTTGTAATTATCTGAACCTCTTTTCCTTGTTTTGATTTTTTGGCCGCATCACTGTAAACATCACATCTGCTCGCTGATGTAACAACGGACAAAGTAACGAAAGAACAGAAGACTAAGTTGAGATAACAAAGAAGAGGTTTATTAAATACTCATACATAGAATAGGAATATGCATATAAAATACTACTCAAATCCTACTCTAATGTGGCTACTTGCCTCATTTATAAGTAGGAATAGTCCATTGTCACAGTAGTAGGGAAAATAGGAAGTACGTGGAGACCAATTCTGAAACAATATATATATATATATATATATATATATATATATATATATATATATATATATATATGTATATATATATATATATATATATATATATATATATATATATATATATATATATATCGAGAGAGAGAGAAAGAGAGAGAGGGAGGGAGAGAAGGAGAGAGAGGGTTAACAAAAGAGAAATATTGATATGTTTTTATGCCTGCAATGGGCTTACATTCTCTTACACAGATCTGCTAACGTTGGGTATCATTTGCAAAACGGGTTACATAAATGCTGCATAAAGTGAATGAATTATCTCTGTGTGTAAAGCCTTTGATGATTCTGTGGCCACCCTACTTAAACAGACGCGAACAAATTCATTACACGTAAGATCACATTTCGTAGAAACATTTTCAGGGAAATCAACGTACAAAGACTTACGAACAACTCTAGAAATTCTTTCCTCCAGGATGAATGATTTAGCTTCTCACATATTTTCCATCAAATCGGTCTTCTTCAGTGTGTTCTTGATGCAATAATTATACCTCAATTTTGGCTTTGTGCGCTGGTCATTATAGTTCAACCATTTCATCGTATATAAATTGCTGATGCATCCTATCATCCTACATTCTCACCAAACGTTCACTCCATCGCAAGCGGGTGCACATATACCAAAATTTTTTGCACGTGGATTTGCCTCTTTACTCCGTACTGTAAGAGAGAAACTGTATGAGTCTGATTAACATCTTAAGGATCTATGCTCGCTTAATACCACATCCATTTTTTTTTTTGGAGATGTAAAATCGAATGACGCAACTGTAGACAATATGAAATCTGTCCATAGTTTACTTAAATTTTATGTACTTTCCTACTTAAGAAATCAAGATTCATATTAGAAGTCTAAAATCAAATCGAAATATTGTCTTCAGTCTTGGAACGAATATATTTATTTAGACTAACACATTAACTTGTATTTTAACGATTAAATAGTATCATAAATTTTTCTTTCAGTATATTAAAATTCATATTTGTTTATGCAGCTAAAATATTGACATCACACGCGAATTAATCTTTCTCATCATTAACACTGTTTAAAATAATTCCATTTTCTTAATGAATCACTACTTTATTTCCAATCAAGAATAGTAATCGCAAACACATTTTTTTTAATTTAATTCCAAAAACAATAACAGAATAATTCTCTGTAAATAAAGAAAAATATTCGCCATTTTCTATTTTAATCTCCAAGAATTGGCATAATGCTGACCGTTTTGTAATTTGATTTGATTTTCCAAATATCCTTCTTAGAAAATTAAAAAAAAAATAGCTCATCCAGTATTAAAAAAATCAAATACGTACGAATATTACAAGAAAACAATAGGTAAACTTAATTACTTGGTTATTTTAATGTTTGTTTTCATAATGAAAACCACGAAGCATAAGTTGGTTTGATAATCAAAAATTGAATAGAACGTCACTGTTTCGCCCAAGAATTTTCATTGTCGACTTTTTTTGTACAGCATTCAAGATTCGCCACTGAAGACAAATAAAAGAAGCAACGATTTGTTCGCAAAACAATGTTTCTTTATTTCTTTTGCACGATTTTTGAGCTTTTGTTCTTTGGCTTTTATACATTCCAATCTTTTGCTCCTCAATTCCAAAGACCTCCATATTTCTTCATATGTTTTATTCTCTCTTTGGAATCTCACCATTTTTTCTGTTTTTTTCCCATTTTTCTTTTTTATTCCTTCTAATTTTTTTTTTCTTTCATTCGTATTTTTTTTATTTTCATTCATTGTTTGATTTTTATTTACTGTTATGGATATTTTTCATTTGCAATTTCCTTTTTTTAGAATTCTTACTTTCATTTTTTTCTAATATTTGTTTTCCTTGGGTACTTCACTAACGTTGTAGAAATGGAACATTATAAATCTTATTTCCTCTATTTTAAAACAATATTTCCATTCGAACACTTATATACGAGCGATGCCCAAAAATCAAGATACAAAATATACTAACCAACATATTTACGACTCTACAAATAAAACATTGCACATATGTTACCAAAAATGCGACTTTTTCCTGTCCATGTATTTGTAAGGAGATAGATACATTTATTCCATCGCATTAGTCGGAGAGAATATACTCCTAGAAGAACGAGGTATTAAATAACTGGTCTATTTTATCAATAGAGTCTAGATGAGCTTCTCGTGAAATATTGTTTAATGGTCTAATTTTATGATTTTTTTACTCAATTCAATGTTGGATGGAGTAAATTATTCGAGTTATACACCGTGAGGCAATTTTTCTTTCAGGTTGACCTTTCGTGGAATGACGCTTTCATGCAAATAATGATGCTCTTTTTCGACGTGGATTTTATCTTGGTTTATCTAGTGGTTCATACTATCTCCCTACAGGGCATTACCAAGAGTTATAAAGCTTATCATTAGTATAACTTGTACATACCACAACAAGTTTTTGTCAGTTTATTTGCTAATGGAATCACCATTTGTCACTCGGATTATATAATGCATCCATCAAAAATCCGCATCAACTTATTTGGATCGAAAATTCTGCTTCTGATCTTGTCCTTCCCTTAATTTATTTGGCACTCAAACATTTATTTTGACATTGAACTGCAATAATCTTAAAATTTACTCCTTTCGCAATTCAGTTTGTTTTCTATATGAGAAGTAATCGTTGTTGAAAGGTCTCATTTTGTTTGTTAGAAAATCAATGCTTTAGATGGAACCTAATTCATCAAAAGATTTATTTACACACACCAAAACACCCGCACATGAACACAGAGACAGACACACACACACACACACACACAATATATATATATATATATATATATATATATATATATATATATATATATATATATATATATATATATATATAATATTAGTGGTAAATATACACATATATATGCAAAATACACAGGTGCATATACACATATGTATATATTTTGAATAAAAAATTCCGAGAGGATAGAATCCAGGTAGAACTGAATGTACAGGACAGAGTAAGGATATAATAAAAATGCTTAAACACTAATATTCCATGGTCATAATTTATTCCATTGGAATCGTAATTACAATCCAATTCATCAGACATACAAATTCAAAAAGAAAACGGAAAAGAACAACTCCGGAAATAAAAATAGAATTTAGAGAGAGAGTTAGTATGAGAGTGTGGGACGAATTTTAGTGCTAAAGAGAGGGGTAACATACGAGAGAATTTGGGAGACTAAAACTTAACAGAGAGGGTTTTTTAAAAACTAGAGGTGAATTGGAAGGGGGAAATATGAATGTTGTCGGATGTCTAATATATTAAGGATAGATTTCGTGGTGACATACACACACCATAGACGATCTAATGTTAAAGATCAGAATAAGAAGGAAGGAGAGAAAGGGAAAGAAGTAGTGGGGGAGAAAGACGAGGCGATGAAATTAAAATTGGAGGACACATACTGAAAGGGACGCTGTGTAATTGAGAAAATTTGACAAAAATAATATATAATTTATATATATATATATATATATATATATATATATATATATATATGTATATATATATATATACATACATACACACACACATATATATATATATATATACACATAAATATATATATATATATATATATATATATATATATATATATATATATATATATGAGTATATATGTATATGTTTCATTAAAGACGACAAGAAAGGCACTGCGATTAAGCTTTTATATAATTTTTTCTTGAGTTTGACCAAGTGTTTATTTTCTGGACACAGAGGATGTAGAAACTATCCAAATATTCTTTCGACTATAATGTTAGCCATTAACAAGGAAGATTTTGTTTTTACTTTTTAACTGCGTGTATGGGCTGTGTATATGTTTCTAGAATTTGAATTTTCGAAAATACTTAGCACATTTTGGACATGTTCGTAGTTAATATTATTGAGTGTTGGCTTTTCCTTTTTTTATTATTTTCAATCATTTCTTGCATGCGGATGAGGTTATTAAGTTTTTATTTTGTACTTGTATGTTTCAGATGGAGTCTTGTATGTTTGTGTGTTGTTTTAGATTGTTTAGTGATATTTAAACTGGTTTGTAGGTTCATGACAGGTCTGTAAATATAAAATATATGTTGGCTACTTAGACTATATTTTTTATTATAGCGAAAAATATAAAAGTGATAGATACACTCAAAACTGCATTTGAAAATAACCCAAAAAACATTGGCCTTAAATTTACCTATGAAGTTCGTCAAAAATAAACACACATTCTTAGATGTTCTCGTAGAATACAGTAACAGCTCTTTTACCCCCTTATTGTATAATGAAGAAACTAGCAAAAACTTTTGCCGAATTAACTTTAAGATTAGAAAGCCCACTCAGATGAAAAATATCAGTGACAAATATCTTCCTAAAAAGAGCACACCAGAATTCATCATCTCGTCTACTTTTCCTTAAAGAAATCAAAAATGCGACACAGATACTAGTTAACAATGGCTTCCTTAGACACCTTATCGACTACCAAATTAAACTGTTCGTTTCCAAAGTAAATAGTAAAGATAGCGAAAAAAGCAAATAATTTCGCCAAAAGCCAAATGCATGTTAAATACAAACAAGATAAATCTTCACTTCGAAACATCATAAATGAATGCGCTACCCATTTGTTAGGAACAAAAAATCAAATCAGTTATTTGCTACAAAAAATTTAAAATAGTTAACATTATCCTAAAAACAAGAACACACCAGCAAAATCAAAATTACAAGGAGCGAACATTATTTATAAGTTCAAATGTCCCTTAGACCTTCTAACCGTGATTTTCTGTTTTGCGAAACCGACGCCTAAAAGGACGTTTCACCGATCAGAGGCAACACGGAATCTTATATCAAGTGCCTTGAGAGGGTAGTGCTGTCCTAGGTCAAGAGGGAGGCTGCTAGAAAGCTAGAAGTTTTGGCATCTGCAATCTGCACCATGACACAGATACATGAGAACCCATCACCCCTTACATCTGGTCAGCTAACTCCGAGAACTGCAATCCCCTTTATTATTATTTGTGCTGTACAGTTGACCGAGGGGAAAACAAAACGCCTTGTCGCATGAAAGATAAATTGAAGGCAAGGATTATGCGACCATTCATCGATTTAAACATGAAGAGCGCCAGAAGAGCTGCAGAAGATCGCGAAGTCTTCTAGAAGCCGTGGTGAAGCCAATGGCGATTTTATTGAATAAATATACACATT
>OZ010578.1:18233326-18235826 GCA_963932145.1 Acanthosepion lycidas | reverse complement strand
ATAAAGAATGAAATGTATACGGATAGATAGATAGATAGATAGATAGATAGATAGATAGATAGATAGATAGATAGATAGATTGATAGAAAAATAATAGGATATAGAGATTCATACGAAGGGTGAGATAGATACATAAATACAGGCATTCATACAAATTTGATAGTAGATAGATAGACTGAAATAGATAGAATAATTAGATTGCTAGAGAGGTAGCTAGATAGATCGATACGAAGAGTGAGACAGACAGACAGGCAGACAGACAAATAGATAGATAGATAGATAGATAGATAGATAGATAGATAGAAATTATAAGAATATACATATCAGATATAAGATAGTTACATAAATACATCGATAGCTATAAATAAACAATTACACAAACACACACACGCACACACACGCATATATATATATATATATATATATATATATATAGATAGATAGATAGATAGATAGATAGATATGACAGTCTGTGATAGATAGAATCACACTGAGATAGCTAGCGAGCTAAAAAGAAAGAGAGATAGATATCGAATTTTCGGAATATAAGATGCACTGCTGTATTAGACACACACTTACTGTGTACTGAAATTTTGTAAAGACTGCCAAATTCATGTTTGAAATATACATTTTTTCAATACTTTAAATACATTCTTCTTAACATCGGAATAAGAAAATAACTGAAGTCACAGAAAACCTCTGTTTTATTTAGTTTCCTACAAAAGCTAAAAAAATTGCATTGCTTGGAAAGGAATCTGCTATTTTATCATTTTTATCAAATATTAAGATCAACAGAATGATATCTTTGGTTGCATAAGTTTCGATACATACACCACATTATTTAAATGACTTAATCCCTTCGTCATTCAGTTATGCGTCTTGCGTGATAAACGCTTAGCCGAGCATGT
This sequence comes from Acanthosepion lycidas, assembly GCA_963932145.1. NCBI lineage: Eukaryota > Metazoa > Mollusca > Cephalopoda > Sepiida > Sepiidae > Acanthosepion > Acanthosepion lycidas. Next base: position 18,234,918 of record OZ010578.1, on the reverse strand, counting down.
ATTTTTTTTATACACGACATCTGTATGTAGGAGGCACGGTGGAGTAATAGATATCGGCTTGGGTTGAGGAATCGGAGAGCCGAGTTCGAATTCCAGTCGAATCCATTGCATTCACTTACATGCTAATAACTTTGGGAAAGGTATGAATCCTCTTTTTCTCCCTCCAGATATGGGTAAAATAGCAGGATAGACTGGGTTCTATAGCCTTGGATGGCAACTATTCTAGGAGAAGGACAACTCTGAATTCAAAACCTGCGGATGGTCGTTTGGGAACCTTGTGGCATTCGGTGCACCAGATCTCTGTATTCGTCCCTCCAAAAAGTGTGGATGGTCCTGCACGAGGCCTTCACCACTATAATCAAATCTCATGTGCCGGTGTCGGTTTCCTGGAAACTGATCTGCTTGCCTCTCATACGTCGAATCTCGACGGGAGAGTCGATCATATATATATATATATATATATATATATATATATAAAATACGTGTTTGTGAAGAAACGGACATAAATAGATATATAGAGTTTTTCTGTTCTGTCTTAATCAGCAAGAGTCAAACGGCAACTTCTTTAATAAATCCACCCTTGAAATATAATCATTCTTCAACAATCACTATAAGAGAAAACAAGTTTTTTTTTTCATAAAAAATTCTGCTCCATTGTCAATAGTGTTATGTGTTTTTTCCATCGGTCAGTGACCTCAAAAAAATAAAAGACAATATTCTGTGTGCCGATATTCAAATTAAACGGATTTATAGGCTTAGCAAATGATAAACATATTGGATTTCTTCAGAGATATATTAAATGAAATATATTCGGATGAATGAACAATACGCCACCATGATACGGTACATAATTTAGAAATAAAGATCCTCGTGGATAGTGCTTGATTTTGATGCAGATAATTCTATTTAATAAGTTACATATAATGAGGAATGAAATTTGAGAAAACTTAAAACTAACAAGATACATTGATGGACAAAGTTGTAGATCTAAGATCAATAGATATGCTTGTCAAGAAGTAATAGAGTCAAAGACTAAGTACCCAAAATTGTTAAGAATGTGGAGAATTATAATTACGTACATACAGAAATAACATGACGAAAAAGTCATAAAATATATTTTCTTGTAAATTTATACAATTATGTGTACCTACTTATGTGGGCTGGGTGTTGAACTCTTCTCAAATGCAAGAATATCTTAAGTTAACACGAAATGAATGCAAACTCTTCACACACCTAATGATATTGAAGGTTTTAAGGGGATAGAAACATTTCTCCATTCATTTTGTCCCCAGGTTAAGGTCTTAGCTATGGTTAATTGGTGAACCTCCAAACAATATCAAAATATTATGAAAGTATAAAAATATATTTTATTGTAAATTACCAACAGCCCAATTTTGTATATAAATTACAAAAAATAGGTATTTATAGTCCAAATACCAAGATTATTCTTCTCTGTAATTGAAGTCATGCAGTATCTTCAAAATATATTTAATCGTGTTCAAAATAGTTAAATTTCAGCCTTAAATAACCCATACAGATTGATATAACGCGAACCAGAATCAATTAACCAATAATACTTAAATTAATACCAT
>OZ010578.1:18225826-18230826 GCA_963932145.1 Acanthosepion lycidas | reverse complement strand
TAGTGTATAGAAAGATCTTTAATTTCTTGATATAAATCTATCCCACAATGAAACAGGAACGCAAAAAGCATAAAGCAAAAAAAAAACCTAAATTGGCTGGTCAACTTTAACGCTTCAAAAACAAAACTGCTCTCTATTAATCACCACAGAGATCCTTCCTTGCCCTCCATTAGAATGTCTGACGCTCAACTTCTCGAGAGCAACACTCTGCGGTTTCTCGTTCTCACGTTGACTGCTAACCTGAGATGGAACAAATACATTGAGTCAATTGACTCGTGCATCACAAGGAAAGTTGGCTCCTTGTGCTGCACCAGGAAATTTTTCTCCCCGGAATCGATCCTCCAGATCTACAAATCAACAATTCGCCATTGCATGAAGTACTGGTGCCATATATGGTCTGGAGCCCCTTCTGTTTGCCTCGAGGTTCTTGATAGGCTCCAGAGGCGGATATGTAATATAATTGGCGCTTCTCTAGCATCTCGTCTACAGTCACTTTCACACAGACCCGCTGTTGCCTCTCTCTGTCTGTTCTACAAATACTTTCATGATAATTGCCCCGAGGAGCTGCATTCGCTGGTTCCCAGACTTCATGAGTTCAAGCGCCCTACGAGGCTGGCATCCCGCTTTCACCCCTTCACTGTCGAAACTCCTAAATGTAGCCATCTCGTCTACTCTAATAGCTCCATGTCTCGCGTCTCTCGCCTATGGAACTCCCTTACCTATTCCAGTTTCCCTGAGAGCTATAATCTCCAGCTATTCAAGTGTAATATCAATCGACATCTCCAGTTGCCTTGATCTATCCACTACCCTTCTACTCATACTCTCTTCTATCACTCCTATCTGATCTCGCTCTATATTTTCTGTAACCCCTTGCGTCCTATTGGCTTCCCGCCTTGCTAGGGGTGTAATGCTTAAAAAAAAAAACTAAATGAAATTGACAAGAATGTACACCCAAACCCATATTACAAATATTAAAGTTTATGATTTCAGAATTCGTATTTCCTCGTACGCATTTTTAGACACATCAACGAAAGAATGGCTACAGTTTGATAACATCCTAAAGGACGAAACGCCACACACGAAAAATTGTTACTACTTTGTTATTGATGTTCCTAACACACATACACACCCAGACACACACTCTCACACACACGTGTGTGTGTGTGCGTGTTTATGTGTGTATATGTTTGCTTGTCCCTGCGTTAGTATGTGTGCATTTTTATTTCTATACGTGTGATACGTGCGAATTTCTATTAATTTCTGGGACCTGGTTTTCCCTCCTGTGTACACATGGTCATTCAACTTAGATGTATGGACGTGGTTGGGATGTATGTCGTTTGTCTACATTGAAAACATTTTACTGGTTCATGTTTTTCAAGTTTTTCTTCTACTTCTTGAGGATCGTGTTTGCCTTAAACCCATTTTAATGAGATGTTTTTCTTGGAGTATTTTTTATGGTTTTTAATTTAACTCCATTCCCTCAAACCTCTGCTTTCGTCTTTTAACTGATTTTTTACGCTACTTTCTATTCTCTCATGTTTCTTTCTATCTTAATTTTTCCCTCCTTTTTTGTAATTATCTTTGCTTAATCTTTTCTTCCTTCTTTTTCATTTCTCATTTAGTGATCATTATTTATATAACATATTTCTTTCTTTCTTTGCAACTTTCTTTCTTTCCAATCTTTTCTCTCTACATTATTTACTCAATTTTATCATTCTAACTCCTCTTTTAGTTTCGTTCGTTTTCCTTTCTTTGTTTTTTTCTTTAGTTTCCTATGTTGATTTTTTTATTGACTTGTCTTTTTTCCTTACATTTTTCTCTTTCCCTCTGCTTCGTGTTTTCTTCCATTTTCTTTCCTCTTGCCTTGTTTTTTATTTCACTCATTCTTTTTCCCTTGCTTTCTGCTTCGTGTTTTCTTCCATTTTCTTAATTCTTGCCTTGTTTTTAATTTCACTCATTCTTTTTCCCTTGCTTTCTGCTTCGTGTTTTCTTCCATTTTCTTTCCTCTTGCCTTGTTCTTTCTTTCATCCATTTTCTTTCATTCTTTTTTCCTGTTTTCTTTAAATTTCTTTTGATCCGTTCTTTAATTTCCTTTGAAAGATTCCTGTTTTACCTTTTTTCTTCATTTGATTTGTCATTTTTATCATTTAGTTTGATATTTATTTTAACAAATTTTATTTTTTTCCTTTATTTTATTGTTCTGTTTAATATTTGTCTTCCTTTATTTCAACACTGTTCATTTGCAAATCTGTTTTTCACAGAATCTTTAAGCACCACGGGTTTTATATTAGCATTGTTATTTCTCGCGCCTCATTCATAATTGCTGCTTTCTTCCTGTATTCATTTTAATCCTTCTGTCTGCAATACATTTTCTCTTTTACATTTTTTCTGTTATATTTGTCTCTGCTTTGCTGTTGCTCGCCTTCGTCATTTATAGGTTATCTTCTCATTATTTTCTTATTTTTTCGGAATGATTACTTTTCATTTTTTCACAATAATTTTCATCTTTCTTTCATTGAATCTGTTGAAATTTTTTATTCGAATGCATTCGAACTTTCATCGTTTTTCTCAGGCCTTCATTCATCAAAACCTGTGATAATAAATTGTGCAACGATCTTAAAAATGGCCATTTGAACTGTTGAAACAATTACGAATCCTAGCGTAATTTCATCACGTCACCAAAATACAAAAGTCATGAATCTAGCGTTTGTTCTTTGAACATTCTCAACATTTTATGACTATATATCTTCTTACTGTCATGCTATCATGTGTAATGGAGAAGAAAATTGTGAATGGGCAATTTACCAAATCACTTACCCATCATATTTTATACGTCACTTTTTCGAGACCAACTATTTGGAAAGTAGTTATTCTTGGCTTATTTTTCTTTATTTCTGTTTTGTTTTTCAGCCATAAATTTTCAAAGTTTCAAATCCGCTTTTTCTACAAAATTGCAAAACTCTTCTTTTTCCTCTCCGTTTTTATCCATTCTTTCTTTTTCCTTGGATTTCCCTTTGTCTATCATTCTTTATTTCATCTTATATTTTCGTTTTACAAGAATTTCAATTCTTTCTTCTTAAAATTTCATTTCTTATTTCTTCTCAGCAAAACAGTTATATTCCTTTTCTGTTCTCTTCCCATTTTCATGTATTCCTATTTTCACTTTTTCTCTCTCCATTAACTTCTCCTCTTTCTCCTTTCAAGAATATCTTCTCCTCTTTCTCCTTTCAAGAATATCTTCCCCTCTTTCTCTTTTCAAGAATATCTTCCCCAGACAGATCCTTCTTTTGTCAATTTATATCCCCTTGCTTATTTTAGTCACTAATTTAAAGCGGATTCTTATTTTAAGCCAAAATATATTTTTTTCGTATTTCTTTGAATTGCCTTTATTTTTTGCAGACATTAATTGAGCGGCTTCAGTTGACTACGAACTCCTTTTAAGGTAAACGAGTTTTTATATATATATATATATATATATATATATATATATATATATATATATATATATATATATATATATTTGAATATTTGTTTTAATTTTTATTTTTAGGTGAAGTATGAGAAACAAATCTGACATTGACTGGAAGGGGGACATTTGCCCGCCCCCACTGTACTGAACGGATTTAAATTAAGTAAGAACTAAATTCAGTTATTTTGATAGGTATCCACTCATGATAGCAGATTAAGCTGACGACTGGAAATAACACATGTGGCTTCTCTAGAAGAAAAAGTCTTTCGGGTCTGTCAAACCAAGTCAGTAATTTCCTGTATTTCCTAGTTATTTTTCTCTTCTCTTCTCCGTCCCTGGGTATGACGATAAACTACATCTGCGTCTAGGGTAAGACGATAAACTCCGTCCAACAGCAAGGCTTTGTGAAGCGTGGAAACACCTCTTAATTGCTGGTGTTCCCAGTCCACCCTGTCCCGGGGTGGTAGCACCTGCTAAGGTCCCAGCTATGGGAAAATAGTTAACCCCGAAACTGAGGTAATAAGCATTTTAAAAGTGTAAAAATAGGTTTTAATACCAGAAATACTTTGTAAAAATTATTACCAGAAATAGATATTTGAGAAAACAAAAATATTACCAGGAAAAAAGTTGTCGGTCTTAAGTGACCCATTGAGGTTGATATGCCGTAAAACAAATCAGACCAAACCAAAAATCTCTTCTTTTCTGCATTAGTCTCACACTTACACTGGAAGAGCGGGAAATACAACGTATATATTTTAATTTTACACCTTTCTTAAAGGGTAAGACATTAATAGTTTAGCTTAAGTGACAAATGTTCAGTAAAGAAAATTATCGATTTGTAACAAATAATTAGAAAGTTTCACATTTATGTGTATTTGAATTGTTAATGCCCAATATCAATCATTTATTTCCATTGACTTTAGACAGAATGATACTAATTGGAAAGAAATGTGATAAAACTTAGAATTGCGCCAATTTTCTAATTGGTGAGCGTCTGCCAATCTGAAAAATAATGATCCCACTTTTTTTTATAGAGCACAAGAACTGAAATATATTGACAGGAGGAATGTATGTAACTACTTCAAATAGGAAACGAACAGTAAGAATCCCTTCATTTTTTTTTCAGATTTTTCTTATTTTTAAGTTTAACTCAATTTAAAATGAATCAAATTTGTGTTTAATGATTAGTCATCACTTCAATGTAAACATTTAAAAACATATGTTATTTTTAATACTGTACCCAAACCGTATGTTAGAAAAACATGAATTTCTAGATGGAAACAAATTTCAGTAATACTACCGTAAAAATACAAAAGTTATTCGACCGGCATTGCGTTCATTCCTCCTACATATACGTACAGCCAGTTTTGTTGACATTCTAATATTCATCTGAAATAAATTCATCTATTTACACCGCATATCAATCAATGTCAAGAATAATCTGATAAATGCCTCTTTGTTTAACAGGGTGGATCAAAAAATGATTTCACCTTTTGACTTCTCTTGTAAATTTTTGAATTATTTTCTTTTT
>OZ010578.1:18195826-18223326 GCA_963932145.1 Acanthosepion lycidas | reverse complement strand
AAACTTTACGTCTTATTAAGGTGCCGAATAAAGATAATTTTATTATTTCTGGATTCTGATAATTCTTACGTACATAGGGCACTGAATGTTAAAGACCGAATGTAAAAGACTGATGGCTTGAGAGCCCAGCGTAAGAGGTAGCTTAAAGTTCCCCCAAGGTGACATTTGAGCTTGTTATTTAAATTTTAATTAAATAATACTATTATAAAATTATATAATATTATAATATTATAATAAATTTTAATTTCTTTTTAAAAAGACTGAAACTGACCCGGTTTAAATGCGATTACTGAAATCGTACGAATGGCTATTTTGAGTGTTGTTTTGAATTTTCCTCGCGTCATCAGAAAACTGGCTAAAAATATGATAATTAAGCGGAAAAAATTATTCCAATATGATAATTAGGCGGAAAATGATTCCAATATAGCCAGCGATCATTTGCGTTAAAACAGTGCATTAAAAAGCATCCAAGTATAAGATAGCAAATATTACGAATTTAAAGTAGATTAAAATGGCCTAAAATTGTGCGCTGAACTCTGTCTCTCTCTCTCTCTCTCTCTCTCTCTATATATATATATATATATATATATATATATATATATATATATATATATATATATACAGACACACACACATATAATTATTATATAATATTTATTCACTGTAAATTTACATTGAGCACTCTTTTGAAAAAATAAAAATATATCAATAAGAACACCGGATTATGTAACTTACTGTTCTTTCTTTTTAATATATATATATATATATATATATATATATATATATATATATATATATATATATATATATATACTTATAAAAATAATTCCCCCTTTCTATCTAATACTGAATTTAAAAGAAGAAAATAAACCCCTAAGATAGACTGTAATTTTTTTTTTAAAGTTAGAACGTGTAGATCTTTAAATGAATATATTTTCTGTCTTTAAATCAGATTTTCTGATAAAAAAATCCTTATTAAATCAAAGAACTGAATTGACTGTAAATTGTAGGAATAATTTACTTTTTACCTTACAATATGTTGAAAATTTGAATTTAAATAATATAGAACTTAGGATTAGCAAATATGATTAGCAAATACAGCGGATTATATGAAATGTCAAGCAACAGTAATCTCTCTCTCTCTCTCTCTCTCTCTCTCTCTCTCTCTCTCTCTCTTATAGTAAAAATCAGTAGATGAAGTGTTGTGCTCCTTATATGGCTTACTATCCTATATGTATGATTCATTTTGAATTTAATATTGCTTTGTATTGATGTTAGGTTAGTATTGTTGATTCTTATATGGATGCACAGGTGTTTACTTGGTATTCTTAACATCTTACATTGATTATTTGATATTATTGACATCTTATATGGATGCTTTTTATTAGACCGTTGCATATTAATTTGGCAAATGTTAGAAGTTTTGGATACACTGTAAGTACTAGTGAGCTAATCAAAATGAACTGACTCATTTTATAGTACACCAATAGAAGGGTTAACCAATCAGAAAGTTCAAAATATTCAATCCGACGTGTCTAAAGGCAGACGTTTTTTTTTTCTCCCAAAATATCTTCACTGCCAACCTGATATCAAAGTCTTAAAGAATTAACAGCCGCTACTTTCTTCGAATCTTCACTGCCAACCTCTGATATTGAAGACACTACGGACTTCACTGGATTCCATATTGAGAGTCTACGGCAAACATGGTCAATACCAATGAAGTTCTGTACATTTTATATGTTTCTTGTTGTAATTTTTCGAAAGGTAAGATATTTCCCAGTTTCATAAAGCGGACTTTTATTTATCAACTAAAACACTTTATATAAGAAATTAAAAGTATATAACTAGTTAATATTATGTTAAATTACCTCCCGATTTTGTAAAGTTATACGTCAGACTTAGATAAATCTTATGAAATAATGTAGCAAGTTGTAAGGAATTTTCTAGGGTTTATATGCAGACAACTTCTTGTCATGACCTATATTCAACAACAAATATCAATTGCATTTGATTTTACCGTAGGTCACATTCCATTGGTTACCTACGGCAAAGCGCAGAAGCCTATATATAAAGTAATCGGCTTTTGAAATTATATTAATATTTCAATCGTTAGTAGTTTAACATCAACCGAGGAGACACATTTATGGCGTTGAGACATAATTGCATTTATGTAGCCTATTTTTAACCTGTTTTAATCTCATAAAATAAATAATATTTGGCTCTACTCTGTACTGAGCCTTCTTTTAAATTAAATGTTGCATAGAGTGGAATTATAACCCATTTGTATCTCACTTTATACACACACACACACACACACACACACACACACACACACACACACACACACACACATATATATATATATATATATATATATATATATATATATGTATGTATGTATGGGTGGTGTGTGTGCGCGCAGACGTGTATGTATATCTACATGCGAATAAATATGTACATATATGTTTGGACATTTTGGACGTTGGAAACATTACTGCATTTGTTTCCCGCTACAATGAGAGCTTCAGACCGAATCTTTGTCGTGAAGATTGCATTGAAGCGTAAATGTGACATTGTGCATGGTGTGCTGATTCCTGTCTGCCCATTGCTCATAAAAATATACGCTACATCCCTGATATTGAGAATTCCTCCCCTAGAAATATTTAAAGTTTGATATCATATAAAATTGTGTGAATACGTATATATATATATATATATATATATGTGTGTGTGTGTGTGTGTGTGTGTGTATGTGTGAAAATATATAGAAAATAGGAAAGAACGGGTTAGGTTAGTAATCCAAAGTTCTTTAGTATTTTAGTTATTATTTTAAAAAAATAGTGCTCGATACAAAAGTAGAGCATAAATATAATTATATAATTAAAAATATGATTCCAACACGCTACATAAGAGGTCTCATGTTACAAAAACAAAAGCCGAAAACTTCAATATAATTATTAGAATTAAATTGAGTTAAAGTGAGCTCTGTTTCATCTAAAGCGAAATTTGTTTTTGGAATAACTTATTTCTGAAATTTACGTGTATTAATAGGAATCAAAAATTCCCATGGTGACAACCATGGTGAATTTTGAAATAGGTAGGGGTGTTGTCTGCTAATGATATGTATCAACATAGAGTTACTTTCATAGATGTCAAGTCAGGGTAAGGTGGGGGTGTCTGAATTTATATATATACATATATATATATATATATATATATATATATATATATATATATAATGATATAATGGAATGTGCATACACCTGAGTTCACCCTCACTCGAATATGGCTTGATAGTTATCGTCATACAGACGGACATGTAGGTAGAACAGAGTTTGTGACTACGCCCACTGGACTACGTCATAGGCTATCCTATTAGTCTAGACCTATTACCTGCGACTACGACGAGTACCAGTGGATACTGCTACCGTGTACTACTTGGTTATAGTAGACAAACCCACTTAGCTACTTCGATCAAATATATCACTTTCCGGGACATATATATATATATATATATATATATATATATATATATATATATATATATATATATATATATATATATATAGTTGTATTTTGTGTGTTTGTGCGAGTGTAGTACAGGTATTAAATCCGTCGCGATATAATACAAGTGAATCCTAATTATATAAAATATTAAAACAGATCCACAAAAAAAAACTCAATATATTTATTATAACAACCTATATAAATTACATAACAGAGAAGATCAAATTGCCTCACAGAGTATTTCAAATAACGTAAATGCGTTAGTCTTATTTAGCTCAAATGGTAGACTGTAAACAGTGTCATGAATAGGCACCGAATCGACGTTAGCTGAAATAGTGTATACTCATGTGTTAATTCTGAATTTCTCTTTTATGCAACACACACACACACACACACAAATATATATATATATATATATATATATATATATATATATATATATATATATATATATATATGTTCTATTGACTTTTATTTTAACTCTGTCAATAATTTAATTCCATTCCTAGGAATTTTTATAAAATGGAATGTTTCTTTTGAAGTCGATTTCCATTTTTAGATGTGTCAACTCTTATTCTGTCTCATTTAAATATGACTTGTGTCAAGATATGATTCATCGATTTAGGATTAATGAAAAGTAGATTAACTACAACTAAATCGTCTTCGCCCTATTTCATATCTTGCGATCACCCGAAAATATTTCTCCCGGCTTTCAACATTTTCTGCAAAGTTCTCTTTCAAGATAGTTACGGGGTGTCTTGTTGCTTTTTCTTTTATCTGGCCAATGAAATGAATTCATGTATCTTTTTCAAATACTAATTTTAAAATAGTCACAATATGGTTACGCACATACTGATGATGATAACGTCAATCAACACGAATCAAATTATCTGGTTCTTATAGGTGAATATGCAGTAGACTTTCCTCTGTTTACGAAAGTTTTTATTTGGGATAAAGAATAACATCAATAGTACACCATTATAAACGACGTAACTATAGTTTCAAACTTGACATTTTTAAATGAAAATAAAGTGCAGATAAAAGTCAAGTATTGATTAGGAATTCACGATGTATTATGAAAAGCAACCGACATCTGTCGATCCAGACCAATATAATGGAAAAGGAAATGTCGACTGAAATAATCACCCAATGTATTTCCTTGAGTGGACAAGTTAATTTAAGTATTGCCAATCACCATTTACCCACAACTTTACTTAAAATAAGTCTGTTTCCAGTCAGACGGTTTGCTCCCAACGTCGCGATTGACATGTCGAACTCTCTACCTTCGGGCAGAGAGGAACCCAGTCGATCTATGCCAAAGGACAGAGTCTCGTCTGGGAAGGTAGACAAACCTGATCCCGTGTATGCGGGGACTGCGGGGAATTTTTAACTTAGCGCAAGGGCTCGGATTCGCCCCACATAAAAATCGACCTTGTGTCATATCTAGTTAAAAAAGTTTCAGCTGTGACACGTAATGATACTTCCACGAAGTCGAATAACACTAACATTCTCCCTATTCCAAATCTAACGTTCCCGTCATTTTTTTTCACACGGATTTTTATTTTTTAGGATAGCCTCCCGCGTAGCTGCTTCCCTGAAAACTTCCATCCTGGATGTGTTTAAGGTAAATGTCCGTATTAACCACATAATTTACCCTCCCTACAATGTTCACTTCCACATGTACCAAAGACCTTATCACCAATGTAACTTCGAGTGATTTTTTAGCCTTGTATTTGGGAAAATTTAGAATGCATATATCTATACATACATAAACGGCACAAATCCCCATTGCTGTACAACAGAGAATTATCCAAAATCTTAAAATTTTATACGAACACCACAAAGATATTTTGAACTGTAACAAGGTGAAATCAACGCTGGTTCACCATAATACATCAGTCCACAGTCTCATATTTAAAAAACAATGCCAATCTAATCAGAAGTAAATGAATTCATTAAGAATGAAAGGCATTGAGTCTGCTACACTCATACTTCTCAACGGTAAATCTAAGAGTGAGACCATAGGTTATGTCATCGACCAGCGGAAGGCAATAATAACACAATGCGGTATACGTACTAGTAGAGGAAAAAAGATCTACTTCGAATCAGCAGATTTATTGATATACAGACTTGAAACATAAAGACTTCAACCATCTTAAAACACATACATGTATGCGTGCCCGTGTGCGTGTGTTTATATAGGTAACAAACAAACAACGGAAAATAACTCATCACACTAATGGATTTAATTTTCATATATTTCATGTATATGCATCTCTCTCTCTCTCTCTCTCTCTCTATATATATATATATATATATATATATATATATATATATATATATACACAGTGCTGTTCGATAAAAGTGACTCACCTGATTTTTTTTACTAAATGTTCTCTTCTCCGATGAAAAGAAAGTTGAGCTAAATTCAAAGGATAAGCGATCTAAAATCCGAAGAAGAAGCTTTGAAAGCTCTTTCAATTTAGCAGTAAGTACTGTCAAGCATCCGTTCAGTATAATGTTCTGGGGTGCTTTTCTTTTTGTGGAACTGGTTTCATAAAACCTATTGAAAAGACCCTCAGGAGCGAGCAGTACAATTTTAAAGTCTTGTCTGCTCCCTTCTGCTGAAAGTGAGCAAATCGACCCCACCTAGCTCATTTTTATGCAGGATAATGCTCCTTGTCACAAATCAAAATTTATGAAGTAATACATTGATGAGAAGCAGGTGAGTGTTATTACGTGGGCGCCCCAATCTCCTGACCTCAACCTCATAGAAAATCTATGGAGCATGTTGCTCAACTGCTTTATCAATAAGCTGTACTTTATAATGCTTTCATTATATTGATGTGATAATAATTCTACATACTGAAAGGGATTCTAATTACATTTAATTGTTCTTAAAAGAAATATAGTATATTAAAAATTAAAAGTGAAAATATTTCAAATCGTAGTTAAATAAAAAGTATTCTAACCTAAACAACCCCCAACAATCTTTAAATATACAAATAGAAAAAAATGCCGTAAAAAATCTTTAAATATACTAATAGAAAAAAATGCCGTAAGAATTTTTGCCGTTAACAATAAAATTTAAAAAAAATCCAGACGATATGCTTTTAACGGATGTTAGATTTCATTGAAAAATACATCCCTACCCACTACCAAAATGTAGCTAATAACTGATACATTAAAATACAGACATAATGAACACGCAGACACCCCTTGTCTAGTGAAAGTGGATTTATCTGTAACCTTGGAAACATGAATTATGATTTTAGCTGTGTCTTTAAAACCCAGTAATTTTAAAAGTTACTCCAAAGTTCGCTTGAGGATGAAATGGAACTAATGTTTTAATTTAATTACAAAATTAAATTCGGGGCTTTTAGCTTCCATTTTCGAAAAATGGTTAGAACTGTGTAGCGAAAAAAACATATTTTAACTCAATTAATTTACAATATATATATATATATATATATATATATATATATACACACACACACACACACACACACACACACACACACACACATATATATATATATATATATATATATATATATATATATATATATATATATATATAATACAATAGCTGCCATAATACAAGGAACGGAAAAAACAAAGACATAAATATGTGTATTACTTAAAATGTAATGCATGATTAGCAATGAAACATTTAGCGAATAAAAATTAGGCTGTAATGCATAAATATTATACAAAGTTACAAAAATTTACATAATAATTTTATTAAATGGAACTAAGTAAATAATCTACTGGATAAAAGTTAAGGAACGATCTTGTTAATAGTTGATTGTGATCAAAATATCAATGAAATTTAATATTTGGTAAACATCCTCTTATTTTCAATGGCTTCTCTGAATCGTCGACCACATGATCTAATTAATTTCTTGCAAAAATCACCAGTAATTCCTTCCCATTCGTCTTTCAATAACTCCTATAGGTGATCCTGGTTTTTCGGGTTTCTTTTCTGAGCCATTTCTCCAATTATCTTCCAAACATTTTCTATTAGATTCAGGTCAGGGCTCTTATTCGATCTTCTCTTTTGCAATGATTTTGGAGGTCTGCTGGTTTTTGGTTTTGCATCTAACATTTTATCGGTTTTATACCTGCTAATTACACGATGAACGACACTTTTAGACATATGAACAATATCAGAAATTTCTGAAATTGATTTTTTTTTCTTGATAACGATAATGCGTTTTTTTCTTCAAAAGAGAGCGTTTTGCGTGTAGAATTTGCCATATTGCTTAAAAGTAAAGTCCTAATGATAAATGAAATTTTACTTATTGTTGAAAAGCTCCATCGAGTTTTTTAACAATGTAAATTAAAATTTATGCAAATTATTAACGTCGTTCCCTAACTTTTGTCCAGTAGCTTATTTCCTTTGTTCCAATTATTCTTCATTTAAAAAAAAAAACTATTATGTAACTTTTTGTAACTTTGTATAATATTACACCCTAATGTTTATTCGGTAAAAATTTCATTGCTAATCATGCATTACTTTTTAAGTACAGTGTAACCCGGATATAAGATATATGTGTGTGTGTGTAATATATGTGTGTGTGTATGTGTGTGTGTAACAAAATCATTACCATTTTCTGGAATTTAACAATTCCTTGAAGACAAAGATTTAGGTGAAATCGATTTCAATGACTTTGGTTTCAGGGTCCAGGCCTCAAACTCCTGACTCATTACGATATGAATGATTTAAAAAATCTGGATCACTGTCTGCCATTTTAAGTAATTATTTTGTAACTTGAGAATGAAATTCCGTCATGACTTTGACTGATGACACACCACAAATGTTTCTGGCACACATTACCTGCAAACATCTCTAAAAATATAGTCCCGGGAATCCTCAAATATTTTCCTAATTTTCCTGCTCTCAATCACCGATTTCCTTTTTTGAAGACCTACAAAATCCTTCCGGCCACGTTTGAAGTTTCGAAGAAAGATTTTATTGGTGCTTCACTCGATAAATCATCCCCACAAAATGTATAACTTTTGAACAGTTTCAACGAATAAATGTACAAGTTTGACCAAAATTCATGCATATTATTTGCGCTACTCGCCGTGTCATTATGAACGAAATACACACATTCACTCAGTGACATTTCACATACAAGAGATTGTTTTCACGCATGCGCATCTGATCATATATAATTGGATGGTAAGTTACATCAAGGCAGTGCAATTGTTTCTCGATATATTCAAAATAGCGGGCTTACGTTGCAGATAAAATTCGTATGACTTGGAATTTGTATTATTTCGTTTATTTCTTCTGTTTGCCATATTTTTTTTAACATTCTGCTTTTTTCATTTCATTATCAGTTTCACCTTTTTCAACGCAAACTAAATGCTTTGTTTCGTTTTTATTTTATCGCATTTTATGATTCTAACAACTATTTATTCTTCTCTGATATTCGATTTATTCTTTCTTCTCTGTTTATTTTTTTTATTTTTATTTTTATTATTTTTAATTTGTCATCTTTTCTCCGATTTCCTAAATTTCAAAGATGCATTGTTCCTTTTTCTAAATTTAGCTGAAATGCTTTCTACTATTCTTTCACGTCACGAGCTTTGTCTTTATTTTTCACATTTTATTATTCACATTCTATTGTTTCTTTTATTCTTTCTTTTCCTTCATTATTTATTTTTTTTTAATTCCCCTTTCTTTTGTTTTATATTTGCTCTTATTTTTCTACTTGCTATTATTTTTTTCTTTTTCTCTTACTTTATTCTTCGAATTTATTCTTTCTTTTTCTTTATAATTCTACCATTTTTCGTTCTTTTTCTTTAATGATCGACTTTTAATCCATTCATTCATCTTTTCTTTACATTTTCGTTTATAATGCACCTTTTCATCAGTTTTTGAATTTTCATTCAATCATTCTGTCTTTTTTTTTCTTTTCCCTTATAATTCAACTTTTTCTTTTTCTTTAATGTTCGACTTTTGATTCATTTATTTATTCTTTCTTTCTTTTTCCATTATAGTTTTATTCGCTTTGTTCCTTATTCATCAATATTTGAATATTCATTCATTTTTTTCTTTCTTTTGCCTTAGAGTTCTATGTTACTTCTTTTTCATTAATATCCGAGTTTTCATTCATTTATTCATTCATTCTTTCTTTCTTTCCCATATAATTAAACTAAACATTCTTTCTTTCTTTCTTATTAATTTTCGATTTTTCATTCATTCATTCTTTCTTTTTTTTACTTTCTTTTTCCTAATAATTTCATTTTCTTTCTTTCTTTTACCTTGTTTGAATTTCATTCAATTTTTCTTTTTTCTTTCTTACTTTTTTCCATTATAATTACACTTTCTTTTTTGTTAATGTTCGAGTTTTAATTAATTGTTTAATTAATTTGTCATTTCTTTCTTTCTTTTCTTAATATATCTATTTTTGTTTTGTTACCTTTTGCTTTTTCATTCCTCTTTCTTTTTTATTGTGCTTTTTTCTTTCATTCTGAAGAAAAGATGAAAGGAAGAAGTAAAAGTAAAACTTTATTGTTCACTCAGGTTTAATTCTCTCAGGATGTTTGCTTCAAAACCCGTTTTAATTAAATTTCAAGATGGTTTCCATTATTTCTATTTCATTCTACATTGGGTTCCTTTAATAATTTGCATTGTATCTATCGTTGTGGCTTTTACAAATTATTTTACATAAAATATGTTTCGATTATATAAATTTGAAAGATTCGTAAACAATTTTTAATTCTGTTTTAAATTTATCTGTCTATATTTCTGAGATGAGATATTATGTACATTATTTACATTATTCGGACTGTTGTCGTCATATTTGTCGCCATATATATTACAACGTTTCGGCCGTTGTACACACTCCCATTCTTGGATGTTCTAATATCTCGGATAGAGCATGAGTTTAAGACATCCGTATACCGTAAACCGATATTCACTGGACAGTATCTCAATTTCAACTTCCACCATCCATATAGCGTAAAGAAAGGGACCGTCCGCTGCTTATAACACCGAGCAAACATCATAAGTGGCGACCCAGAGACATTAGATAAAGAATTGGTCAGTATAAGTAGTACCCTACAACATAACATCTACCCTGGGTACATGGCAGCAGCAACCAAAAACTGAGATAGGTGGGTACAAGTGGAGGAGGACAACAACACTCAGAAAACAGTCTGCCTCCCTGTGAAGGGGTCATCAGAGAAAATACAAAGGATCTGCGGTCCATATAACACGAGGAGAACCTTCAAAAGATTGACGACACTTCGCAGATATCTCTCTCCAAGTAAGACATAGTGGAGAACATGACTTAAGACTGTGTGTACGCTGTTCCGTGCAGCTGCGGAAAGGGATATAAAGGAGAGACAGGCCGCCCTCTCGAGGTAAGGCTTCAAGAACATCAGAAAGCTGTAAAACGAGGGGAAGTGGAAAAATCAGGCGTGGCTGACCACATATGAAGAGAGAAGTGGGATCACCGGGCTCTCTGTGGGATCAGGTTGAGATCATAGACAAGGAACACCATTGGAAAATTCGTAAACTTAAGGAATCAGCACATATGCTAGGCCACAAAAATCTCGTGAACCGACCAAGCATAGAAATAAATACAATATGGGAACCAGTAATAAGGAGTGCCAGAGAAAAGCGATAATAACAAGAAAGTTGCAATATGAGCTCTGATAAAAACATGTAATTATAAGAGCAAAATTGCAATATGAGCACTAGTAAAAATAATTGTTGAAGAGATTAGGTCTGTATTAATTCAGAAATTCATACACTGTGCCATGTGTCCTCCAGAACACATGACACATTGGATAAAGGCGTTGGTTAGATCCAGTGACAGGGCCCAAAGAGTGTGAGTTCAATACCCGGTTAAGGCAGTGTAGAACTTTCACAGGGAAAATTAACAGGAGATACCTGATAAGTAACATCCATTAAACATGGCACGTGGAACTAGAACAGTCTACACAAGTGAGCGAAATAAAGAGTTCGGCTCGACATTCCAACCACCTGTAATAAATATGGCGACAAAGATGAGGACAATAGTCCGAATAATGTGCAGTTTTAAATTTACCGCATAAAGCACAACGCCGTACGTACAGATCCCGCCACATACTAATGCACAACCACCCAGCCGTTCACACAGGCAGATGCTAAAACACTGGGGTATTTGCTTACGAATTGCATATAAGCTAATTTCTTCTTCGTAGACTACAGGAATCTTGTGAATACATATAAAATTATCCACAGATAGCGAAAGAGGTTTTCATTTGTGGAATTTTTATTATATGCATTTATTTTTCATCTCTTGGAATGCCTGAGCACAAAGGATGCCTAAAAAAGCAGGAAATAATTAAAAAAAGCACAACAAGCAGACCTTATTGTTAAACGTGTTCCATCTTTCAGAAATATAAGAAAAAAAATGTGATAATAAAAGAAGGTAAACTAGTTGTAAGGAGCAAGAGTGAACGCGTTTCCCTCGTCTGACATGAAAAAAAACAAAAAACAAAAACGTTTATCAAAGTTGAAGAATAAAAGAGTTAAGAAAATGTAATAAAATTTATAAATGATAATTTTGCTATAATGTTTTTATTTCAAGAGATAATATTTTCAATTGAAGAATTATTGAACAGATACGTATCTAAAATGGAACTAATATTTTATATAGACTCTATAACAAAAATTCATAAATATATGAACTATTTTACTTTTACACAAACAGACACAACCGTGCAAATTGAAACAAATATAGAACTGAAGAGAAACAGCAGTTAATACGTACTTCTGAATTTCTTTGTTTCCCTTAGATACCAGAGGTTGATATTGAAGCTCAGATTAAACACCGGTTTCTGTATGATCTCCAAAGTTAAGCAACGTTGACCCTGGTTAGCACATAGAAGTGTGATGGGTTGGCAATTGCAGAAATCGTAAGTTTGGTTATGCGGCTGGTGTGATAGCTCGAAATTTTAATCAAAGACCTGGGTTGCAATTACCGTTGGACTCGTTATATTTACGTACGGATCCATTTTGAAATGGTATAAATCTACCTATTGTTCCCCATCTATAGGTTAATTAGTAAAACAATTTTTTATCATTAAACCGTTATCACTACCTCCCTTTCCCCAAAATTCATTAAAATCTAAATTTATTTTCTAGATTTAAATAACCTGCAAAACGTTGATAAGCCGTAGAATACGAAGCAACCAATCAATCAATCGATTTCAACTAATAGAAAAAGGTTGCAACTAATATATATATATATATATATATATGATGAGAAAATTAAAAAAAAATGTATATATGTGTGTGTGCGCGTGTGAGTGTATGTGTGTGAGTATATATATATATATATATATATATATATATATATATATATATATATATATATATATATACATAACCAGGTAAGATGAGAACGAATACAGTAGATGTTCGTAACATTTAATTTAAAAGAGGGCTCAATAAAAAGTGGAAAAATAGTCTTTATTTTCGGATATTACATCGATAAACTTGTCAAAATCACTATTCAATTGTAGTCGTATTTCGATGTGTATCAACGCATCTCATCACCCTAACTTACATTACTGACGAGTGAACGATTTATTTACATTTAAAAGAAAAATACAGCCTTCTTTTAGGAAAAAAAAGAAATAATGGGATTATAAGGTTTGTTGGATCTTCAGTGAAATGAACCAATCGAGTAAGATGTATATTAAATTTAAACTAATGGAACAAACAAAAATTAAGAAATTAATTTTTGACAAATGGGTCATTTCCCGTAGACTTGAAATCAATGACAGCAACAAACGTTAAACAGGAGCGGATGTACATGGATACATATTATACATTAGAAAATTTCATTTCCTTAGAAAAAATCAAGTGCTAATCTAATAAAATGCTAGACAAATTATATGCCTTGTGAGTTTCCTCCATAAAAAAATGTAGTTGATAAATAAATAGCTTCTTTAAGAAACGAGTTAATAATTTAGACGCATAGACTTACTTGGTAAATTAATCTGCTAATGTTAACTAAATATTCTTTATATAAGGTGTTAATAACTATAAACAATTAATGTCAAAATACCAACCAAACACCAATACATCCATACAAAATGTTACTATCACTATCAGGAGATTAATGCAAAATTATATTAAATCCAAATTAAGTTTAACAACAGAAAGATCCTCTATCTATGGTGAAAATCTAAGAAAAACCAATGTCAAATTCCAAGTCAAACTGAATTGTAAGGTAAAAGGTAGACTGTGTTTACAATTTAATGTTAACTCGTAAGTTTGGTTTAATAAAGCATTCTTATCAAAGACCCTGATAATTTGAATTTTTTCTTGTAAACACAGAAAAGAAAGTTCATATAACGATCTACGTGCCCTTGCCATTTTAAAAATATTCCATTTCACTTTAAGTGATTAATTATAGTCTTTCAGACTCCAAAAATGTTCAGAAATTGATGTATTATTTCTATAAGTATTATTAGTAAAGGAAAATGCATGTTTTGAAATAATTCTTAGTACTACCAATCTACAATTTTTCAAAAGTTGGATTTTCTATTGTAGAGATAGAACAAAGATAAACAAGGGATTTAGTTAAACATTTATTTGACAATTGACATGAGGCAGAATTCCTACAATTACACTGGTCAGTGTCATTAACGATATTTTTTCATGGAATTTTTATTATGATTCACATAAATAAATTGGTTTAAATTTTATTATTGCGTACATTTATAATATTCTCTAGATTATTGGTGCAGCGATAAGTAAGTAAGGTGTTCTCAGGCAACTGGAAGCATCTTCCCACTTGCTGGAGGTGACCTTACGGTCTAAACTCGTGTGGCGAGGGTGTTTGGCTTTTTAAACTTTTGTCATGTGTGTTTAAATGTGTTTGTCTGGGTTTTTCCATGTGTTATAGTGGAACACACCTATTCTATATTTAATAGAATCTCCCACCTATAATAAGCATGAGTAGTAAGAGTTGCTCAGTCAGTCGGTTGGTTCGTGAGTCGATGCCGGAAGACAGTTAGTCGAATACTAAAGTATCAGTGACCACAACTAGATTACTCTGAATTATACATATTATATCAAGTTCCTAACGTTTTGTACATCGAACCTATTTTAGGACCGACTTAGTACAAATACAAGCCTCCATTGTGAAATCACTCCACAGCAATAATTTGGCCACGAGGATTCGAACACATACGGAGGAATAAACAATTCGTTCGCCGCAGTATAATTTGGCGACAAGGGACTCGGATTCATACGGTGGAAGAAATAAAAATTAGCTCGCCACAACATTATTTGGTGACGAAATTCGTACTCATACGGAGAAAAAAAAATGGTCGTCACAATAATTTCGACGACAAAATCTCGGATTCACTCTTAACAAAAAAAAAAAAAAAAAAAAAAAAATTGGCAAAGTTTTTCGCAAAGCTAAGACGTCAACTTAGTGACGAAAAAATCTGTCGTATTTTTTAACTGAGAAAATATTTTTTTCTCCCGATAATACAGTTTGCTCAAATAGGTCACGAATTGCAAATTCGTAGCCCCCACACTCTACAGTATTTTAGGCACTGTGTAAATGTTTTGCGAAATGGAGTAATGCAAAAATCTGTTCCAGGAATTTTTTAATTTCCAGTCGGAACAACAGATGACAATATTAGAGCAACAGAAGACTTTTCAGATGCAACTACAGGAGGAAACTTTCAATAGACAAATAGAATTTCAACAAGAAATGGAACAGATGCATAGGGAGTTTCAAAACAAAATTCTGGAAATAACTGAGAAGAGGATAGAGAAAAATCTACAAAATGATTCTTTCCCAGAGAATACTATATGGAATTCAATTGAAATATTAACGTACAGTCCAGATGAAGAGATAACTTTTGAGGAGTATTATAAAAATATACGGACGTGTTTAACGAGGATTGCCTCTCGTGGTCTGAAGGGAAGAAGGTTAGGCTTCTTTTAAGCAAGTTAGGAACTGCTGAGCATAACAAATTCGTAAACTACATTTTACCGAAAAAAATTAGGTGGCAGTGCTTGGTGTTTGTTCAAGGACTGGTATCGGAAAGAGACGCAGAGTTGAGAAAATTAGTACTGGCTAAATTGGAAAGCGAGCCGAAGCATATGATACAGAAGTTGGCAGAAGACTGCACATGATATGTTAGCGTAAAGAAAGATTCGAAAAAGATGGAACAGTCTGGCGTTTTGCATGTAAAGAAAATAAAGAAGAGAGTCAGTCTACAAAAAGAATTCAAAATTGCGGATTATCAAGCAAAAAGTGAAATACCAGAGAAAAATAAACAAAAACTCCCGAAGCCATGTTTTGCTTGCGGTGAACTACACTGGTACAGATATTTAGGAATAAAAAATGTTTCAACTGTGAAAGAGTGGGTCATAAAAGCTCGCACTGCAGGTCAAAAATAAAGACAATAAAATAAAAAAAATTAAAGTCCAACGAGGTGAACGATGGAATAGTTATTTGTTTGTACGTTTGTACAAAATGTGGCACAAGGCCAAAAAGGGGGTTGGGGAAGGACGGTCATCTTCTGTCTTAATTCTAAACTTAGCTAGTCACAGACACGGACCCAAATATACCAACAATAGTCCAATCACCATAACAGCACATTCACTCCTACCTTTCTTACTACATCCACCATAATACCTCAAATTCTATATGAAATCCTAACTAGTCCCCATATGTACATTTCAAAGTCTTTGGGTTGAGGGGAATAAAACAAGAATTTAAAAAAACCCAATGATTATTTACAATATGAATTAATACTATTTACATAAAACAAAACAAAATAGGGTTAGTAATAACCCCCACTCCACAATCCCTAAATGTGGCAGAAACATCAGTTAACTGGACGAAATAATCGCGGGATTATAACATTACAAAAAACCAAGCACACCCACAAACACGCATTCATTTAGACACAATAACAAATACGAAAACACACACACGAAAACTAAAGTCATCCCGCAACAACCAGAGAACTGACATCACTGACCACCTAACGAGGGAGGGGATGGGGAATTAAACAAAAGAAAAAGAGGGACAGAAATAAAAGGGGCCAGTGAGCATGCATACCCTAGCTAAGTTAACCAGAAACGGGAAACAAAATATTCAAACTAAAAAACCTAAACTAGCCTAATATCGGGGCGGGTTGCCTCTGTTCAACCCTGTTAGGACAAAATCCTGTACCTAACCGACATCCAAGTGCCACTCAAGGTCAGCCCCTTTCACTCTACACAGTCGGGCA
The DNA here is from genome assembly GCA_963932145.1 of Acanthosepion lycidas. NCBI lineage: Eukaryota > Metazoa > Mollusca > Cephalopoda > Sepiida > Sepiidae > Acanthosepion > Acanthosepion lycidas. Next base: position 18,206,544 of record OZ010578.1, on the reverse strand, counting down.
AGATTTACCCACCTTTTGCCGAATTCTGATGAAGACAGTCGCCGTCTTTCCGTCCTAATCTTGACTTTAAGCAGATGCCTAAAGTACAAGATCAGTTGGGAAGAGTTGAACTTCTCGCCTCCATAGAATCCCTCCTGACGTGTCGACCAAAGCACGACACTCATAACTCCTAGCAAGCAGTGGAACACATAAAGTTCAGCCTTTGTCAACGGCGGTGCCACATTGCTACAAACAGAAGAGGCCTCAAGGACAAAGAACTTCCACTGCAACATGCTAACAATGAGGCCTTCAACAAGGTGAACGAGGGAATAGTGATTTTCCAAGCGTAGCTTGGATGTGGCACAAGGCCAAAACTATGGGGCACCCAGTGAGAATCGAACTCACTACACATTCGTAATAGTTCTAGCGAGACTAGCTTGCTAACCATTACACTACCTCGAGGTGCCCAGGGGAACGATGGAATAACCAAAAAATTTCTTAACGTCGAAATAAGTAATAAAAAATAAAAATGCAACTCGATACTAGTTCCTACCTATCTATCATATATTTGCATACGTGGAAGAAGTTGGGGAAACCAACTTTAATGAAGACAAAAGAAATCGCGAGGTAAGTGACTGGAGAAAAAATACAATTTATTGGAGAATTTGTTGCAAACGTCACGTTAAATAAAAACGCGAAGAGCTAAACTATTTGTCATAGAAAATACCACGAACTTACTTGGTACGAATTGGATAACAGAATTCCAATTATGGGATCTACCGATAAATTCTTTTTGTTACAAGGTAGAAAGTTTAAACTCACAAACACCAAAATTAGTAAAGAAACTTAAGGAAACATTACCTAGTGTTTTTTTCTCCAGGTTTGGGAGCGTGTACTAAGATGGAGGCAAAATTCCAGCTAAAAGAAAACGCTCAGGCGGTATTCAAAAAGAAAAGGAATGTGACGTTTGCCTCAATTGAACAGATAGATAAAGAATTGGACAGATTAGAGAAAACCGGCGTATTTAAAAAAGTTGAATGGGTAACACCGACAATATACGTGAAAAACAAGCTCCAGAAAGTAAAGATGAAGCTGACACCGAGAAAAACTGGGGAACGAGTTACCTGCAGCCAAGGACATGCAGTATTATTAAATGATTTAAGTCACGATAGGAAACGTTAAGAAGCACAAGGTCAACAGAAGTAAAGCTAGAGGCAGAACAAATAGAACCACAAGAATAACCTACAGAAACTGTGACTCCGTCATTAAGAAGCTCACAGCGGTAGGTTGTTTCTCGTAACATTATGGAGGTATTAAAAAAAATAGAAAAGCGGATTAGCAATATGATGAACTTGGTGAAAGGCGAAAAATTCACGTGCAGAAACCAAATCAGACGACTTTTTACAGATATGGTTGACAGCGGTCCCGTGGAAGAAATGCCGATGGAGGTGATTTTTCGATACGTTTGGTTTAACAACGCCTGCAACGATTTTACCTGAGGTACGCCGATCCAGGAGAAAAATAAAGGCAACTGATCATTTAAAAGTGGATCCAAAACGTAGGAGATTCGCCACGATGTTGCTAAAAAAAATGAAGTTATTTTTGATTTTCTTCATATTTCCTGTAAAAAATAAAGAAAACTGTTTACTCTTACGGAGTAAAGATATAGGGGGGTGTTTTAGTGGAACACACCTATTCTATAGTTAATAGACTCTCCCACTTATAATAAGTAGGAGTAGTAAGAGTCGCTCATTCAGTCGGTCAGTGGGTCGGTTAGTGAGTCGATGCCGGACGACAGTTAGTCGAGTATCAGCGACCACTACTAGATTACTCTACGTTATACCTATGTTCCTAACGTTTTGTACATCGAACCTATTTTAGGAGAAACTTAGTACAAATACAAGCCTCCACTGTGAAATCACTCCACAACACCATGATATATTACAGAAAATGAAGATCTTGCGAGGGATTTTTAAAACTTCCTTTTAAAATTCAATTTTTTCGAACAGTCTGTGTACATAATATTTTTTAAAAGTATTAGCCGAAATATTTCGTGAAAAACTAATCCGTGTGTAATTTTTCTATCCTTGAAAAAAATGAAAAAGTAGAAACATGTAAAGGCACGAGAAGTTTTCTTCTTGTTATATATTTGCATACTGTCCATGTTTTCTGCGAGACTAGTAGAGTATAAAGATTACCCAAAATAATGACACTTCCTTCTTTCTGTTGTTAAAAAAATGGCATAAATTGTCGAAGTTTCTACAACATTCCCATGCTATATGCTGATAGGAAAACATTAAAAACACACACCTAACAGGCTGTCATATTTATTCAAGAGAAAATTAAGCTTATCGGACAAGGCGACTGGCATTAATTTGATATGTCAGTAGATATGTAACACTATCGGCCCGATAGAAAACATAGAACGATGCTTCAAGATACATTAGTTCTATCAACTTCATGAAATCTATCCCAAATTTAGACATGCTGTTTATTTATACGACGATGAGAAAATTTAGATTTTTCAAGTATTTGATAAAGTTATACGCAAATGATTTATTAGAAGTGGGTTATTGCCCCTTCATTGAAGACTGTCCATAGGTTCTTAAAACCAATGTTAGTATCTCGAAAGTACATTAGAAAAGATCCCAGAATATCTGCTATGTCGTCTTGTTCTTTATCAAAGTAACACATATATTTCTATTTGCCAAGATTTGTGATGATCAGCACGTCTAAAGAATGTATTCGAGGATGTCGTCAATGCTTCCTGATGTTTAGAATTGATACTATCCATGTTATCATTGTTGTCATAAATCACTGTTTCACAAGGACACACATACGCACACACGCGTACACACACACAGACACACACAAAACACACACACACACACACACATATATATATATATATATATATATGTGAAAATTAAAGTCAAAACTCAAAGGCGACATACTGTTTCATGCTAGACACAATCGGCAGGCCGCGACTATATATATATATATATATATATATATATATATATATATATATATATATATATATATATATGTGTGTGTGTGTGTGTGTGTGTGTGTGCATAGTTTGTCTGACGATCACCAACGGCGTGAAACCTAGGATCAAAAACTCACATCAAGGCAACTAAACAGGTTAGCTCAATCACTGATATTCACCACTTTCCATTAAGCACTACGCATATATATATATATATATATATATATATATATATATATATATATATATATATATATATATATATATATATAAAGAAATATAGTCTTAAGGTGTGCTATATTTATGGAATAAAGTGCTCAATATCAGAGATAGAGCGTGTGTAAATATAAAAGTGAACATAGAAGTCAACACTTAGAGGCGACAGTCTGTTTCATGCTATTTGCAATCGTCAGGCCTCAAAGTGTTGACTTCTATGTTCACTTATATATATATATATATATATATATATATATATATATATATATATATATATAGAGAGAGAGAGAGAGAGAGAAAGAGAGAGAGAGAGAGAGTTTGTTTTTTATACAGATATTTACGTAAATGCTATGTTTATATTAAAAACTATTAACCATAATTACCGGTCTGAATATCCGAGAAATCACAAAGAAAAATTTGTGTCCTCCAACACGAATCGAACACCGAACCGCTATATAGTCTGACATGATATACCATTTATCCGATATACCGCTGAATGTAGTTCATACTGCTTATTATAAACAGAGCATTTACTTCATATCTCTGTCTAAAAAAATAACGTATAGACCAAAAACTATATTAAAATCATTGTCGGACTTAGTCCATTTCATACTATATATCTATATATCTATCTATATATATATATATATATATATATATATATATATATATATATATATATATATATATATATATATATATATATATATATATGTGTGTGTGTGTGTGTATGTGTATGTGTGTGTGTGTGTATGTATGTATATATATATGTTTATAAATATATATATATATATATATATATATATATATATATATATGAGAAATACTTTAATATATAATGTATATAAATCTCTTTTAATGAGATAAACAAATTGTCAATGAAGGTGGTAAATATAAATTACGTTGTGAAAGAAGAGAAATTTATAATTCTGGAAATGTTCAAAAAACAGGCAACTCGAAAACAACAATACTCAGTTTTAATTAAAATTAGATTAGTTTTTATGAATTTCCTTTGCAAACAAAAACATGCAATACATTTCCTGCTGATTTCCTTTCATATCGATTTCGACTGTACACAGATCAGACAAACAATACTTACAGACTAAATTAATGGAGATTTGACTTAATGCAATTACAGAAAAAAAAATGTTAAAATGACATTAAATTTAAAAAGAGAAATTCATCTAACGTGTACAAATGAAAGATTTTCATATGTAAAATAATGAAAGAAAAAATAAAACGGCCCAAAATTAAGGGAAATTAAAACAAAACGTATAGTATAAAATCAAAAATAATAATAATGATTTATGTTTTTTTGTTAAATGTCATTCATTCCACGACAACAGTAAATAAGTAAACCGACAAAAAGAAAAGCAGCGAGACATTATAAATAAAATAACTGTCAGAACATTATTAACTTGAATCTCCTATAGCAGGAATCAGAGAAACAAACATTGTTTCAAAGATGTATAAAGGTTCTATTCTGGCTGGCAATGATGGTAATTCAATGAATTTCATGAAATAACGATGAAATTCAACCAGACTTCGATTGCTATCGAACACCAAATACTCTAAGCATTTTGGCTTCTTTTACCTTCTCGTCCGTCATTAGTATTAGGTTGGTGCAAAAATGATGACGTACTAATGTCGTTTTTTGACGTATTTTTAACGTCAAAAAACGACATTATTACGTCATTATTTTTGCACCAACTTAATAATTAACTTTCTCACGTGTATCGATGTTTTTTTTTAATTCTTTTTAATTCAGTATTTTTATTCATTGTTACTTTAAATTATTTTCGTTATTTTTATATCACCGATCGTAGCAATGACCTCTGAACTGTAAGAACTAAGAACGAATTACATAATACTAAATGTAAGTCACAAAAACTTAAAATGTAAAATAAAACATTTGCTATCTTCATTGGTAAATACAGAGTTTAGGAAATAAATATGAACAAAGCTAAAATACTGGATCGCTTGTCTTATCGTCCCCCCAAACAGTAAAACTTATTTTATAATTAGTCAGTAATAGTGTAGAATTGAAAGCTATTTACAGAATCATGCACCAACTAAGATAATTAGTTTTAGCATTCGACGATTTCAGTGGTCAAGATAAAGTTACCTAAAATAGTGTAAATGTTAGATACAATAAGAATATTCCTAATAAGATAAATGTAAATGAAAAAGGCTTGAAATGGATAATATCTATCTATCCATCTATCTATCTATCTGTCTGTCTGTTTAGAATAGTCTATTTTGATTCATCTATCAAGATGTATCTGTCTAAATTTGTCTATCTGGATCTATCTATCTACTTATCTATCTATCTAGATTTATCTCTCTGTCTAGAATAATCGATGTTGACTCAGCTAAATGTATCTGTCCAGATTTGTTTATTTAGATCTATCTAGCTTGTTAGCTAGCTAGCTTGCTCTCTATATATTTATCTATCTATCTGGATTTATTTATCTATATCTAGATCTATCTCTCGAGATTTATCTATTTAGATGTATCTGTCTATCTTTCTAGAATTATCTATCTAAATATATATATATATATATATATATATATATATATATATATATAACTTTCTATCTTTTTATCTATCTATCGTTAGATACCTAGATGTATCTATCTTTTTATCTAGATTTATCTATCTCTGTGTAAAAATGTAGATAGTTCTATCTATCTTTCTATCTAGATATACAGATAGTCATCTTTCTATCTAGAATAGATAGAGATTAACAGATTGAGATATATAGATGGATATTAACAGACTAATATATATATATATATATATATATATATATATATATATATTAACAAGCTCAGATAGATATACAGATACTTATTTACAGTCTGCGATATATATATATATATATATATATAGATAGATAGATAGATAGATAGATAGATAGATAGATAGATATAGAGAAACAAACTGGGATTTGTAGATAGAGAGATATGAACAGACTGAGATAGATAGATAGATAGATAGGTAATGAAGACAATAAGATCGATAGATAATGAAGAGACTGAGATAGATAGATAGATAGATAGATAGATAATGAAGAGACTGAGATAGATAGATAGATAGATAGATAATGAAGAGACTGAGATAGATAGATAGATAGATAGATAGATAGATAGATAGATAGATAGATAGATAGATTATGAAGAGACTGAGATAGATAGATAGATAGATAGATAGATAGATAGATAGATAGATAGATAGATAGATAGATAGATAGATAGATAGATAGATAGATAGATGTGTATGGAGAGTAAACATTGAAAATGGAGAAACAATTAAAGTTTGGAAATAGTTAAACGGAAAATAATTAGACTGATAAAATATTGGATACTTTTTTCTATTTATTTAGTTTTTTCCTTGTTAAAATAAAAAATAATGAAATAAAATCGACGAAATTATAATTAAATCTTCAGTTTAATCTTTGCAAAGAAATATTTTATTAAAATCTTTTCCGATCATTTCCGACTATTTTCGATTTTACAGTTGTTTCAAATCAAATAACATTTTAGTTTTATTCTTGTTAATTAGCTTACCTTAGTTCGACGCAAAATCTTTTAGTATTGGACAAATTGTGTTGATCGAATTTACACCTTTATATGAATGGTAAAGAAGATTACCGTCAAAAATGTGTTCCATGACGATTAAGTCCTTAATAATATTGTTGCTATTACCATTGCTGCTTTTGCATGACTTTTACCTTCGATTTGGAATAGAGTTTTTTCATACAAGGTAATCATTACTTAGATCTAGTGACTTTTATGTGTGCGATATTCCTTAGCACATTTTGTATCTCAGATAGACATGTGATTCCAGATGTTGTCTTTATATGATTATCATTATCATTCTTAAAAACTATCATTATCATTATTAAAGATTATCGTTATCATTAAATATTATCATTATCATTCTTAAACAGTGTCATATCATTCAGCATTATCACTATCATTCTTAAACATTCATAATGCTTTTATTATTATTGGAATAATTGTTGCGTTTCAATTACGCATTCTTCCTATTTCTATTTCTTCTATAATAAAAATTCTTCTTCTTATTATTATTTAAATATATTATCATTAAAATTATTAGAAAAACTAGCCGTTATATTTATATGTTAACTTTATGATTATCATCATCAACAACAACAACAACAATAACAACAACAACAACAATAATAATAATAATAATAATAATAATAATAATAATAATAATAATAGTAATAATGATGATGATGATGTTATACATCTCAACACACCTTAGATACATGATTGTAAAACCATTGATAGTTGGCCAAACACTAGGACCCTTAAGGCTTTGGAAAAGTACAGAGTGTTCTTGGTAAAAAAAAAAATAAATCCTGAATATAGCCTGCGACTGTAAGAAACCACATCAGAGGTAAATCATACGAAATGGACTTCCACGCATTTGGATATCCAACAAGGAATTTTTATAGAAGACTTCACGTCACCACAGTTTCTTTTTCTGTTTCTAACCTCCTTTCGCATAAACTAAACAGTAATAACCATGGATGCAAAAGAAACATCAAATTATTTATACAATTATTCTATATTAAAGACTGCAAACATTTTCCCAAAGCTGATAGCGCTTCTCAATAATGTGCAATATTTCGATGGTGATATCGGTATGTGCAAAAGTAATATTAAAGAAAGTGGGAAAAAGACAAGAACTCACTTAATAGATCTTGATTTTATCACAAAGATTACGGGACTGGACCAAGAAGAAACGTATAAATACATTTGATTTAGTGAAGCAAAATGGAATGCGGCATATCCAGACGAAGAAGAAAATAAGAAAAGAAAACTACAGGTATCTACGACTAGTAATTTTATAACAAGTTGAATTCACAAAAAAACAGAATACCAGCCATAAACATTTTGGCTGTCCCTGTTGTACAATAAAAGTTCCATGTCCTTAACTAGACCATAAGTTCAAAATCCTTAACTAGACATTAAGTGAATTGATGTTAAAAAAAAAAAAATTCTCAGTTGCCATCACAGTAATCATCCTGATGCGGATCTTAATCGTCTGTACGCTTCCACATCCGAAGGAGGCGGATTATTAATTCAACTAGAACTGTCTTACAAGGGAAAACAATCGGTTTTCAAATATACCTAGAATCTACAGAAGATTGGTTGACGATCTGTGTCAAAAACATGAAATAATGAAGAAAATATATCGAAATAAATGAATCCAAATAAAATGGAAACTCGCGTGAATAAAGAACAAGTTAAAGTCCTGCTGCTACAGAGACAAATAACTTTAAAAAAACAGAATTCAAAAACAATTGCAATACCGAAGACAAAATGCACATATTCATAGAAATTAATCTGACAGAACGAAACAAGATGAAGATAGATTCCATACATATCAGTAGCTGTTTCGTGCATGATTAGAAGTTGAAACCAAATAGTTTGTTCTTACTGCAGTGGAACAACGATTGCTAACTTGAAATTATCAAGGAAACATACTGAAAAATTGTATTAACTTGGAATGCAGATTATATGATGAATATCCAAAAACTATTGACCCTCTTGTATCAGGTTACCCGGTATTATCATCTAGTGAATATAAATCTCAGCCTGACATAGGAGGCCAATGAAAAACAGATCCAGCGGATTACAGATTATAGGAACTGTAAAAATTTATGGGATTTGCAAAGGAAGAAAAAATCAATATATATGTATGCGTGTATGGAGTGAGGGATGAATACATGTATGTATAATCAATGAATAATTACAGTGCTGAATTTTTCTATCTTTCCTTGAAGGTAAAGTTTTCAGCATTTTAAAACAATCTTGTACATATGTTTTACACCACAAAAAAACAAAAACAAATCAAAAACAAAAAAACGTATCTTCTCTTGAAAGGAAATAGAATTTTGTGTAGCTAATAAATGAATTCGAAAGAAACCATACTGTCATCAGTGATAATATTACACAAAGTCTTCAATTTTATCAATTACTCCCCAAAAACATAATAAAAATTTTCTTATTTACGCTAGATATTCTTCTGCAATGAAAATGGCTGTGGTTTCTTCAACGAACTATGTTTATTAGTAGTACGGTCTGTCGTATGACGAGCCATATCACACTGATTCAACAAGTCGATTACAGTTATCTATGTGTGGCAAAAGATCTACTTGAGAAAAATAAAAATAAGTCGTGTATCGTATTTATTCATTTGGAGCGAGTTTCTACTAATCTTCAGTATTGAAACTAATTATTTCCGGCTGTCATATCTCGCAGGAATATACTAGGCCAGTGAGCAAACTTTAAAAAGACGAGGGTGATTTTATTTTTACTATCATCCCTTTTCCTTCTTTCTTTCTTTTTTTCTTTCTTTTTTTCTTTTTTTCTTTCTTTTTTTCTTTTTTTCTTTCTTTCTTTTTTCTTTCTTTCTTTCTTTTGAGAAACTCATATACAGCTTCAACCACGCCGCAATGAGGCTGTGTCGGAAGTTTTAAAAAATTATAGAGATATAATGTTGTCCACAACTGCCATATACAAATATTGTGCAGTGGAGTCAGGACGAAGGAACAAAGAGAATTAGAACATGATAATAATTATGCTACTACTACTACTACTACTATTAATAATAATAACAACAATAATAATATGAAGAATATAATGTTCTTTGTAATGAGGTTCATAGATTCCATTTTCAATATTATTAGCATTGTGGTACGTTTTCTAGTGAATCCGTCTACAAATAAACTCAGATTGTTTTGCTGCCAGTTATCTGACAGACATTTTTTAAGTATCAGCCAGCCCGTTAATAATCTAGACAATTTTATCAAATCATTTTTGGGAGACGGAAGTAAAGATCAGTTTTGCAATTAATTTAATCCTGTGAGTTTAATCATCTTCTTCAGATTAGTTATTTCTCCCTGTTATCTGACAAATCCTATTACACACACAAACACACACAAAACACACACACACACACACACACACACATATATATATATATATACATACATATACACATACATATATATATATATATATATATATATGTATGTATGTATGTATATATATATAAGTGGACATTGAACCGAGTACCAATCACCAACAGTCTGTTTAATGCTTGTCAAGTTGCATACGCTCTATCACTGATATTGAGTGATCACTCTAACCCATAAAAATAGAATGCCACAAAACTATATTTTATAATATTATATCCGCATTTTTGCCATAACATATTTTTAGGTCTGACACACTGCCTTCTGGTCATAAATGCAAATAGTTAGCTTTTTTTTCACGTGGTACAGGTGTCTTGTTGCTGTTATAGTGTAAACATGGCCACGCCGTAAGCAATCTACAGCAATGAGCGAAAAAAGCAGGGATCCGATTTCTCTGATCAGAAGTTGTGTCAGGGTCCGAAATTCATCAGAGGCTTTTAAAACAATACGGCGAAAGTACACCAACTAGTAGAAGTGTGTACGAGTTAATCGCGAAGTATAAATGCGTCCGGCCA